>CM054123.1:133211653-133811653 GCA_028751855.1 Ambrosia trifida
AGGGGAAACGATCTCTGTCTATCTTTCAGTCACTGAAGAAGCCTTCAGCGCTGTTCTCACTATCGAAAGAGAAAAAGCCCAGGTACCCGTTTATTTCTTCAGTAAAACCTTAAAGTTAGCAGAGGTCAAGTACCCTCCTTTGGAAAAATTAGCCTTGGCCCTGGTACAAACGGCCAGAAGGCTTCGAAGGTACTTTCAAGCACATCCTATTCAAGTAGTCACTGACCAGCCAATCAAAAATGTGCTTGAAAGGCCTGAAACCTCGGGACGACTAGCCAAGTGGGCTGTTGAGCTAGGTGAACACAAAATCACCTACGTCCCGAGAAAAGCAATAAAAGCACAAATACTTGCTGATTTCATTGCTGAAATTCCAAGGGCAGAAACTGCTGAGGTTAACATGACCATGGACGAACCTCTCGATCCTGAAGCCTGGAAGCTTTACACAGATGGAGCTTCCAGCGTTGAAGGCTCGGGAGCTGGTCTTATATTAATCAGCCCTGAAGGGTTAGAATTCACATATGCCCTTCGTTTGGAATTTCAGACAACAAACAACGAAGCCGAATATGAAGCTCTGATCGCAGGACTCAAGCTTGCAAAAAAGATGATGGTTCACAAGCTTCAAGTGTTCACCGATTCACTACTGGTCTCTAGCCAAGTGAACGATAGCTACATTGCCAAAGAACCCAACATGAAAAAATACAAAGAGAAAGCCAAGGAAATCATGAACACTTTCCAACAATGCAAGATCAAGCAAGTTCCAAGGTCTCACAACAAAAAGGCTGACGCGCTAAGCAAGCTCGCCTCGTTAACCTTTGCTCACCTCACTAAGAAAGTATTGGTTGAGGTAATCAAGCATCCTGCCATATCAGAGTTGGAAGTCCAAGACGTCATCACTGAAAATGAGCCAAACTGGATGACTCCGTTTGTAAGGTTTCTTCAAAAGGGAGAACTACCACAGGACCCTGTTGAAGCTGAAAGGATCCGAAACAAATCGAAGCAGTATACCATACAAGATGAGATGCTCTACAAAAAGGGTATCTAGCTCCACTGCTCCGATGTGTCGGACCCGAACAGAGCAAGTACCTGATTAAGGAAGTTCATGAAGGAATCTGCGGAGCCCACTGTGGTCCAAGGTCAGTTGTGGCAAAACTGATGAACCTGGGATATTTCTGGCCCTCCATGCATCGTGATGCATCAGAACAGCTGAAAAGATGTGAAGCCTGCCAACTTCACGCCCCAATCCCCAAAAGTCCCAAGCATGATTTGGTGCCTGTTAATTCAGCTTGGTCGTTCTATAAATGGGGAATGGACATCGTTGGACCCTTCCCACCAGCAAAAGGAGGGGTTAAATTCTTATTGGTGCAGTAGATTACTTCACAAAATGGCCAGAAGTGAAGCCTTTGGGGAAAATATCCGGGAAAAAGATAATTGACTTCGTTTGGGAAAACATCATTTGTCGGTATGGCCTACCTGGGGTGCTTGTGACGGACAACGGCAAGCAATTTGCAGAGAAGCCATTAAGTGCTTGGTGCAAGGAGTACCGAATAACCCAAGTCTTCAGCTCCGTGGCCTACCCCCAGTCGAACGGTCAAGTCGAAAGAATGAATAGAAGTGTGGTTGAAGGGATCAAGGCTAGACTAGGCATACAAGGAAGAAACTGGTTGGAAGAATTGCCAAGCGTTCTCTGGGCAATTCGAACCACTGAAAAGACAAGCAACAAGAAAACGCCTTACAGCCTTACCTTTGGATCTGAAGCAGTAATACCTGCTGAAATCGGAATCACCACACCAAGAACCTTTCATGTCAATGTCCAGGCAAATGAACAAGAATCACTGCTTAACCTCGATCTCCTGGAAGAAGCAAGGGACTCAGCAGCAATCCGTGAAGCTCAATACAAACAAAAGATGGAGTCCTACTACAACGCCAGAGTTAAGCACGAACGATTCAAGCCCGACGACCTGGTTTTGAGAAACAACGAAGCAAGCAAGAAGGAAAGTCAAGGGAAGCTAGGACCCAAGTGGGAAGGCCCATACACTATCCTAGAATCCCACAAAGGGGGATCCTATAAACTGGCAAGCATGGAAGGCAAAAAACTCCCCCGTCACTGGAACGGCAAGAACCTCAAAAGGTTCTTTGTTTAAGTTGTAACAAAATGTTGTTCTTTTCCAAATGATGTAATGTTATCCCATCTAATGAATGAAAGGATCATTTGATCCTCTTTTAGAAACTTTGTCTTCCTATCCTAAGTTCAGGTTGAGAACCTTGCAAGAAACTCCATGGTAGAGACCATGTAAGGGGATGAGCTCCCGGGCCATATCGCTCAATAGGTTCGAAGGATAAACGGACCTATATAAGGGGTGAGTTCCTAAATCAATCCTACTCCATGAGATAAACAAAAAAAAAAAAAACACTTTTAAAAATCTCATAGACAGGTTTGAACAACCTACACCAATCGTTCCTTAAGTTTAAAAAACAAACTTACGAAAATATATCGAAAACACTTGATTAAGTGTTGTATATAGGATAGATGGTGACATGTTTGCCTAGACTACCTTAAGGATGAATGACTGCAGCATTTAACCTTTGAAGGTGCTACCGGATAAACATTCCCAAACAGCAAAGACAAACATAAATGACAACAGAAAAACAACAATCAAACTTAAACACCAGCCACAAAGACTTAACATTCAAAGGCTTTTAACAAAAGCCAACAAGTAGCATAATTGTTCAAAGGGCTACAGCCCATAACTACCAAGGAACCATTGAAGGTTCCAACAAAAGATAAAAAGTACTTAGAAACACAAACACAAAGTTAATTGTTTTTAACAAACCAAGATGCTAAGAAAGCTACGAATGGGAAGTTCAGACATCACCACCAGACTCTGAAGGCTTAGAGGCTTCATCCTCATTCACTACCTTGACCAGCTTCGCCTTCTTTGCCTTCTTCCCTTACTTTGGAACCTTCTCCACAAATCCAGCTTCAGAAGCTTCAACACTAGCATCCTTGGAAAAAGTTTCAGCCACATCCAACGTCTCTTCACTATCACCAGAATGCGCCCTCTTCCTTGAAACAGATTGAAGCACCTTTGCAGAAACAATTTCGTTTAAACCAGCAGGCTTCAATTCTTTCAGCTCCTTCAAGGGTTTTCCATAGTAGGAAGAGACTTGTGCAACATAGGGATAGCTGGAGTGTTCCATCTTAAGGACAGTCTCCTTAAAAACATCCAAGGAGTCAGGCTGATAAAAGGGAGATTCTTCCAAAACCTGGCCAGACTCATGAGATTTAAACCCTGCAACAAAACCAGCATGCTTACCATGGGTCAAAAGCTTGGTATAAACCTCCCCAAGGGCAGAGTTGAATTCGGTGGAATGAAGAAGGTAGGTAACGACTTGCTGAAATCCTTCTTCAATCAGCCATTTGTTATCACTTTGGGCAGCAGCAAGGGAAGCCTCCAACCCCTTCTTTTCACTTTCAAAAGCCTTTCTCTCTGCTTCCAAAGCCAATTGATCTGCCTCCACCTTAAGAATAGCAGCTTCATGCCTTGCCATCTCAGCCTCATGCCCTTTCTTCAGTTCATCAATAAGGGAAATCAAAGTAACCTCCTTCTTAGCATACTCCTCAGCATCCTTCTTCATGTCAGCAATGGACTGTTTCATCTCCCTCTTCTTCTTGGCAAAGTCACTATACTTACCCATAACCTTCCTAAACCTACTAATCCCCTCTGGAAGCATAGCAGCAAGGTTACAGGTACCCACCATCATCTTTGCCAGCAGAGCATCATCATCCAAACCCTCAAGACAAGCCTTGGCACCAGGAGTAGCAAAGTGTGCAAGAACCTCCTCACAAATAGCCGGAGACTTAAAGTTGTCACTAGACTTCACGTTCCACCCAGGAACATACAGACCTTCCTCATCAAAGCTAGCTGACACATCTGTTTCTTTCACCACTCCAACCTTCACTTTTTTACCCTTACCTTTCTTCACAACAGCATCCACAGGAACATCATCCATGGTCTGATCTTGCTCATCTTCAGAATCCTCAATATCATCACTAACTGTCACTGCTTCAGAAGGATCAGCAGGTTTAGCAGCCTTCAAAAGCCGCCTGCTTGACCTCCTTGTTGAAGCCTTGGAAGAACTGGCTTTAGCAAAACCCTTCACATTAGGGACAGCAACATAGTTGGTCCCATCATACCTCCCTTTCTGATATTTGGTCAGTGCATCTTCCCCATCTGCTGCTTCAGCATCAGAAAATACAACGCCCGAAGCATCATCACCTTTGATAAAGTCAAGAGCCGACATATGTGACAACCCGTAATTTTCAGATCCTAATCCGTACTGTAATCAAATGTATTAATATGTTAAGCTTGAATAAGATTTAATTTTTGTTAAATTAGAGTCTCTTTATAGTCTAGCAAAGTCCCTAAATACATGGATTTGTATTTGTTTAATTTTAGAAAAATATGACGTCGCATTGCGACAAATTAACCGAATTAAGCGTTGGTGACGACCCGGTAAGCTTTTAAAATCCAGAAATGGTCCTATATGCTTGGAATAGCATAAAATGATATTTTATAAGTGGAAGTTTAGTTAAAACGAATAAAAACGCTGATTTAAAGTTTTTGTCGCGCAGTGTCCGGTACAGCGCGTACGCGCGCTTTTAGCCGACAAATTCGATCTAATTAAGCGTCCAGCACCTAAAATATTTATTATACAGTAAAAATTATAAGATTTAGTGGGTATTAATGATTCATAATTTATTGGGTTAAAAGAAATTATTTTAGGGTGTATTTTTATCATTTTTATACCCCTAAATCACCTAAAATACCCCCTAATTATAAAAATGAACCCAACCCTTTAAAAACCCACCCCCATTTACGATTTTAATTAACAAAAATCAGATCCTATATTGATCTTGGAAGCCACTAATCATTCTCTACCTCATAACAAGTGTAAAAGCTACAAATAGGTAATGATGAGTTGAGCTTCTTAAATGCATGCAAGTGCAACATCCAAGACACTCCATCTCACTTCTTCTTCTTCTCTTGAACCGTCCACCACCCCCAACCCTTCATATTCTTTTTTTCAAATCTTAACTCAACAAATCCCATTACTATCATCTCCTTTCTAAAGCTATTTGGTGATTTTGTGGAGTTTTGGAGTATTTACAAGTCTTGTAAGAAGCTTGAACAAGAAAACCGTCTTCTTTTCTCTCAAAAACTCAAGACCATCAAGGGTATGAGCCTTATTTAGTTTCATTTTTCTTGAATTTTGAATCTAATTCTAAGTGAGTTTTTGTAAGAATGTTCACCAACACCTTGAACTTTGCTAAATGGAGACTTAAAAACCAACCCTTGTTAATTAAATGAATGGATGAAAATGGTGTAATATGTATGTGTATGTGTGTCGTATGTATGTATGAGTATGTATGGGTATTTGATGTTCTTGAAAACTTGATATTTATAAGTAACTATTTGATAAAAATTTATGTTTTTATAAGGGTTTTTCCATGTTAAAAGCATAAAAACAAGGCTGATGTAAAATGTAAATGTTGGTTAAAAACTTATAACAAAAGGCATGATATGATTCTAGACTTGAAAATGGATTTATCTTATGACACTATGTTCAAAAATTCAAGTTTTGATAATAAAAATATAAGTTTATGCATGCATTTTTAGATCTGATGTGGATTCTTAAAAGATGTTATATGATGGTGTAAATATTGTATTTTTGAACAAAAACATAAAAATCTAACATAGGGTCATGTTAACATAGGTCAAAATGCTTAAAAATGACTTAAAATGGTAGTTATGGCATTTGAATAAGAGATTTTGGAAATGTTATTTTTGATCAGTAATATTCAAGTTATTTTGGCCTTATAATGACCAAAATAATCTATGATAAAGATTAGAACTAAAACAATGTGTTTAAAACCGACTTCTATGCGTAAAAAGCTCGGTTTTCGCAACTTTTCGGTACTTGAAACCTTACAATTTCAAAACTGATCTTAATCAGCTTATAAAAATACATTTTAAGTGTAAAAATTATATTTTTAAGTAAATAATAAGTTTGGTATTTTTCTATATGTTTAAACATAACTTAAACGCAAAACTAGGCGTTAAAACGGAAATTTTAACGCTTAAATCGTAAGTTTTTGAAACTGATTTAGATCAGCAAGTTTGGACCTAAAAAATGTTTAAAATAAGTGTCTTAGAGTGTTAATAAGTATTTTAATGTTTATACTTGAGAAAATGTGTAAATTGACGCGTAGGGAACTACGGTTCGGCTAGAAACCGCGCCGTTACGCCATTTCTAGCCAAACTAATAAAATTATGAATTTTTACTTCATAATCATTATGATAAGTGTTAATATGTATATTTTGATAATATATATATATTGGTTATTTAGAAATATAATAATTAAGCATTATTATGCAAAAATGGTAAACTTGGATATATTACAAGTATAAGTATTTTATAACTAAAGTGTTATGTGATATACTTGTACTACAAATATGAATTATATGTATAAATACATATATCTTGAATTATATTTTGGTGCTAAGAAAATTTACTAAAATATACAAGATCACTTATAATTGCAAAGCATAAAACCGAGGGTTCGGATCACCAACGTGTCAAATAAGGTTAAACGTCTTTTCTTTGAAAAATAAACATTTTAAAGTCTAACAAGTTGAGGTGAATAACTTGCGGAAATAGACTTGATAATCAAGTGAGTTAGGTGATAACTCACGGGAATGACTTATTAATTGACCATAAAAGTGTCCCATTTGTATAGGGAACGGTTAGGTCGGAAATAAACTTGGACTTAAATTTTGCTAGCTAAAGTATCAAGCTTTGAGGTGAGTTTTCACGGCCCCTTTCATTAGTTTTAATGTATTTAAACATTGGGGGATTAACATGCTTTTGTAATTATGGTAAGTATACTAGTACATTTCGTAACCAAATGATGGCCAGAGTAAGTGCTATTTTCCTGTGCATTTTGTGCACGGTGTCTCCCACGGCAGTCATAATCATTAGTTCCTGGAGGGAACCGCAGGGTATATTGGTAGATCTATCGGGTTTGACCACCCACCTCGTGATCAGTCGCGCTGGTCGTCTAGATGGGGAAATATATTTTGAAAGGCATTAGTAGGGGGACCACTTATTTGTTTTGGGTTGATTATGGGCTCTGGTTGCTATCATGTCGGGAGATCTAGCTAATCTACGAACGGTTCGTATGTTTAGTATTATCATAATTTTGTTTTATAAGAAAAGGTTATTTCTTATGTATAAAAACCTGTGAAACTCACTAGCTTTAAGCTAACTATACTTTTCAAATCTATGCATGTTTTTCAGGTACATAGACGGTATGGGGACGTTAGTAGCTTTTGGGGCAAGCATGGGAATGTCTTTGGGTATCGACGATCAAGGGGACCGTGTGTTGCAAGCTTGCTTTTGTTAAGCAAGTTTAAAATAAAATATGTTTTAAAGACTGCTTTGTGTACTTAACTACTATCTTTTAATAATTTGATATCCAAATGACTATCTATGTTTGCTTATATCATTACTGTCACCGACTTTTGTACCACCACCCACGCTTAATTTCCGCTGCGATTTTCGGGGTGTGACAGAAGTTGGTATCAGAGCAATGATTATAGCGAACTAGAAAAACTTTTTGAAAAAGAAACTAGACTATAATCAAAAATAAATATTTTTGGAGACCAAAAGCAACATTATTTTCCCCATGATGCGTACATGCTTGCAAATCATATGTGTTATGTACTTGAAAAATGATGCCGTTATTTGCTTACATTTTGATAAATTTTATGTGTAGTTAAGATATTTTATTTTATCTTTAATGCATAAAATTAATTTATAGTACGGATATATCTGTGTACAGATGTCGAGTTCCATTCCCGTTATCCCAGTACTTGATGCAGTTGAAGACTCCACTTCTCCGATGACTATTCCCCCTTGTGGGAATCCTCACTGTACCATATACCCTCATAATGGATGGTTATGCGACTCAGATGATGACCTTCCTGCTCTAGAGGAGACTGTACCATTGGTGGCACCAGCTCCATTGCCCCCGCGAGATTTTCGGTTCGTTTACACCCGTAGGGGTCGGGCACCCCGGGGTGTAAGTGGTACCGAAGAGCCGACTGTGGTGGTCGCGATGGAGCCGCCACCCAAGAGGGTCAGGGTGGATGTTGCGCCATCTACACATGAGCTTGGGGAGTCATCATCTGCGGCACGGAGCCCCGTTCGTGCGGGTGGCCCGGTGCAGCAGTTGGTTACGTCCTTGACTGGACGGTGTGGGATGTACGAGAGTGATATCCTATCACTGAAAGGTCGGGCCGTCGAGGGTGGGGAGCGTTTGGATGCCTTGGAGAAGAGGATGGAGACCATGGATAGTGAGAGATTCATGGAGGAGCAGATGATTGGCCAGCAGGCAGCCAGGATTGACGGTCTAGAGGCTAGGATCATGGACTTGACCGCCAGGTTAGAGATGGCAGACACGAGGACGAGTGTGGTCGAGACCAGTCTCCTGTTGACTCAGCAGGACCTGGTGTAGGCTACACAGAGACTCGAGGCGGTCCGGGCGATCGCTATGTTTGCTATGTCGGTGGCCTACGCGGTGTTGTTCCCCGGCCAGTTTTTGTGATCTGATGATTTCTTTTCTTTTGGTGATGCCTATAAGGGCGGGCTGTGCCCTCTAGCAGGATTATGTGTTGGAAAAATCTACTTTTGATAATTGTTTAAATGTTAGGCCTATCTAAACATTTGACACTTTTCCTAGAACATGAATGCTATTGGTATCTTATCTTATGGATGTTGCTTGGTTGTAACTATTTAGATTATTCGTGTGTTTGACTTTATTTGTCTCATGAATGTTGTCTAAACCCCTTTATTACTATGTTGATAATAGAAGGATCATGCCGCCAAAAAGAAATACTCGCTCTGAAGGTGATGGTTTACCTACATCATCAGAAGAACTAGCCGCTCTTATTGCTCAGCATGTTAATAATGCTATGAACCAGCGCGATGCTGGTACACCACAGTCAGGGTCGGGTGGAGTGCAGACTGGTGGTTCATCAGGTATTGAACATTTGAAAATGCTCCTTATGTGATTTTTGAGGGTTACTGTTTATAGTTCAATCATTTCGCTGATGCTTGATTTTAACAAATAAATAGGGAACCGTACTCATGGATGCACCTACAAGACATTTCAATCCTGCCATCCAAGGATCTTTTCTGGGGCTGAAGGTCTAATTGATATTGTGAGATGGATAGAGAAGATGGAAGCTGTTATGGCCATTAGTGGGTGCTCAGCCGATCAAAAGGTTAAGTATGCCACGTGTTCTTTCGAGAATGAAGCCCTGACCTGGTGGAACACCCAGATTCAATCCCTTGGTGAGACTGCTGCATATAATCTCACTTGGGATAGGTTGAAAGAAATGTTGCTAAGAGAGTATTGCCCGAGGACTGAGTTGCAAAAGATTGAAGAAGAGTTCTGGAAGCTTTGTATGGTAGGTGCTGAAATTAGAGCCTATACTACTCGATTTAATGAACTTGCCAGACTTGTTCCACGTTTAGTCACTCCTGAATATGCAAGAATCGAGAGGTATCTCTATGGTTTGGTGCCACAGATTAGAGGAATGGTTACAGCGTCGAAACCTGCCAGTATGCACGAAGCTATTACTTTAGCACAGTCATTGACAGATGATGCAGTTCGGATGGGTACTCTGGCTAAGAAGGGAGACTCGGGAAAGAAACCAGTGGATCCGGTTAAGAAAGATGTGGTTGAAACAGAAGTGAAACAGGCTGACAATAAACGAAAAAGGTCTGGGAATTTTCGAAATCAGTCTGGTGATAAGAGGAATAGAAATCAGGGTTCTGGTAAAATGTATGCCGCCAATACATCAGAATCCAAAGGAACTGGGGGTACACCGCAGAAGTGTACTATTTGTAACAAACAACATGATGGTGGTTGCAGGGGTGGAGTGTGCTCTAGGTGTGGAAAACCAGGTCATCAAGTTCAGACTTGCCGGGTTAAGTTGGCAGGAGATTCTGAGAAGATTAATAGAGGTTGTTTTGAATGCGGTTCGGAGGCGCATTTCAAGAAAGATTGTCCAAAGCTGAAAGGGACAAACGCCAGAGGAAGAGCGTTCGAGATGAACGCTAGTGCAGCTCGCAAGGATCCATCAGTTGTTACCGGTACGTTTCTTGTTAATAATCAACCTGCATCTATACTATTTGATACCGGAGCCGACTTGAGTTTTGTTTCGAGAGACTTTGAGGCTTTGCTTGGCATGAAATCAAATAAACTAGATAAAAGCTATGCCATAGAATTAGCTAATGGAAAGATTATTGAAACCGGCGATATTATTAGAGGGTGCACGTTGTGTTTAGAGAACCATTCTTTTAGCATTGATCTTCTACCCGTCGAACTTGGTAGCTTCGATATTGTCGTGGGCATGGACTGGTTATCTAAAAACCATGCCGAGGTTGTTTGTTCCGAAAAGATTATTCGTCTTCCGCTTCCGAATGACGAGAATCTTATAGTTCGAGGGGAATCTAAGAGAACTTTTCTGAAGATGGTCAATGTTATGAAGGCGCATAAGTTCTTGCGTAAAGGGTATCCAGCTTTCTTGGCCAGTGTTGTAGATACAAAGGCGGAAGAACAAAAGCTTGATGACATACCTATTGTTCGTGAATATCCAGAGGTCTTTCCTGAGGATCTACCCGGATTACCGCCAGCAAGACAGGTTGAATTCCGAATAGATCTTGTACCAGGTGCAGCACCGATTGCTAAATCTCCTTACCGATTAGCACCATCTGAAATGCAAGAGTTATCCAATCAGTTGCAAGAATTATTGGATAAAGGATTTATAAGACCTAGCTTCTCACCCTGGGGAGCACCAGTCTTGTTTGTCAAGAAGAAAGATGGAACATTTTGAATGTGTATCGACTATAGAGAGTTGAATAAACTCACTATCAAGAATCGGTATCCCTTACCGAGAATTGATGATTTGTTTGATCAACTCCAAGGTTCGAGTTTCTACTCGAAGATCGATTTGCGTTCGGGCTATCATCAGCTGAGGGTAGTTGAAGAAGACGTTCCAAAGACAGCATTCAGAACACGTTACGGACACTATGAGTTTTTAGTCATGCCGTTTGGGTTAACGAATGCTCCAGCTGTATTCATGGATCTCATGAACAGGGTTTGCAAACCATATTTGGATAAATTTGTTATAGTATTCATCGATGATATACTTATTTATTCAAAAACCAAAAGAGATCATGAACATCATTTGAGGCTGATACTAGAGTTGCTGAAGAATGAGAAACTGTATGCCAAGTTTTCTAAATGTCAGTTTTGGATTCGTGAAGTTCATTTTCTTGGGCATGTCATTAATGAAAAAGGTATACATGTTGACCCTGTGAAGATTGAAGCTATCAAGAACTGGGATACGCCTAAATCCCCGACAGAGGTACGTCAATTCTTAGGATTGGCAGGTTATTATCGAAGATTTATCGAGAACTTCTCAAAGATAGCGCAGCCTTTGACGTTGTTGACTCAGAAGGATAAGAAATACGACTGGGGTGATAAGCAAGAAGCAGCTTTTCAGTTATTGACGCAAAAGTTGTGTAGTACTCCTATCCTATCTCTCCCAGAAGGCACTGAAGGTTTCGTGGTTTATTGTGATGCATCTCGACTTGGTCTTGGTTGTGTTTTGATGCAGAATGATAAAGTCATAGCTTATGCTTCCCGTCAACTCAAGATTCACGAGAAGAACTATACCACCCACGATTTAGAGTTGGGAGCTGTCATTTTCGCACTCAAGATTTGGAGACATTATCTATATGGTACGAAGTGTACGATCTTCACTGATCATAAAAGCCTCCAGCATATTTTTGATCAGAAGGATCTAAACATGAGACAGCGTAGATGGGTGGAGTTGCTTAATGATTACGATTGCGAGATTCGTTATCATCCTGGCAAGGCTAATGTAGTAGCAGACGCTCTTAGCAGAAAGGAAAGAGTTAAAACTTTAAGAGTACGTGCATTAGGATTGACTATTCATACGAACCTCACAGCTCAGATTCATGATGCACAGCAAAAAGCTCTTAAAGGGAGGAATTTGAAGACTGAAAGATTGCGCGGTATGGTAGATGAGTGGACTTCAAAGTCTGATGAAGTATTGTATTTCATGGATCGTATTTGGGTGCCAAAGACAGGTAATTTGCGTAAATTAGTGTTAGATGAAGCACACAAATCTAGATACTCGATTCACCCAGGATCGGATAAAATGTATAAGGATTTGAAGGAGCTTTATTGGTGGCCCAATATGAAAGCAGAGATTGCAACCTATGTGAGTAAATGTTTAACTTGTTCTAGAGTGAAGGCAGAATATCAGAAGCCGTCTGGGCTTTTACGTCAACCTGAGATCCCTCAGTGGAAGTGGGAGTGTATTACTATGGATTTCATAACAAAGTTACCCAAGATGTCTAGTGGGTTTGATACTATTTGGGTGATTGTTGATAGGTTGACTAAGTCTGCTCATTTCCTCCCGATTAAGGAAACTGACCGATTGGACAAGTTAACAAAGCTATATTTGAAGGAAGTTGTAGCTCGTCATGGAGTCCCGATTTCGATTATTTCTGATAGAGATGGTCGATTCACTTCCAGGTTTTGGAGATCATTACAGGAGGCTTTAGGTACCCGGTTGGATATGAGTACCGCATATCATCCGCAGACAGATGGTCAGAGTGAAAGGACCATTCAAACTCTTGAGGATATGTTGCGTGCTTGTGCTTTAGATTTTGGTGGAAGCTGGGATGCTCACCTACCTTTAGTTGAGTTTTCCTACAATAATAGCTACCACACCAGTATTAAAGCAGCGCCATTTGAAGCCCTTTATGGAAGAAAGTGTCGTTCACCTCTTTGTTGGGCAGAGGTTGGTGACGCGCAACTGACTGGACCAGACATTATCCAGGAAACCACTGACAAAATCTTTCGAATTAGGGATATTTTGAAAGCATCAAGGGATAGGCAAAAGAGTTACGCAGATAACCGGAGGAAGCCACTAGAATTCCAGGTTGGAGACAGGGTTTTGTTGAAAGTCTCGCCTTGGAAAGGAGTTATTAGGTTTGGTAAACGTGGGAAGCTCAATCCCCGTTACATCGGACCGTTTGAGATTTTGGCTCGAGTGGGCCCAGTAGCTTATCGACTCAAATTGCCTCAAGAATTGGAAGGTGTGCATGATGTGTTTCACGTGTCTAATCTGAAGAAGTGTTTATCAGACGAGACACTTATCATACCACCTGATGAGATCCGAGTCGATGAGAAGCTGCGTTTTGTTGAAGAACCAGTTGAGGTTTCAGATTGGAAGATTCAGAAACTTCGTCGCAGTCGCATCAAATTGGTCAAAGTTAGATGGAATTCTAAGCGAGGACCAGAGTTTACATGGGAGCGAGAAGACCAGATGAAGCGAAAATACCCCCACTTGTTTCCTTCTAAGCCGAATTTGAAGGTGTCGATTTAATTTCGGGGCGAAATTCCTTCAACTGGGGGAGACTGTGACAACCCGTAATTTTCAGATCCTAATCCGTACTGTAATCAAATGTATTAATAAGTTAAGCTTGAATAAGATTTAATTTTTGTTAAATTAGAGTCTCTTTATAGTCTAGCAAAGTCCCTAAATACATGGATTTGTATTTGTTTAATTTTAGAAAAATATGACGTCGCATTGCGACAAATTAACCGAATTAAGCGTTGGTGACGACCCGGTAAGCTTTTAAAATCCAGAAATGGTCCTATATGCTTGGAATAGCATAAAATGATATTTTATAAGTGGAAGTTTAGTTAAAACGAATAAAAACGCTGATTTAAAGTTTTTGTCGCGCAGTGTCCGGTACAGCGCGTACGCGCGCTTTTAGCCGACAAATTCGATCTAATTAAGCGTCCAGCACCTAAAATATTTATTATACAGTAAAAATTATAAGATTTAGTGGGTATTAATGATTCATAATTTATTGGGTTAAAAGAAATTATTTTAGGGTGTATTTTTATCATTTTTATACCCCTAAATCACCTAAAATACCCCCTAATTATAAAAATGAACCCAACCCTTTAAAAACCCACCCCCATTTACGATTTTAATTAACAAAAATCAGATCCTATATTGATCTTGGAAGCCACTAATCATTCTCTACCTCATAACAAGTGTAAAAGCTACAAATAGGTAATGATGAGTTGAGCTTCTTAAATGCATGCAAGTGCAACATCCAAGACACTCCATCTCACTTCTTCTTCTTCTCTTGAACCGTCCACCACCCCCAACCCTTCATATTCTTTTTTTCAAATCTTAACTCAACAAATCCCATTACTATCATCTCCTTTCTAAAGCTATTTGGTGATTTTGTGGAGTTTTGGAGTATTTACAAGTCTTGTAAGAAGCTTGAACAAGAAAACCGTCTTCTTTTCTCTCAAAAACTCAAGACCATCAAGGGTATGAGCCTTATTTAGTTTCATTTTTCTTGAATTTTGAATCTAATTCTAAGTGAGTTTTTGTAAGAATGTTCACCAACACCTTGAACTTTGCTAAATGGAGACTTAAAAACCAACCCTTGTTAATTAAATGAATGGATGAAAATGGTGTAATATGTATGTGTATGTGTGTCGTATGTATGTATGAGTATGTATGGGTATTTGATGTTCTTGAAAACTTGATATTTATAAGTAACTATTTGATAAAAATTTATGTTTTTATAAGGGTTTTTCCATGTTAAAAGCATAAAAACAAGGCTGATGTAAAATGTAAATGTTGGTTAAAAACTTATAACAAAAGGCATGATATGATTCTAGACTTGAAAATGGATTTATCTTATGACACTATGTTCAAAAATTCAAGTTTTGATAATAAAAATATAAGTTTATGCATGCATTTTTAGATCTGATGTGGATTCTTAAAAGATGTTATATGATGGTGTAAATATTGTATTTTTGAACAAAAACATAAAAATCTAACATAGGGTCATGTTAACATAGGTCAAAATGCTTAAAAATGACTTAAAATGGTAGTTATGGCATTTGAATAAGAGATTTTGGAAATGTTATTTTTGATCAGTAATATTCAAGTTATTTTGGCCTTATAATGACCAAAATAATCTATGATAAAGATTAGAACTAAAACAATGTGTTTAAAACCGACTTCTATGCGTAAAAAGCTCGGTTTTCGCAACTTTTCGGTACTTGAAACCTTACAATTTCAAAACTGATCTTAATCAGCTTATAAAAATACATTTTAAGTGTAAAAATTATATTTTTAAGTAAATAATAAGTTTGGTATTTTTCTATATGTTTAAACATAACTTAAACGCAAAACTAGGCGTTAAAACGGAAATTTTAACGCTTAAATCGTAAGTTTTTGAAACTGATTTAGATCAGCAAGTTTGGACCTAAAAAATGTTTAAAATAAGTGTCTTAGAGTGTTAATAAGTATTTTAATGTTTATACTTGAGAAAATGTGTAAATTGACGCGTAGGGAACTACGGTTCGGCTAGAAACCGCGCCGTTACGCCATTTCTAGCCAAACTAATAAAATTATGAATTTTTACTTCATAATCATTATGATAAGTGTTAATATGTATATTTTGATAATATATATATATATTGGTTATTTAGAAATATAATAATTAAGCATTATTATGCAAAAATGGTAAACTTGGATATATTACAAGTATAAGTATTTTATAACTAAAGTGTTATGTGATATACTTGTACTACAAATATGAATTATATGTATAAATACATATATCTTGAATTATATTTTGGTGCTAAGAAAATTTACTAAAATATACAAGATCACTTATAATTGCAAAGCATAAAACCGAGGGTTCGGATCACCAACGTGTCAAATAAGGTTAAACGTCTTTTCTTTGAAAAATAAACATTTTAAAGTCTAACAAGTTGAGGTGAATAACTTGCGGAAATAGACTTGATAATCAAGTGAGTTAGGTGATAACTCACGGGAATGACTTATTAATTGACCATAAAAGTGTCCCATTTGTATAGGGAACGGTTAGGTCGGAAATAAACTTGGACTTAAATTTTGCTAGCTAAAGTATCAAGCTTTGAGGTGAGTTTTCACGGCCCCTTTCATTAGTTTTAATGTATTTAAACATTGGGGGATTAACATGCTTTTGTAATTATGGTAAGTATACTAGTACATTTCGTAACCAAATGATGGCCAGAGTAAGTGCTATTTTCCTGTGCATTTTGTGCACGGTGTCTCCCACGGCAGTCATAATCATTAGTTCCTGGAGGGAACCGCAGGGTATATTGGTAGATCTATCGGGTTTGACCACCCACCTCGTGATCAGTCGCGCTGGTCGTCTAGACGGGGAAATATATTTTGAAAGGCATTAGTAGGGGGACCACTTATTTGTTTTGGGTTGATTATGGGCTCTGGTTGCTATCATGTCGGGAGATCTAGCTAATCTACGAACGGTTCGTATGTTTAGTATTATCATAATTTTGTTTTATAAGAAAAGGTTATTTCTTATGTATAAAAACCTGTGAAACTCACTAGCTTTAAGCTAACTATACTTTTCAAATCTATGCATGTTTTTCAGGTACATAGACGGTATGGGGACGTTAGTAGCTTTTGGGGCAAGCATGGGAATGTCTTTGGGTATCGACGATCAAGGGGACCGTGTGTTGCAAGCTTGCTTTTGTTAAGCAAGTTTAAAATAAAATATGTTTTAAAGACTGCTTTGTGTACTTAACTACTATCTTTTAATAATTTGATATCCAAATGACTATCTATGTTTGCTTATATCATTACTGTCACCGACTTTTGTACCACCACCCACGCTTAATTTCCGCTGCGATTTTCGGGGTGTGACAGAAGTTGGTATCAGAGCAATGATTATAGCGAACTAGAAAAACTTTTTGAAAAAGAAACTAGACTATAATCAAAAATAAATATTTTTGGAGACCAAAAGCAACATTATTTTCCCCATGATGCGTACATGCTTGCAAATCATATGTGTTATGTACTTGAAAAATGATGCCGTTATTTGCTTACATTTTGATAAATTTTATGTGTAGTTAAGATATTTTATTTTATCTTTAATGCATAAAATTAATTTATAGTACGGATATATCTGTGTACAGATGTCGAGTTCCATTCCCGTTATCCCAGTACTTGATGCAGTTGAAGACTCCACTTCTCCGATGACTATTCCCCCTTGTGGGAATCCTCACTGTACCATATACCCTCATAATGGATGGTTATGCGACTCAGATGATGACCTTCCTGCTCTAGAGGAGACTGTACCATTGGTGGCACCAGCTCCATTGCCCCCGCGAGATTTTCGGTTCGTTTACACCCGTAGGGGTCGGGCACCCCGGGGTGTAAGTGGTACCGAAGAGCCGACTGTGGTGGTCGCGATGGAGCCGCCACCCAAGAGGGTCAGGGTGGATGTTGCGCCATCTACACATGAGCTTGGGGAGTCATCATCTGCGGCACGGAGCCCCGTTCGTGCGGGTGGCCCGGTGCAGCAGTTGGTTACGTCCTTGACTGGACGGTGTGGGATGTACGAGAGTGATATCCTATCACTGAAAGGTCGGGCCGTCGAGGGTGGGGAGCGTTTGGATGCCTTGGAGAAGAGGATGGAGACCATGGATAGTGAGAGATTCATGGAGGAGCAGATGATTGGCCAGCAGGCAGCCAGGATTGACGGTCTAGAGGCTAGGATCATGGACTTGACCGCCAGGTTAGAGATGGCAGACACGAGGACGAGTGTGGTCGAGACCAGTCTCCTGTTGACTCAGCAGGACCTGGTGTAGGCTACACAGAGACTCGAGGCGGTCCGGGCGATCGCTATGTTTGCTATGTCGGTGGCCTACGCGGTGTTGTTCCCCGGCCAGTTTCTGTGATCTGATGATTTCTTTTCTTTTGGTGATGCCTATAAGGGCGGGCTGTGCCCTCTAGCAGGATTATGTGTTGGAAAAATCTACTTTTGATAATTGTTTAAATGTTAGGCCTATCTAAACATTTGACACTTTTCCTAGAACATGAATGCTATTGGTATCTTATCTTATGGATGTTGCTTGGTTGTAACTATTTAGATTATTCGTGTGTTTGACTTTATTTGTCTCATGAATGTTGTCTAAACCCCTTTATTACTATGTTGATAATAGAAGGATCATGCCGCCAAAAAGAAATACTCGCTCTGAAGGTGATGGTTTACCTACATCATCAGAAGAACTAGCCGCTCTTATTGCTCAGCATGTTAATAATGCTATGAACCAGTGCGATGCTGGTACACCACAGTCAGGGTCGGGTGGAGTGCAGACTGGTGGTTCATCAGGTATTGAACATTTGAAAATGCTCCTTATGTGATTTTTGAGGGTTACTGTTTATAGTTCAATCATTTCGCTGATGCTTGATTTTAACAAATAAATAGGGAACCGTACTCATGGATGCACCTACAAGACATTTCAATCCTGCCATCCAAGGATCTTTTCTGGGGCTGAAGGTCTAATTGATATTGTGAGATGGATAGAGAAGATGGAAGCTGTTATGGCCATTAGTGGGTGCTCAGCCGATCAAAAGGTTAAGTATGCCACGTGTTCTTTCGAGAATGAAGCCCTGACCTGGTGGAACACCCAGATTCAATCCCTTGGTGAGACTGCTGCATATAATCTCACTTGGGATAGGTTGAAAGAAATGTTGCTAAGAGAGTATTGCCCGAGGACTGAGTTGCAAAAGATTGAAGAAGAGTTCTGGAAGCCTAAATATACAACATTACTAAACAAATGCTTAAAGGGTTGAAGCCTACAAGGCTTCGGACAACCAGGAGCATCCTAAGTCAAAAAGATGACTTGTCCCGTCATCTTTTTCATCGATCAGGACAGATAAGCTGATGGAGTAACATCAGCCAACAGACCGCAGGTCCATAGCAGCTACTTACCATTTGTGGGATGTCCTTTAGTTGCAACAAGGCTCAAGGCAAGATGCTTTCTCCTTAGGGAGATCCCCTTTCCCTATAAATCAGAGGCTGATTCCTCAGCTCTGGACACACCATCACAATCACTCTCACTTCACTCTTCTAATTCTTTTGGTCTTGCACGTGGAAGAATATTTCTCTCCACTCGGATCTCTAGAACTTCTATTTCTGGTTTCGAGTACATCTCAAACCAGAACCTTAAAGCATCTAAAACAAGAAAAATAACCTTGAACCTCCTTCTACGTTTGCAACGTAGAAGGACACCACGACCTGCGTTAGGCAAAGTGGAACCCTTGAACCCCCCTTGTGACTCAGAACTATCGTTAGGCAGTTATTTGTTGTAGCAACAATATTAAAACTAAAAAATCACCACAATCCAAATAAAACAAATTGTTTACCTCTACTTCAACTTGGGCAAGGCTGCCATATTGCTCCTTATCAGCAGTAACCTAAATGTGAATCGTTAAGCAAATTTCAACTAACTAAATCCATAATATTAATATAAAACATGTAGTATACCTCTAATTCAGATTGGAAGAGGGTGTCATCTGGATTGTTGTCAACAATAATCTAAAAGTAACAAACCAAACATTAAACAAAGACCAGCTAATTAACCCATATATTTAGAATAAGACATATAGTATACCTCAACTGTAGACTGTGTAGGTTCACCATCTTGCTTATTATCAACAATAACCTAAATGTAACATAAAACATAAAAATTAAATAACATAAAAGTACAACAAATCACTAAAAAACAACAATAAAGTAAAATAAAAATTACTTACTGATGACTGTGTTGAAGCCGAAACCGAATTATCATGTATCTCCATAAAAAGTTTGTCTGCCATCTCCCATTCTTCATCGGTTATCTTTGCAAGCAGTTCTTGATATTCTTCAACTTCATCCTCAATAAGAACACCACACGATGGAGGATTCGCAGTGTGCCCACTTGTAGATATCAAGCTAGGTTGGCTAAGCATGTTGATATCATCACCGAGATATTTAGAAACAGTAAAACGATCAGAACATTTAGGTGGAAAATTATAGTCATCAATCTTAATACGAAGAATAGCCCTTCGAGCACATAAACTATCATTGAGAAAATATAGTATCCAGTTTGGATCATTGGCACCCTAAAAAAAGCAACAAAGTATCAACACGCGCGCGCGCACACACACACACGCACATATATATATATATATATATATATATATATATATATATATATATATAGGGGAAAGGGATTAAAGAAACCTTTCAAAATAAGAAAACCCCCACAAACCCAATGAGTGGTTCACATTGATCCACATACTCCATAAAGTTTAATGTTTTTTTATTAAGAAAATGTTATTTTGGTAATTTATCATAACCCACCACATATATAAACCTTTCTTTCTCTCTCCCATTTCAAATTTTCATCTTCTCTCCCTCTTACCCTCTCCCCTCATCCTCTCATTCTCTGTATTTTTTTTTAAGCTTGAACCACCAAGAACCACCAACACCATCATCTTCATCTCTAACCTCCATCATCGTCATCTCCAACCTGCAACAATATCATCGTCACGTCATCAACATCATTGTACAACGAACCTCCATCATCGTCATCGTCATCGGAGAAGCCCACCGGAGAAGACAACCAGAGAGACGACCAGGTTTTTTTATGTGGCTGAATCTTATTTTCATCTTTGTATCTCGTTCCATGTTGTTTTTATGTTTGATTTTTTTACTAAGTTGTAATCAAAATCTATGTTCAAATAATACTAGTCTCCATAAACCCACTTGTTCCCTTTTCTTTTCCCCAACTGATCTCTATATTTTTTGTTTGTTTAATCACTTCTGTTTTTGATACAAACACAAATGTGATTTTCTATTTTTTGAAAAATGCCCCCTGTTTGTTAATTTTTTTTCTGAAAAATTATAATAATCAAGTCTAGAGTTTTTATTAATCTTTTTTTGTAATTGAAACCATCAAAAAAGATTATTTTTTTTGGATGATTGATTATGGAAAACCACTAATATAATATAAAGTCATTTAGGTTTAGAACATAATAAAAACCATCGAAAATATATTATGGTTTCTGTGTTTAGTTAGACTGTTACGTGTGTAGCATATCTTTTTTTCAAAAATATATTATGGTTTCTGTGTTTTAGCATATCAAACTCTGTTCTTTGTTCACTGCAGATTAGACAAGTGTTGTCTGTGTTTTTCCTGTTACACATGTAATACTCGTGTGTTCTTGCACCATGCCTGTCTATTTTTTTTTCTTTTTATCATGTATGAGTTTTTTTATGTTACCTATGTCTTATTTACAGAAGAAATGCCCCCTGTTTGAAAAATGCCCCCTGTTTGTTAAATTCTTTTTCTGATATATTATAATAATCAAGTTTAGACTTTTGATGTGGCTGTTTTTGTAATTGAAACCATCGAAGACATATCTTTGTGTTTAGTTAGACTGTTACGTGTGTAGCATATCTTTTTTTCAAAAATATATTATGGTTTCTGTGTTTTAGCATATCAAACTCTGTTCTCTGTTCACTCCAGATTAGATAAGTGTTGTCTGTGTTTTTCCTGTTACACATGTAATACTCGTGTGTTCTTGCACCATGCCTGTCTATTTTTTTTTCTTTTATCATGTATGAGTTTTTTTATGTTACCTATGTCTTATTTACAGGAAAAATGCCCCCTGTTTGAAAAATGTCCCCTGTTTGTTAAATTCTTTTTCTGATATATTATAATAATCAAGTTTAGACTTTTTATTAATCTTTTTTTGTAATTGAAACCATCGAAAAAGATTTTTTTTTGGATGATTGATTATGGAGTCATTTAGGTTTAGAACATAATAGTAAAATAATAGTAAATTTTCTGAGTGTAATCGAAGACATATCTTTGTATAATCTTTGTGTTTAGTTAGACTGTTACGTGTGTAGCATATCTTTTTTTCAAAAAGATATTATGGTTTCTGTGTTTTACCATATCAAACTCTGATCTCTGTTCATTGCAGATTAGATAAGTGTTGTCTGTGTTTTCCTGTTACACATGTAATACTCGGGTGTTACGTGTGTAGCGTATCTGTTTTGTAGTCAAAGTTTGCTTTCTATACCAGCAAAAAATGGATGCTGGGTGCAGACTACAGCAGTTTGTATGTGTTTCCAGAAAAAACCCTGTTACACATGTAACAATCGTGTTTTTTCCACCTTTAGTTATAGATTATTTTTTTTGTTTTTTGCAGCATTAGTTTTTCTCTGTTACCTATATGTTTTTAATAGAGAGTAGTTTTTTTCCCCTGTTTCATATTTCCAATGTCAACACTTAATCTGCTATAACATACGTTACAGGTCCTGTTTTTTGTCAAAGCATGGATTCCAAGCCCAACACTCCGCCTTGGGAGGTTTTTGAGGGCCGTGACCATCTCATCCCAATTGTACACGAGCCACCTCAAAATGAACCGGACATTGCAATTGTACCTGAACCACCCCCACCGGTTGATTTGGTCATCCCTCCTGTCGCAGCCGAACATGAACCCCCCCCCCCGTTGCCCCGGACATTCCGCCATTAGAACCTGTTATATCCGTAGTGCAGGCGGACGATGGGTTTAAAAGTGACGAAGATTTTGATTGGAATGCGGCCTTTGATTACGTCTTCCCCGAAGAATATCCGCCACCAGAAGACTATATGACACCGGAGGATGATGTGCATGATGTAAATCACACACCTGAATGGGCGGTTGGTTATGAATCAGACCTAGGGGCTGAATATGAAGAACCATATGAACCTAAACTTAACAAACCCGTGCTGCCGTTCACGTATCCGGGAGGTGGGCGTATTAGGGCTGAATGGGAGGGTATAGGTTATACTGAGGAACAGTGGGCTTTTTATGCAAAGTATGGTTATCGGATGCCGTCAGCTACTGTTGGTTGCAGTGCGGGATGCCGGGGTTATTGCATGCATGGTGGGGTATGAATCTTTAATTGTATGTTTTGTTGTTGATACAGTTTCATTGTAATATATTTCTTGACTAGTATGTTTTAGGCGGATGAACAATATGATGTATCGCTTTTTTTAGTAGTATGTTTTCTGCAAGTTTTTTGTAATGTAATGCAATGTAGTACTAATTTCACATGAATCTTAAAAGTAGTGAATATCAAAAAATAACCATATGGACCTTTCGTTACGTATGCAACAACTCTGGTGCTGGTACAGTAAAACCAAAACAAACATGTTGTAATAAAAAAATTAACAGGTTAGGATTTTTCTAAATTAATATAAAACTATCGTGACGGATTTTACGTATGCAACACTGCGTATGTTACATATGTAACTCGGGCATCTGACAATTTATATAACAATGTGAAAAAAGTAAGAGAGAGATGATGTGATGGGGGTGTCATATCAGCTTTTGTCAGTCTCTTTTTCAGAAAAACCAAATTACCCTATTACCCTTTCTTGTCCTTTATCACATATTTAATTAAATTAATATTATAGAAAAAATGGTGACCATAGATTAAATGGATGGATGACTAGGATTTAGTTTGCAAGGTTTACTCATTTTGAAGGGTTTTTATTATAACCATCCCCTATATATATATATATATATATATATGAAACAAAGGTATGTATATTATATTTGTAAAACATTAATCAATTGATAATTATGGATAAAAAAAAAAACCTCTAACAAACTCCGGTTGACTAAATCATCAACCGTCATGCCAAGAAGAGATATTGCAGCTTCGTTAAAGAGAACACAGGTCATTTTTTCCTGGCCAGTGTTAGTAACAGAAAGATCCAATTTGTACCTGCGCAGTTGAAGTCCATGAAAGTCAAACATGAGCCCAAAAGCAAGAAACATAGTAGGGTTACCTATAGTGTTGTTTGTGAGACTCCATTGACAGGTAGCAAACCTTCATGCTATACTCAACCAAACATAGGTGAAAGGAGTAACCCAGTTTCCAAGGCATTATTTCAAGATGATAAGTGATCAAACAGATCAATTACTAACCAAGCTGATGGCACTCAAAGTGAGTTTATATTGACTTGTTTAATTAGTTGTAAAGTCATAAAGTTTTGTAACATGAAAAAGGTGTTCAGCTATCTGTGATGGGTAATACATAGTGGTACTAAACGGGTTGGGTTCGCGGGTTGGTGGGTCCAACCCGACCCGAAACCGAAAATTTTACATGAACCCGAACCCGACCCGAACCTGAAAATTGTGAGATACATATCAACCCGAACCCGACATGAATATTCTCAGCTTGACTCGAACCCGACCCGTTCAACCTGATTTTTTTTAGTTTTGTCGCTAACTAATGTATTAAAATTAAAATTTTACTACAAAAAATACAAATATATATAAAACATTTATGTTTTATTTATAAAATTTCATATCATTTTCTATTTTAGTTATAAGTGTAGCATAAAAAATCTAACCAAATTAATTTATAATATAAAAATATCATGATTAGTAACAACAGATATTAAGAAAGAGTACTTGTTGTGTGCGTGTGCAAAAGCATGTCCAAGCTGAATATTACAGTGCTAAGGATTGACAATGTTTGTTAACACTTACACTTGACAAGGGTTGACAACATTTGCATCACAATGCTGACAGTAATAGCAAAACTCCTTCATTGATGCCTTCCTACGACAATTGTTACACTTGACATATTTCCAGTCATTTGCTAAGTCAACACCACTTATGTTTACATCAATGTTGTACATTGTTCCCTATAAAACATTAGCATTAAAAATTAACATATATAGCAAAATATATGATATAGATATTTTATTCAGACAATACCTCTGTTACATCTCCTGATAGAAGAAGGCTATAGATGTTTGATATGCTTGTTATTTGGAAATTAGCATTGGTTTCCTCATTTGGTTGGATAGTGACAGGTTGGGCTTGACTATTTAAAAAAAAAAACAACCTAAGTAAACCCTTAGCTAATAATGGGCCTATGACAAAGTAAATGGTAAATTTCTTAGTAAAGGAGTTACGTACATAATCTTGTAGCTCTCAACATCAGGTACCGGAAGATTGATGTGCATTTCAGTAGCCACAGTTGTCACTAAACTTGGAGCACCTAAATCAATTGAAATAGTTATTCATGTTTTTTTTAATTCCATCAGTTATCAATGTATGCTAAAAATAACACCATACCCTTGTACAGTCGAACTTTGCAACATGTCAAGATGACAACAATTGTATTATTTGCGTGTCTTCGAATATCATTCTCAGTAAACTTATGTGCCAAATGTCCCCATAACGCAACGTTGACTTTGCCATCACTATTTTTAATATATTAAAAAATGTGAAAATAAATATAAACAATTTAAAAGGTGAACACGGTTAAAAAAAAACATACGTAGTGTTAGATATAATGATGTTTCGTAATCCCTGATTACACGATTGAAAAGATGGACCTTTCTTTTCAAGAGATCCCCACACCCTAAGAATGCCAATAGCATCTACACATATATGCAACATAATGTTAATACAGTTGAATAGAAAAAAATATAACAAAATAAATTCCAAAACCTGTAAGATATGTGTCGTCATTAAGCCGATCACGGAGCAGATTGAATGGCACAAAATCGAATACATATCTTCTGAACAAAGACGACAACATTGGGCTACTATGAATGTTTGTTCCCTTTACAAACTGAATATACATATCGCAACGCAATGGACGATACGGAATACCACGATACTCATTAACATAAAACTTATGAATCCTGTATACGCAACCCAATTTAATCGCATTCTTATAATTATGCACCAAGTTGGCTGGAATCTTTGCATGAATAGCCGAGCCCTGATATACATATATATATATATATATAATTATAAGATAACGAAATATAAACCAAATAACTTTGCAATATCACATTTAAAACACACTTACTTGCGCATCTGATAGAATCATGTCAAACGAAATAACACGACTTGTGATGGGATTGTAAGCCGTCCAAGCATGCGAGACCATCACATTGACTTGCCAATTGTTTCCCATGTTAGGACGCAAATCAGAAATAATGGCATGATTCATTTTTAAAAAAGAAAAACCTGCAATTTCATAATATATTGGCTACAACATCAAACAATGGATCCATAAAAGCATAAACACCAGATGTACATATACAACCATGTGTGGAAAGACATAAAAAAAATACACACCAAACAAAACATAATTTATAAAACATGGCTGATTTACAACACAAGTTACACAATATCATCAGTTGTCAATAAAGGCAAATTGTAAAAAACCTCCTTGTAGACAACGTTCTTTGTTATATTGTTCGCACATTTGCCTTTGTTGTCAACATAAAATTTAAGTCCGGCACGAGAAGTTACACGAGACGCAGCAACATAAAGTTGCCCATGCGAGAACACAGGCTTCGCTAAGTAAACACAAATGTTATTAAAAGTCTGCCCTTGGCTTTTGTTGATAGTCATGGCAAAGCAAGCTTTTACGGGAAAATGTCGTCTCTTGAACTGAAAGGGCCATGACGAAGAAGTTGGAGTCATATCAATCCTTCCAATGAATGCTTTTTCTCTAACATGTGTACCCGTAATAATCATAGCTTCAATAACGCGGCGACTGATTTGAGTTACAATCAACCGTGTGCCATTACACAACCCCCTTTGCAAGTTGATGTTACGCATCAAGATAATCGGTGCACCAACCTTTAGTTGTAGCACATGATTTGGAATCCCAGAAAACTGCAAGGTGTTAAGAAACTCAGGAGCATACATAGCGCGCATTTCCTCAACGTTAGTCGAACTCGGACATATGTCATCAGCACTAAACAGTTCATGGATTTCACCCGGAAGCTTCTTAAGAACATGTAGGTTAATGGTGTCAACCTCATCATTAGTCGGACAAAGAATGCAACGCTCCTTCAAGTAATCAACGTCATTGAATTTGGTTTCAATATTAGGGAAAGTATTTGATACAACTGATTCAAGATGAAACTCGGTAACAGGAATTAAAAGATCTTTGGGTATACGAATCCATGTAGAATCGTCATCCCCGTCTACTGAAACTCTAGGAAGACGGCCAGCCCCCATGTCCAAAAGCCATTTCCTGAATTCCTCCATTTGTATAAGTTCCCTACCACTAATGCTTGGATCACGTAGACGCATGTTAATTGTTAAATTAAAAACTTTACATGATTCCCATATATTTGGGGACTTGTTAATAGCGGAACCAACAATCTCACAGCGTTTTGCAAACTGAACAACCTGGAGAATCTGTCTAAAATCACCACCAAGAGCCACCACTTTTCCACCGAATACTCGATCTACGGCACGACCCATGCTATCTCGACACACATCCCTTAATGTTCTATCAACAGCCTCAAACGAATGGCGATGTTGTAAAGGTGCTTCATCCCAAATAATAAGCGAAGCAACATTAATTAACTGAGCCAGCTCTGAACCAACATCAATGGAACAACATGCGTCCTTATCAGCATCAATAGGGATGCGAAACCGGGAATGTGCTGTACGACTGTGACATCTGTCACTTTTCTTTTATTTTATTTTTTGTATATAATAATAATAATAATAGTAATAGTAATAATAATAAAAGCTAAATCTCTAAACCAAATCATAACCAAACCCACCCCTTGAAACCCAACATAACCCAATCTAAATCCCTTGTCAATTTTGGAGCCCAAGCATCGAAGCCCAACAGCAGCAGCCCATTAAACCGGCCCAAACCCCCTCCCCTTTCCCTCTCCTTTGTTAAAAAAAAAACATATATGTCACTGCTAACGAGAATCGAACCCGGGCCAGCTACCAAACCAGATATCAACACCACCACTACACCACATACTCGCTTTGTGTTTAGATCTAGATCCTAATTGTTTTAACACCTCCTAAAAACGAACCTGTTATCCCTTCTCCTTCCTTCACGCGTGCAGCAGACCCGCCAAAACCAAGAAACGCGTGATTTGCTTCTGTTTATGGCAACCAGGACCAAAATTTAAGTGTGCTCATTAACCCACAATCAATCATGCACGAACCTACACGTTGACAATTCGTAATCTGACCAATCCAGGCGGATTTCACGCATTTTATACATAAATGGGTCAAAACTTTCTAAAATAATTAATCAATAGGACTCCTATAAATTGAACCTAGCCATACAAGCTAGAGGTGCCGAAATCAATTCCCCAACCCTCAATTTCTTCTGAAAATCCTTCAATTCTGTGATTCAAGCTCCGGTTGACTATCCCCTTTGACCAATCGTTCGTAGCTTTAATCACTGTGTAAGTTCAATTGTTTCGTTGGGTTTTGTTTTTCGGCCAGTCACAAACAATAGCCCCAAGGTTTCAGGGGCTATTGGGTACGAATTGTAACGATTAGACAATTAGGGTTTATAGGTTAATTTGGGGAAGATGATTCATTTCAGTTATAATACAAATAAATAAACTGCCAGATTAAAATAGTTCTCAGGGTGTGGCTCAATGGTGAGCCACACTTGTGATAAGGATTTGAACCGCCCAGATGCGGGTTCGATTCCCAGCAGAAGCTTCTTTTTTATACCAGCTTTTCCTTTTCTTTTTTTGTAAATATATTGATTAATAAACTCTTTAATATATTTAAAATACTTAATATGACTTATAAATTCTACAAAAATTATTTTATGAAATACAAATGATATACTCTATTAAAAAAATTTTATTTTTTCAAAAATCATTTATTTTATATATATTATAAATATTACAATTTTATTCATTAATAATTTTAAAATTCTATAAAAATATCAAAACGATTATATAAATTTCCACAAAAATTATTCTAAGTTTATATAACATTAAACTTTTTTGAAATGATTTTTATTTCTAAAAAATCATTTATTTAATATTTTTAATCAATTTTTGTTAGTTTTAATCATAAATAAATCATAATAAATTCATTTTTCAATGTTTTTGCACCAAAATTTTATATAAATTATTTCTATTCGTTTAGAACAGAAATACAATTTTCAATTTGAAAATTCTTTAACTTTGATATTTTTAAATATTAAAGTTATATTTTGACAATTTGAAATAAATAGAATAAATATTCCATTTTTAAGAAAATAATTTTATAAAAATTATTTTCATACTTAAAACTTTATATTTTGACCATCTTTACTTTAAAATTTACAAAAAGACTTTTGTTTATTTATTTCTCTTATTTATTAAACATTTTATTTATTAATCAAACGAATACTTATCCCCAATTCGAAACCCTAGAAAATTTCTTATAGACTAGATAGACTTAGACTTATTTGTTACCTTATACATAGGGTGATACTTGGCAACGTTGGATTACACTTATTCAATTCCACAAGACTTACCACCTTGCTAAGGTGAGTATTACTTATCCCCTTTTTCGTTTTTACACTTTTGGGGTGATTCATGCACATGTATACAAAACTTGCACATTCATTTACACATACATTTTTATTTATTTACAATTCATATACGTGTCTTGTTTATCTTTGTGCTTATGTTTGAGCATGAACGTAGCTTACATACAAAATCATACATCTAGACATAACTTATGTTATGGTGCTCTTTACATATAGACGTAACTTATGTTACGGTGCCCATTTAGACATAACTTATGTTATGGTGCTCTTTTAGACTTGACACGTGTTAGGGTGCTCATTATCAATTTCATTTTACCAACTTTACATTTGATCTTTGTCTTGTTTGGTTACTTGCGTGTTTACATAATGCCTTGGTGATGCTAGTGTAACACCCCAACCGATGGCGGAATCATCGAGGTGCCACGTAGTGACGATTGTTCAAAAGCTCATGGTACTAAAATGTAAATATATGATTGTTGAATATTGTTTTACAACATGTGAAATTAAATACAAGACAGCAAAAATAAAGATAATTGATTGATTTAGTCTAGGTCCAAATTCGTATGTGAAGCGTCAAGCAGCTTATCCTGAAACATGCACGAAAATAATTTTGTCAACATATGATGTTGGTGAGTACTACTTAGTTTTGTACGTATAGTATAAGTTTTGAAAAGTAGTACAATTCATGTGTCTAGTATCACCAAGGCATTATGTAAACACGCAAGTAACCAAACAAGACAAAGATCACATGTAAAGTTGTACAATGAAATTGATAATGAGCACCTCAACACGTGTGAGTCTAAAAGAGCACCATAACACAAAGTTATGTCTAAATGAGCACCGTAACATAAGTTACGTCTATGTGTAAAGAGCACCATAACATAAGTTATGTCTAGATGTATGATATTGTATGTAAGCTACGTTCATGTTCAAACATAAGCACAAAGATAATCAAGACACGTATATGAATTGTAAATGAATAAAATGTATGTGTAAATGAATATGAAAGTTCTGTATACTTGTGCATGAATCACCCCAAAAGTTGTAAAAGCGAAAAAGGGGATAAGTAATACTCACCTTAACAAAGTGGTAAGTCTTGTGTAATTGAATAAGTATAATCCAACGTTGCCAAGTATCACCCTATGTATAATGTAACAAATAAGTCTAAGTCTATTTGGTCTATAAGTATTTTCTAGGGCTTCGAATTGGGGATAAGCATTCGTTTGATTAATAAATTAAACGTTTAATAAATACGAGAAATTTGATAAATAAATAAATGAAAGTCTTTTTGTAATTTCAAATTGAAGATGGTCACAATATAAATTTTTTAAGTGTGAAAATAATTTTTATAAAATTATTTTCTTGAAAATAGAATATTTAATCTATTTATTTCAAATTGTCAAAATATGACTTTAATATTTAAAAATATTAAAATTAAAGAATTCTTGAATTAAAAATTGTATTTCTGTTCCAAATGAATAGAAATAATTTATGTAAAATTTTGGTACAAAAATATTGAAAAATGAATTTATTATGATTTATTTATGATTAAAACTAACAAAAATTGATTAAAAATATTGAATAAACGATTTTTCTGAAATAAAAATTATTTCTGAAATGTATATTGTTATACAAGTTTAGGAAAATTTTTGTGGAATTTTATAAAATCGTTTAGATATTTTTTATTGAATTTTATAATTTTAAATGAATAAACTTGTAATATTTATAATATATATTAAATAAATTATTTTTGAAAAACTAAAAATTGGATGATGAATTTTATCAGTGGTATAACATAAAATAAATTTTGTAGAATTTATAAAATAGTTTAGTATTTTAAAACGATTTTAAAAAAAAAATGAAGATAATATAGGTATAAAGGATAACAAAGAAAAAAGAAATGTTTGTACATGGTGGGACTCGAACCTGGTCTGATCCGGTTCAATGAGTTTAGCCAAAAACCCCAACCAACTGGTCCATGATTCATTTTGTTAAGGATTCTGATTCGTAATAAACTTAAACGATATGTAATAGAGTCATCTTCCCCAATTTAATATTATAAGAACCCTAGTTTCTTGAATCAAATCAATTAACGATCAATAGCCTCAGAAACGTTAGGGCTATTGATCGATTGATCATGATTAACAAAACCCATCAAAAATAAACAACTTACAATGCGATTTAAATGATGAATGCGTGGTCAACCCAAAAGTCAAACTCGGCTTGATTTTTGATTAAGAACGATTTGTTAATAGAAATTGGAGGTGAGGATATGTTGTTCGGCTCTCTTAGATTGCTATCAAAGGTTCAATTTATAGTAAAGCCTACGGATTAGTTGTTTTAGAAAGTTTTGACCCGTTTGATTAATAAACGCGTGAATAAGCTTAATTTCAGTACTTGGACGCGTATGAACAAGTCAACAGACGTAATTGGTTTCTAATCTTCCAAAATTAAGAAATTTGAATGGTCAAAGATGGAGTTTTCTTGGTCAAAGGTAAAATTGAAGGTTTATTAATGTTGGGGTGTAACTCGCGTACAGTAGCAGACATGAATGGAGAAAAGAGTGTGGGTTTAAATGGGCTTATATAGAATTTAGGTTGGGATTATAACAAAACTGAGGTGTAGCCCAGCTGGTTTGTGTCTATGTGGTTGTGTCTGACTCGGCTTCCTGCCCGGGTTCGAGTCCCGGCAGGAGCAAGGTTTTTTTTTTTTTTTTTTTTTTTTATCAATGAAGGGAAGAGAGGAAGTGGCTTGGGCCTGTTGGGTTGGTCTGATGGGCCGAGTACTGGGCTTCTGCTGTTGGGCTCAGCAATAACAAAAAGATGAAATGGTTGGGTTATTGGGTTAAAGGTTATGGATCTATATAGTGGGCTCAGAAAATTAACACTAAGGAGAGTGGGTTTGGTTTTGTCTTGGGTCCAAAGAAATAACATGTCATGCATCAAAATAAAATCTGATTTTTTTATTTATTTTTATTATTATTATTATTATTATTATTATTATTATTATTATTATTATTATTATAGATGCGGATAAAATGTGGCGTACAAGATAGGTGGTACGATATAAAAAAAATGTATATATATATAATAATAATAGTGATAAAAGTGACGGATGTCACAGCTAGACACATGAATTGTACTACTCTTCAAACTTATACTATATGTACAAAGCTAGGTAGTACTCACCAACATCATATGTTGACAAAACTTATTTTCGTGCATGTTTCAGGATAAGCTGCTTGACGCTTCACATAGGACTTTGGACTTAGATTAAATAAATCAATTATCTCCATTTTTGTTGTCATGTATTTACTTTCACATGTTGTAAAACAATATTCAATAATCAAATATTTACATTTTAGTACCATGAGCTTTTGAACAATCGTCATTACGTGGCACCTCGATGATTCCGCCATCGGTTGGGGTGTTACAGATTGGTATCAGAGCCATGGTTATAGGGAACTAGGTTATTAGATAAAATGGCCTAGACTATAACCGAACTTCAACTCTCATGCATAATATTCCTTAAATTTCCATTCCCCTCATTTCCCTCTACTTTCCTTTCTCTATATTTCCCTTCTTCTCTATTTCTCCTCATCTTTCATCATGGTGCATAGAGATGGTGTCCTACAAGGGGTAGAAAGTTTACATCATCATGGAACGGAGCAGTACCTTTCATGAAGACACTCTTAGGCATAATGCCTACTCTTATTTTGCTCCTTCAAAGTTGTTGAGCTTTAATGAGTGTGATGGAACACGTGCAATCTGGAAGGGTGGATGCCTGTACACTGGGTTTTCTGGCATAGGCAAGCATAACGCATAAATCCAATAACGGACCTGTTATGCTTACCTGGGGATTCCTGGAGTGAGTGTCCACTTATAGGCTAAAGCATGTCTTCTTTGATCACCATTGGGTTCAATTCCTTTGAAAAGTCAACGTTCTTGTTGGGCTTTGCAGCTAGACAAGGGCACTCCAAGCATTTTATGCAAGTTATTCAATAATACTCTCTCGTTTCATATACAATATTTTGTATTCCATGATTTTCATATATTGCTTACAAGTTCATACTTTCATAATCATCTGTACGGTTATACACTTACATTTTCTAATCTCATGATTATTCATTGACTACCTCATAGATGTCTGCTCGCCGCATGCTCCGTGATGCCAGCCAACGCCCTGTTCGTGCCTCTGGACAACGTTCTGATCGTCGCCTCGCATCTTTAGTCGCCGAGCAAATTGCTGCAGTGATCCCAAACCTTGTCAGTGAGATAACCCAGAATAGTAACAGTGCCAACACAAGGGGTACAACTCAATTTCGATGCACTTTCAAACACTTCAACTCCTGTAACCCCACAAAATTCACTGGCGAGGAGGGTGCTACCGACCTCCTCCAATGGTTTGAAAGCATGGAGAGCACCTTTGTGAATAGTGAATGTCCTGATGAACTCCGCGTTCGCTATGCTACTAGTGTCCTTCAAAAGGGGGCGCTAACCTGGTGGAATGGCGAAAAGCGCAATCGAGGAGCTGATGTTGCTTTATCTTTGTCTTGGGCTGAGGTTAAGGAACTCATGATCACCAAATTCTGCCCTAGGAACGAAATCAGGAAACTGGAGGATGAATTTCGTGAGCTCAAACAAGACAGTGGTGAGAATCTTGCGTATAATACTCGATATCATGAACTCAGCATATTGGTTCCACACATGGTCACCCTGTTCTCTCGAGCAATCGAGAAATATATCGAGGGATTACCTGACCTGATTCAAGACGTTGTCACTGGAGGAAAATCCACTACGGTAGAAGAAGCCATCCAGCTTGCAGCCACCTTAACAGACAAACACGTAAGGAAAGGAAACTTGGTTAGGAAGGGCACCAAGGCGACTAGTGAGAAAACCACCAATGCTGTTGAACGATCTAAGACTGTTTTAGCAAAGGCCGCCACTACTTCTTCGAACTCTAAGAAACGAATGGGCGATAATCAGAACCATGCTGTTATGGATCCGATGGCTCAACCCCCTATCAAGAAAGCCTACACTGGAATCCATCCTCAATACAACACTTGCAAGTATCATCACCCTGCAAATCTTCCATGTCATCAATGCACTAGATGTGGAAGGTTTGGACACTTTGTCACTACTTGTCGTGTAACGGTTAGGACACAAGATAATCATCAAATAGCTGCCCAGGAACCACTGCCGATTACTAACGGCCGAGCATGTTATAATTGTGGAGACCCTAACCACATGCGACCTCAATGCCCTGAATTGAATAATGTAAACCAGGTGGCACATGGACGAGCTTTCAATATCAATATCAACGAAGCAAACGGTCAGGGCGACGTTAATCCCACTGGCTAAGCCATGACTGGAATCTTCTTAAGACTCGAGAATCCAATACTTGTGTTTTCATTTTCTTGATCCTATTATCATTTTGTACCCAATTGTGCCGTACTCATAAGCATATAACATCTAGAAATTCCTTGCATACTATTGTGTACGAACGCAGGTTGGAAATTTATAATATTTGGTTATGTTTATTTTAAATCATATAAGTTTAAGACTCTACCTTACATTTTATTGAAACATTTGGACTTGATCTCCATGAAAACCAAACTACTAAAAACTCGATACTTGACCCTATAGAGTTTTTCTAAAAACATCATTGTTTGTTATATGAAACTTGATTTTTCCCTTAATTTGACTATTCATTGAACATTTAATTATTCATGATACTTGTAAACATGGCTGGCCAAATATGAGCTATTTCTATAGGCCACTAAAATAACACTTATACTTAATGGTTGTCATCCTTATAAACTTTCTTGCATGTGTGTATTATCAATTTGCATGTGGATCTATGAAGAACAACTACTACATTTATCCATTCAAATAAAACAAACATATCACTTAAAGGGCTCCCCGGATGGGTGGTAGCCCATACTTAAATTTTGTTATGCTTGCAAGTCGTTGCAAACCAATGTAATTGAATTCATTATTACATAGCCTCATTCCGTTGATAACATCTCATTGTAACCCAACGTGTTTGTTGTGTCATCTTCTTGTGGAACTTATTTGCTTTAATGTGTTGTTAGGTTAGGATCATAGAAGGACATAAAACCCTAATGTAAGGTAAATTGATGATTCCGGTCCGGAACGTAATCATGAATTTACAGGTACGTTAGGGTAGCATGAAATTCTATTAGGGTTTTTGGTAGGCGTCCAGTACGTTTTCAATGTATCAAAGGTGTGGTGGGTTAGCTGCGGTACACCCTATATATAAACACTAATGATGCATCGAAAGTGAGACTGGGAGTCGAACTAGGAACAAACTCTAGATACTGGGTAGTTCATTTGGTCTTTCTATAGTCAATCAACTCGTACATTTATTTTAGGATTCCTAAAACTTGAAGTTTAGTGTTTTACTAGATGCTTATTCTCCTTATTATTCGAGGCGAACCTAATCCAATCCTTAACTCACACCTATCAAACCTCTTATCCAAATCATTCGAATTTTCCAAACCACAGTTATCTTAATTTTTACCCAAACATCCATAACCCTATGTTTCTAATAACTTCGGGACGAAGTTTCTAAAAGTAGGGGATGCTGTGACATCCGTCACTTTTCTTTTATTTTATTTTTTGTATATAATAATAATAATAATAATAATAATAATAATAATAATAATAATAATAATAATAAAAGCTAAATCTCTAAACCAAACCATAACCAAACCCACCCCTTGAAACCCAACATAACCCAATCTAAATCCCTTGTCAATTTTGGAGCCCAAGCATCGAAGCCCAACAGCAGCAGCCCATTAAATCGGCCCAAACCCCCTCCCCTTTCCCTCTCCTCTGTTAAAAAAAAAACATATCTGTCGCTGCTAACGAGAATCGAACCCGGGCCAGCAACCAAACCAGACATCAACACCACCACTACACCACATACTCGCTTTGTGTTTAGATCTAGATCCTAATTGTTTTAACACCTCCTAAAAACAAACCTGTTATCCCTTCTCATTCCTTCACGCTTGCAGCAGACCCGCCAAAACCAAGAAACGCGTGATTTGCTTCTATTTATGGCAACCAGGACCAAAATTTAAGTGTGCTCATTAACCCACAATCAATCATGCACGAACCTACACGTTGACAATTCGTAATCTGACCAATCCAGGCGGATTTCACGCATTTTATACATAAATGGGTCAAAACTTTCTAAAACAATTAATCCATAGGACTCCTATAAATTGAACCTAGCCATACAAGCTAGAGGTGCCGAAATCAATTCCCCAACCCTCAATTTCTTCTGAAAATCCTTCAATTCTGTGATTCAAGTTCCGGTTGACTATCCCCTTTGACCAATCGTTCGTGGCTTTAATAACTGTGTAAGTTCAATTGTTTCGTTGGGTTTTGTTTTTCGGCCAGTCACAAACAATAGCCCCAAGGTTTCAGGGGCTATTGGGTACGAATTGTAACGATTAGACAATTAGGGTTTATAGGTTAATTTGGGGAAGATGATTCATTTCAGTTATAATACAAATAAATAAACTGCCGGATTAAAATCGTTCTCAGGGTGTGGCTCAGTGGTGAGCCACACTTGTGATAAGGATTTGAACCGCCCAGAAGCGGGTTCGATTCCCAGCAGAAGCATCTTTTTTATACCAGCTTTTCCTTTTCTTTTTTTGTAAATATATTGATTAATAAACTCTTTAATATATTTAAAATACTTAATATGACTTATAAATTCTACAAAAATTATTTTATGAAATACAAATGATATACTCTATTAAACAATTTTTATTTTTTCAAAAATCATTTATTTTATACATATTATAAATATTACAATTTTATTCATTAATAATTTTAAAATTCTATAAAAATATCAAAACGATTGTATAAATTTCCACAAAAATTATTCTAAGTTTATATAACATTAAACTTTTCTGAAATGATTTTTATTTCTAAAAAATCATTTATTTAATATTTTTAATCAATTTTTGTTAGTTTTAATCATAAATAAATCATAATAAATTCATTTTTCAATGTTTTTGCACCAAAATTTTATATAAATTATTTCTATTCATTTAGAACAGAAATACAGTTTTTAATTTGAAAATTCTTTAACTTTGATATTTTTAAATATTAAAGTTATATTTTGATAATTTGAAATAAATAGATTAAATATTCCATTTTTAAGAAAATAATTTTATAAAAATTATTTTCATACTTAAAACTTTATATTGTGACCATCTTTAATTTAAAATTTACAAAAAGACTTTTGTTTATTTATTTCTCTTATTTATTAAACATTTTATTTATTAATCAAACGAATACTTATCCCCAATTCGAAACCCTAGAAAATTTCTTATAGACTAGATAGACTTAGACTTATTTGTTACCTTATACATAGGGTGATACTTGGAAACATTGGATTACACTTATTCAATTCCACAAGACTTACCACCTTGCTAAGGTGAGTATTACTTATCCCCTTTTTCGTTTTTACACTTTTGGGGTGATTCATGCACAAGTATACAAAACTTGCACATTCATTTACACATACATTTTTATTCATTTACAATTCATATACGTGTCTTGTTTATCTTTGTGCTTATGTTTGAACATGAACGTAGCTTACATACAAAATCATACATCTAGACATAACTTATGTTATGGTGTTCTTTACATATAGACGTAACTTATGTTACGGTGCTCATTTGGACATAACTTATGTTATGGTGCTCTTTTAGACTTGACACGTGTTAGGGCGCTCATTATCAATTTCATTTTAGCAACTTTACATTTGATCTTTGTCTTGTTTGGTTACTTGCGTGTTTACATAATGCCTTGGTGATGCTAGACACATGAATTGTACTACTTTTCAAACTTATACTATATGTACAAAGCTAGGTAGTACTCACCAACATCATATGTTGACAAAACTTATTTTCGTGCATGTTTCAGGATAAGCTGCTTGACGCTTCACATAGGACTTTGGACTTAGATTAAATAAATCAATTATCTCCATTTTTGTTGTCATGTATTTACTTTCACATGTTGTAAAACAATATTCAATAATCAAATATTTACATTTTAGTACCATGAGCTTTTGAACAATCGTCATTACGTGGCACCTCGATGATTCCGCCATCGGTTGGGGTGTTACAACGACCACCGGGTAGTAATAAGGAAGCAATACCAGAAGACGCAACAGTCAAAACTATCTGGTTATTTGATTGAATGCAAGCTATAAGTGTCTTCCATAGGTACGTTTTGCCAGTCCCTCCACTACCTGATACAAAAAAAACACCTCTGTTTCTTGCCTGAACAGCAGCATATATATTATCACATACTTCCTTTAGTTGATCATTTAGTCCACCGTAAAGGCTGTTAAAACGTGTGCTTTCTGCATTGGCATCATACATACGCTAAGAAGCAATAAGTCGGTTCGTGCTAACATCAACCAAACGACGATCAATATGTGGTAAAGTTGGAAAGTCAACCAACGACCGACCACTCCCATTCAAAATTAGATCAATCTCTTTCAAGGTGTAATTTAACAATTCAGCTTCTGAGAAAACCAGGGATTGATTGCCCATCAATCGACAATGCTTCCGTGCCACGTCTTCTGAAAGGTATTTATAACAATCCAAAAATAATTGTCGATGATCACTTACTGTACAGAATAATAAAATGGTAACAAACATTCCACGAAGTTGATCTCCTAATTTCCATTGATATGCTTCAGATATAACATCAACCCATTCAGCATCATCCCCCAAAAGACTTAACGCTTTGCAAGCCTCCATATATGTTGGATGTTCCACCCCATCAACAGTCCGAATTTCTTTAAAACTTCTCGGACCACGGACAACGTTTAATAACATTCTAAGATAATACTTTTCACCCATCGATGGACTAACATAGTATATGCGTCCAATAGTACTACCAAACCCCGCTTTACGTGGCTCCCATTTTTTCTCCTTTTCATGCCAAGTAAACATAGTAGGGTAATCAACATATGTCAAAGACCGGCCAAAAGCATGCTTTTCATTTGACACCATCCACTCTGTAAACTTTGACATTGCGGCTGTCATGCGTTGTGTTACATCAGCAAGTTGTTCATGGTCATTAAAGTAGACTCTATTACAGCCTTCTTCATGAAACGGGAGCCTTTCGACAGCCACTAAACGATAATGCATGTCAAACTCGAAGATCTTCCAACACGCCTCTGATGCCGAAATATACCGACAATTCATGTATTGCTCAATCTCATCTTCGTTATTTAAAAGTGATTGGAATGTTGTTCTGCTGCCTTGACCTTCATGTGTTCTGCTACCTTGACCTTCCAGTGTTCTGCTACCTTGACCTTCCAGTACAGCAGTAGCATGGTCTTGGCCTTTGTTCATGTAACCGAAAAGGTATTTAACCAACATTCCCTGGTTACACCATTCAACATTGATATGGCAACCGTATTTTATAAGCAACTCGCGATTATGAGGAACAACATAGCGATTATCAAGCATAATATCTTGCTGACCAACCCGCACTCTCCGTGAATTATTACGTCTTCGATAACAGGGCCACCCATCATTCCTAATGAAAGTTTCATCACAATAAGTCTTCGGATATCCTTTACTACATTCCCCATCTTTCATACAAGGACTCGAAGGCCTAAGTAGGCCACAAGGTCCATGAATCATATGACTACCAACATTTGCAAAACCACATGGGTCATCCGACTCAGAAGGTAGTTCAGCAGATACAAATCTGTCAATTTCAGCTGGTGTTGTAAGCTTATCAGCTGGATGAAGAAACAAAAGAATATGGCAATGTGGAAGGCCACGTTTTTGGAACTCGATTGTGTAAAGAACTGAACAGAAAAAATAAAAAGTTTCAGTGTGGATTATCATAACAAATTACAAGTTTAATTACTGAATCTCAAAATGAAATTCAAGTAACATACCTGCTTTTGGTCGACCGAAATGATTCTTTTTTCTGATGTCTTAATGAGCTCATCAAATTTGATCTTAAATACACGCGCAACAATATCAGGTCTTTCGGATATTAAGTCGCCTGTTGTGGTTTGTTGAACATGGCGTTCAATTTCAGGCCATTTGGGGTTACACGTCATGGTAATGAACAGATCTGGAGTACCAGCCCAACGACAAATCGCCATCGCGTCTTGATACTGTTGTACCATATGCCTAGGCCCACCCGTGAATGATGCTGGCAACACAACCCGCCGACCTATAGAGTCACAGTTTGTTTCACCATCTGATATACGATCATGTAAACCAATATACAACTCCGAACGAATCGTCCTCTGATGTGTCTTATACAATTGTAAGTTGTGTTCAAGCACTTGTGTATAAGCATCAACAACAAAGGTAAGAAACAACCGTCCAGAACTGTGCAATGTTCTACTTTCAATCAGCCTAAGCATGAGCCGATAACAATAGTATTCCCTTAAAGTAACATTTTGTCTCTTGGTGTCAGCATCAATGTTACTTAAAGGGATACCCAAATGAAAACCGTCCTCTCCATACGGGAAGAGCAAGGGATATTGCAATGCCATGTAACTTGGATGAAGTTCGGAGATGCGCTTTGCATTTGAAGTAGCCCGCTCTTCAACAATAATATCACGACAATCTGAAGGATTACCAGCACCCGGTATCAACGCAGCAACTTCTTGGACCGTAGGCAAATTATACTGTCTCGCATCCCTTCTTCATGTGCCAAGCAAACGAAGTGTAACCGGTTGCGTTGTAAAGTGATTAAACCTTTCCTTAGCCATCCGAAAACCCTGGACTAACGGGTTATGCCGATCAAGCATAGCAAGAAGGTCACGAATTAATGTCCGAATAACGCCATCATTATACCTCGATGGAAGACAGTTACGAAGCGCATTTAATCGATTATCGATCTCATTTTCTGTGTCATAGATGTATAGCTGCGCAAATCGTGGGCGAGCATCATCATGTTGAGGCAACAAAGTCCCAATTCTATGGTAGTTATGTCCATTCAAAACGTATGTATAGGGACCACCTCCATTATTTACACCCGTACACACTTTGCCACCAGTAGAGGTCATTGAAAACATTGAATTTAATACCTTGATGTTTTCTTTGAACACCCTAGATCTTGGTTCACCATTGTGTTGCATAAGTTTTCGCAACAGTTGCGGAGCATGTTTAAGGAAAGGTAGAACAAAACGATCTTCAATATTGATGTATAATCCATCACCCCCACACACAATTCTTAAAAAAAAAATGTAACAACATTTCAACACATTATAAAATTACCTAATCTTGAAGCTGCATCATCCAATCCAATAGTGTCAATACCATCTCGACTATACAAACCCAAAAAACTATACAACAAACACATATAAAATAAAACTATACAACAAACACATTATTATATATATCACTTTGCTTTTACCACTCTTCACTCAATCATTTATCCCAGCCCACACCTACCCCAGACCCTCCTCTTTCTCTCTCTCTCTCTAAAACAACTTCACCACACACTCTCTCTCTAGATACGCTTTGGTGGGGGTGTTGTAGGTCAAGACGGTACGCTTTGGTGGCAGATGGTAGTCATGACTCCGGCTGCTAATAGGCTTTTGGAGTTAGTGGTCTTCGTTTTGTCAGTCTCCCGCCTCTCAATAAGCTAATTTTTGGTCGGAGAGTTGTGAGCGATGGCAAGGGTGTTTTGCGTGGCGGTGGCGCAACCTTCTCCTCCAATCAAAATCATCCACCTGCAGCACCCGTACGGCTGCGCTGTTAAACCGATGTCGTCATCGAGGCGTCACCCTGTACTCACTAATGAGGTAAGATTTGGTAAATTAGGGATTGTTCAATGTTCACACATCTAACCCCTTTATTGTCTCTCAGATTTGATGATTTTATTTTGGGTTATTCCCTGTTCTAGGATCGAACCTAGATGGAGTCGGCGACTGAGGGTTCAGACCAATTGATGGGACGATTATTCGGTAAGCTCATCGGTGGATAAAACGTCATCCCGGAATGGTTAGGTTGCTGTGTATTTTTTGTGCACGCCAACTGTTTGTGTTATTGTTCCACTTAGGTTGCTGTGTATTTGTTGTTGCTAACCTTTCAATGTTTGTTGCTGAAATCTTTGTTTATCATATTGTTATTTAGACTTATATGTGATGCTGGGTAATATTCCAGTTTATACACTTATTAATTCAATATGTCAAATATTTTTAGCTTCAGAATCAATTATGCTTTATGGGGCCATACATCTTATGTTTTATCATTGAGTGAAAGAAAATAAGGACCTGATGGCTTTTTATTCATTTTGTGAGCTCATGAAGATTATATAGCTTATTAAAAAGAACTTAGTTTGATTTAAGATTATCTCTTGACAATGGTAGGTTGGCTTCTTCGGGTGATTCGTCTTTTATTTCGGGCATTTGGTTGATGATCTTGAACGCAAGATGTGTAGACAGAATGGCGAGATTGATAGATTCATGAAAATTAAGGTATATTTAAGAACATGTTTGATTTAAGCATAAAGTTTTGATCTTGAATCTTGAATGTTAATATGATTTTTATTGTTAAATCTTGAATATTATTTTGATTTGGTTTCAGTTGTTAAATCGTGAGTCTTGAATGTAAATTTGGTTTTTATAGTTAACTCTTGAATATTTCTTTGGTTTTGATAGTTACATGATTATATGATTTATGTAGTAATATTGTTTTTGTGATCAAAAGACGTCACTTTGAACTTCTATAAAATGTGTCCCATGATTTTGACCGTCAATAAAAGTGATTAAGATGTCACTTGCAGGTACAATTCGTTACAATGTGTTTTTGTCAGGAAGAATGCGGAGAGGCGAGCATGGCGACGGAGGACTTCTTCGTTGATCGTCTTTGTCATTGTACCTACTCTTGATTATGCGGAGAGGCTACCATTGCGTAAGTTTCATTATAAATTTTTTAAAAATTGGGTCGCCCCGCCGCGAAGCGCGGGTGTGTGGTTGTATATTTTACTATGATAATATAGACTTACTATTACGTTAAGGGATTAGTCTACCGGATCAAAGTAAAATTTTTTTACCGGATTTTATATCCACCTTAATGCTTCTGGTCCCACGATTTTGGTTTGTAAAATTGACTCTGTATCTTTCTATTAGTTTAGAGAAATCGCTTGCTATGCAGTAGTTATAAAATATAAAATATCAATACATATCGAGACTTTGCGCCGGTAACATTTTGTTATTGCTTTTTGAGCACTATAGTTGATCTTTTTTGCCTTTTTTTTACCCAGCAACACGTATACCCTTTTCTCTCTATTACACTTCACAAACACTTCGTATTTTCCTTAACCCTTAATAATCTGATAAATCGTTGTCACACTCCCGCCGCAACGCGGCGGGATCACCCTAGTATAAAATAAAAATCAATACCCAATGCATAATATGTTAATGCAGCAAATACAAGAACTTGCACCACTATTGGTTAGAAACTTAGAATAAAAATGGGTGTAAACCAACATATGGATGCTTCTCCGTGTTGTGATAAAAAAACAAACAACTCAATCATTGGATTAATTACCATGTAGATATATATAGAAGAAATTAATGAATCCATTGAAGAGATGAGATTAGTTTAGATTAAACTTACAGTGATGTTGAGAAATTAGATAGAAGAGAATGTAGTCAAGTGGAAATTCGATGTGCAGGTGGGATTGTTAATTGTTACCATTGAAAGACTGAATTATATAGGCAGCTAACTTCCTAATGAGTGGGGGAGTTGGGGCCTATTATTTAGGAAAATAGTGGGGGAGTTCGGAACTTACTGAGCGAGAAAATGGGATAATTAAGTAACTGCAATGTGGTGAACATCGGATTCCCACAACCTTTAAACTGTTAATGGTTAGTTATATTGAAATGATTATGAAATCTAAAGTTGTAATTTGTTACCCACTCAGCCACTTCCATTCCTAAAAAAATATGGTGTATGCTCACACATAGTTTTTATTTAGTAAATTCATCCTTATTTTTTTTATTGTAAAATTAAACATGTTACAATTATTGATACAACGACTCATTAAAGGTATGATTTGAAGAAAAATAAAAGAATAAAACATTTATGATTCTCCAAAACATCTTCATTTGAATGGTTAAGTGGTGTTGTCATTTTCTTTATTTAATGTCATTTAAGGCAACTTTAATTCAGAAGTAGAGGATCAAAGAAACACAACTCGAAGCAAAAACTACATTAACAAATGAAATTCGGAAAGGAAAACATCCACGTACGCAACCATATAGAAGACAAACACAAAACAAAACGACACACACCTAGTTTTGATCTAATAAAACTTCAAACACGAACATCTCGATTCCGATTTATATTGCCTTAAATGCGCCTTTTTTCCCAACCGATTCAACAGAATCAGTAGGATCAGCAACCTCATTGACATCTTTATTATCCACAACAGTATGAACGGTTTTAGCGACCTCCTTGTCGTTTCCCTTTTCATCACCAAATTCAGCAGTAGCAGAAGTGACTTCTTTGTTGTCTACAACATCATCAATACAATCAACGGTATCCATAACCTCCATGACAGCTCCATTATTAGTTGTAGCGATAGCCTCCATGTCACTACCATTATCATCGGAACTGTATACGTCAATTACCTCGTCCCATTTCCAATGTTTAAGAGCCGTTACACGCTTACGTTTTTTAGTTAAACCTCGGTCCTACACAATAACCAAAACATAAAAGGTTGTTATTTGAAACTAAGTTGAACTACAATCAAATGATCAAGTAATACAATTGAAAATATACATTATTACTATATTGTTCCCCACACAAAAACTTCCAATTTTTGAAAAAAAAAAACTGTTTTTAGGTTCATCTCAGCCATCCAAACAAGTCAGTTTTTTCTAACATGAAATCTGGACCACAAATAATGGGTAGTTACTCCCAAAATTTGGAAGTTACAATTTTCATGTGGCATTTTTTTTAGCTATCCCCACTACTCTTCTACCCCAGTACTCTTCTACTCCAATACTTATGCAGATCACATATTTCAGCAGCAAAGCCATTCCCTGCACATCACACATTCCATAAAAATCATTCCCTGCAGATCAAACAATGGCTAATCAGTAGCATGATGACTCTACTAACCTATCCAAACCTACGAATCAGCAGCATGATGACTCTACAAACCTTTCCAAACCTACAAATCAGCAGCATGATCACTCTACTAACCTTTCCAAACCTACGAACGCAGCCAAAGATGTTGGTGACGGTGCAGACCAACCTGAAGAAAAGTATTGCAAGGTAAGAAAACAAAACATGATACATATAAACTGCAGTTTAGTAAACTCATGGACGGGAAAAACAGTTTTTTTGTCTAAAATTGGCTGTTTTTGTGTCTAAAATTGGCAGTTTCATATGTAACATGCACTGGAATCCATTCATGATAGATTAAACTGCAGTAAACTCAAATACATGATACATTAAACTGCAGTTTTGAATGAACCAAAAAATACATGTTTCTAATTCAGTTACCTTTTTTTGTATGGGACTTATCAAGTGCTGGACCTGGAAATGAGTCATAAGATACAAAGATGGCAAGCATGAGCTGCATCAAAAATATATACTTTAGTATATTTACAATATAGTATTAAAGTTTTCTTACAATTTGACATCTAACCACCTTTTTTTAATTATAAAGTTAGCAGCAGATATGCAATGATTTTCAAGGCCTGAGAGACACATCAATGGTCCACTGTAACTCATATTAAGTTCATGTTGAAATTACTTGATATCTTGGTTCAACTTGATCATCTGAAAAATGCGAAAACAAGTATATTGAATGATTTCTATTAGAAAAAAAGATAAATTTTGCATATGTGTATTTACTAATTTTACATCAGTTTTCTCTTTTATTACAATACCATAGTGTGCTTAAAAATATCTCAATGTATAACACATAAATATAAAAGTAAGTTTTTATTGTTTTTTCAATGTATATCTTGCAACTTTAATGTCTATTTAAGAAATAATCTTTTCTATACAAATTTATTTGAGAACAGAGCATTAAAATTCATAACTTACAATACACAACAGCATGGCAACATCATGAGTTTTATTAGTTGGTTTGTTTTGATAAAATACTTAACGTCCCAATTTTTCAATGCCGAATTAATAATAATTTTCACAATAAACAATAAAAGATATGTTACTAATTCAATTACCTTTTTTTGTATGCTGAAAGCAACCGGCGAACGACATCAGCAATCAAGCTCTAGCCAGCAAACTACCTACTCTCACCACCACTCTACCACCTGCAGGCGAAGACGCTGGTGACGCTGCAGACGCTGCCGACAACAAACAGCAGGTAATAGGGTGCCTTTTCTGCTGAAATTGTTACTTTTGGTGCCCTGAAAGAGAACGAAAACATAATTCTAAGCGAAAAAAAATAAAGATAAAAAACAAGTCGGTTGGGCAGAACTGGAATCCGGTTATTCGCCTCGGCCATTCCTTATAACCTGGAAATTTTAATTGCAACATTCAATTAAATTTTAATTCGCCTCGGATAACTTATTCAGTTTGGGTGACAATCTACCTGAGTACCCATATATATGTTTCTTATTTACATGTTTCTAATTCAGTTACCTGTTTTTGTATGCTGAAAGTAACAGGCAAACGACATCAGCAATCAAGCTCCAGCCAGCAAAGTACCTACTCTCACCACCACTCTACCACCCGCAGGCGAAGACGCTGGTGCCGCTGCAGACGCTGCCGACAACAAACAGCAGGTAAAAACTTTAGCTTTGCAAGTTTTAGTGTTTACCCCAGTATGATTATTATGTCGTCAGGAAACTAACTTATGTGTTTAAGACAGGTCGTAAAAACTGTAAATCAAAATAATTTAACAAATTAAATGCTTCATATTTTTCACATGTTAGACCTTCTTGAACACAAACTATTTGTGTTATGTACATGCAAAAACATCAAATTATTTAAAAAATTTCGGTGTTTTATATATTTTAGATTCCGTACTTCTTAAACACACATGTATATATTAGGTACATAATAAAGAACATCACAGTAAACACATAACACAACAAAAATAGTGCATTTATTACTAAAATAAAATTTTAGTCACTTGGATATTTTTATAATGAATTAATCAAAGTATAAGTCTTTTTATTGGTTAATATTTAAAATATTCTAATTACCAAAGCGTTTTTGCATTGGTCTGTTGTACATTCTGCTTTATGGCCTGTACTGGTGGTATTCCACTAACCCATGTGCTGGTTTTGTGATGTGTCCAACTTTGTGTATAGCTAGCTTTACACGTATATGATCATACCATCAATGTTCTCTCTCTCTCTCCTCTCATACCCTCTGCACACACACATACACTCTTTCTTCTCTTAGTTCTCAAGAGGTCGTTGTTGAAGGTGGTTGCGACGGTTATCTCAGGTGATGTTAGTGTGCTCTGGTTAACACAAGATAACAACCAACAAACACTCCATCTCCAGCCTCTCCTCCGCCGCCAGCGGAAATCCAACTCGCCGGAAACCGGTCCACCGCTGCAGATGGGCGTTGTAGAACCGGTAATTTACCGTTTTACCCTGATTTCACCTTATTTTTTAAACCATCATCTCAAATGTTATCCCCTGTTTTCACCTAATTTTTTCAGGTTTTAGAGAGAGAAAGTGAAGATAGTGTTGGCAAGGGGGTTGACTAGCTGATAGGGGGGTGTCGATGATGACCACGAACGATGGTGGTGGGCAGGTTTTTAGAGAGAGAAGGGGGGAGGTTTGGTGGTAGTGACGGCTGGTTCTACAGAGAGATTGGAAGGAGTCGTGGTGGTGGTTGTTTCTTACTTTTTTTTAAAGAGAGGGAGAGGGAGGAGTGGCGGCGGTGGTGGTTGCGTTTTTAGATAGATGTGGAGGAGTGGTGGTGGTGGCGGCGATTGGTGCTATGGCGGTGGAGGTTCGGTGGTGGTGATGTCGAAGAATCAAAATCCCCCCTAAACCCACACAATTAATAAGTTATGACCTATTGTTTAATCAAAATATATTTGTTTAGAAACAGGTGAACAATTTAAATTTAAAGTCCAACTCATTTCGATATGTAGCTTACTATATTTTAGGCAACAATCATTACAATTGAAATTCAAGTAGTGAGTTATGCGGTTAGGTTTGAAGCAACAATCATGAATTTTAGAGCTTATGTAGGATTTTCTATGGTATGGAGAAATAGAGTTAATAAACTAAGAATGGTGATCCTAGGTGAAGTACCCTTAAAAGTCATTTACTCGGCTTAGTTTTACATTGATCATTGTTTGGGCATAGGTAGCTATTGATTTTTTGGGCATAAATAGCTAAGAATCTTCATAGGAAATTTTTATAATTGAACCACTAAACATGTTTAAGGTATAGATAAAGAGTAAGTGGGAGGTGAGTTGTTTGTGCATTGATCCTTAAACGACTAAATTGGTCAAAAGGAATGAATTATTATAACCAAAAAGTATATATAAAGTGGTGTATGTCTGTATGATATGCCCACCAGCTTACTACGTGACGATCTGCAAAGCCCTAAACCCAATTGAACTATGGTACATGGGTCATACACAAACTAAAGGATTTAAGCAATTAGGTTATAAGGTTTTGTGATTGTTAGTTTACTTTCCTTCTCTTTTTTTCTTTTTGGTAACCGCTCCTTTTTTATTTTTGTTTGCTGATGTCAATTGGTTTGGATGATAATTTGCAGTCTTGAAGGTTAATGCAAAACTGGAAAAAAAGAGTGTTGCTACCTGTAACGGTCTACTTAGGTACTTTAAACCAAAACCTCAAGTTGACCTTCCTGCAATTGTTAAAAGATATGGATGTCAAAGCCTTGCTACAAGAATTCTTGATGTTGCAAGCTTTATAGTCGTGATTGGGAGTTGTCCAAAGCTACGCTTAGGTTAGTTTCATATTGTTTCCCATTGGTAACTCTACTATGTATTCATTGATTTGATAGCCCCATTATTCATTATATAACTGAGGGACTGAATTGCTTAGGGATGATAGTGCTGGCAGTATTTATATGTGTTGAATTCAGTTTACAAATGCATTATGCATTAGTAAGGGTGCGTTTGGTTCATATGAATTGAATGAAATTCAATGGAATTTGAATTTGAATTCCAACTCTTTAGGTGTTTGGTTCATTGAATTTGTTGGAATTGGAATTTCAATTCCAATCTTGTGTGTTTGGTTGACAAAGGAATTGGAATTGTAATTTGGTATGAATTCCTTCAAATTCCTTTACCTAAGGGAATTCAAAATCCTTCCAATATTAGAAGGAATTCAAGTCAATTTATTGGAATCTTCGAACGGTTGGCATCATTTTGACCCGAACCGATTTGAACTGTACCATTTCAACGCGAACCGCTTAGATCCGAACTAATTCGTTCTGTACCAGTTTCGACCCGAACAGTTTCGTACTGTACCAGTTTCGACCGGTACCGTTTCGACCTGAACCGTTTCGTACTGTACCAGTTTCGACCGCTACCGTTTCGACCCGAACTGTTTCGTATTGTACCAGTTTCGACCGGTACCATTTTGGACCGAACCGTTTCGGATCGTACCAGTTTCAACGGGTACCGTTTCGGACCGAACTTTTTCGTATTGGACCAGTTTCGACTGATAGCGTTTCGACCTGTACCGTTTCACCCGTAACGTTTCGGATCGTACTAGTTTTGACCGGTACCGTTTCGGACGAGTTTCGACTGATACCGTTTCAACCGGTATCGTTTCGACCTGTACCGTTTCGCCCGTAACGTTTCGGACCAGTTTCAACCGATACCATTTCGACCGGTATCGTTTCGACCTGTACTGTTTCGCCCGTCACGTTTCGGACCGAACCATTTCGGACCGTACCAGTTTCGACCGGTACCGTTTCGGACCAGCTTCGACCGGAATCGTTTCGACATGTACCGTTTCGGACCGTACCAGTTTTGACCGGTACTGCTTTGCCTAGTACCGTTTCGCCCCGTACCAGTTTCGCCCGGTACCGTTTTCGACCCGAACTGGTACGGGTCGAAACAGTGCATGTCGAAACGATAGAGGTATCAACAGTTCGGGTCAAAACGGTAATGGTCGAAACGGTACGGGCCGGTACTGGTCGAAACGGTATGGGTCGGTACGGGGCGAAACGGTTCGGGCCGGTACGGGTCACAACGATGGGGTCGTGGGGGCAAGGATGATAGATTCCAATTTATAACCAACCAAACACAATAATATAGGATTTGAGAATCCAATTCCAACAATTTCCAATTACTTTTGGAATGTTTGAATTACAAATCCAATTCCTTCACAAATTCCAATTCCAAACAATTCCGTGAACCAAACGCACCCTAAGTTATTTTGATTCATCCAATTCGATGAAAGCTTTTGAATATCTTTATTTTTGTATGTTATTTTTCTACATATATGCATGTTATCTTCCTGTCCAATTTGATATCAACTAATATTGCGTTTTTGTGTCATCTTTAAATCAAGAACATTTGTCCATTTATTCATTTAAAAAGGAGTAGGACTCTGATCCCCAAAAGTGTATTTTGAACTTCTAATTTGATAGATGTCTTCAAAATTACATGTTTCTCAAAATGCTTATGTAAAATCTTCGGCTAAGTACATACAAAAAGACCCAAGACCATAGAAAAAGCAAATGATACAGAGTATAGTTCTTACTCGAGATGCCTAACTATCTTACCAGTTTTGAACTTGAAAAACAGGATTTTAATCTGGCTCAAATAGTATGAAACATTTAAAAAAAAACTCATTTATTTGGTGTCACATGTAATTGTTGTTAACATTATTTATGAATTTGACTTCTCTTTTACTTGGGTGAAGCTGGGTCTCATAATGTCTATTTGGTGCCACTGAACTATATAGAGAAGCATATGGACTACCTTAATGAGCTCCAACAGATAGATGCCCATTTCTCTCCTTGCTTTCTCCCACATTTAACATCTTTTATATCTGTCATAATTCATTTGACGTTTGTGATGAACCCGCGCCGCAACGCGCGCGGGTCTTAGTACTAGTTTAACTTTAATTTTCAAAAATGTTTTGTAACCTGGCAACAAACAGTTATAAAACAGCGGTTAATTTATGTTTTTCCAATGATGATATATAGTGTTAATAACCTTATAACAACACTTTCAAATCATATAAAGTACAATTCTGATGCTTTAATAATCATATGAAGTAGATAAATGAGTAGTTTTGGTAGAAGTGGGTGAGAAAAGTAGGGTATACGAATCGGACCAAGTATTTATAGTATACGCACTCACATTTAAACCATAGGCTATAGTGGGGTGATAGGGTTGTGCATAAAAACTAATTAACCGAATTCAAGCCGAATTAACTTACATAACCATACCAAAATAACCAACCAAATGCAAAGTGTCGTTCAGTTTGGTTATGTTTAAGCTATCATCCGTAAGTAAAATTATTCAACTTCATTTGCATATAATTTTGCTCTTTTTTCACCAATATAAATAATGATTACCTTTTAGAAATCATTGTCGTCATATTGGTTAGAAACTTCCTTTGGATCCTAAGTCTAAGGGAAGCCTTTAGTCCAACTTGAATCAATTGAATCAAATTCTTTAAAAACAGAAGTAAAATAAATCATGTCACATAAGTTTTTAATGAAACAGAGGGGTTGCAATAAGTTTATCAATTTCTCCAGTTGACCAGCTGTACATGCCACCCCTCTAGGTCCTAATCACAGGCATGTTGTCTACTTTTGGTAAAAAAAAATCATCATATAAAGCTTAATTTTTTTTACTCCACTGATTTTTGATCCCTTTAACCATAGTTCCTCATGTGCAAAAGACAAAATAAACATTCGGATAGACCATTTAGGAATATAACAAACACACTCTCTATAGTCAATTAGTAATTAATAGCACTCTTAATTCCAATCAAGATCTAACAGACTATGTATAACTGTCAACTATATTAGAATTCTAAAACCTATCATATTATATATTGTAGCGGATTGTAAAGCCATCTCAAAAGTTACATGTGTTTACCTTTAAATTTCCCGACAGCGTTGACCCAGCAAAGGACTCGGACTTGTGAGTCCGCGGACGAAACTATAACTTTCCTCGAGTCGGTTGGGCAGAACTGGAATCCGGTTATTCGTCTCGGCCATTCCTTATAACCTGAAAATTTTAATTGCAATATTCAATTAAAGTAACAAAAATAAATTTACTTATTTTAATAAATAAAATAATTCATATAGTTTATCTAATTTCAAACATAACCTTAAAATCTTTGCAACATTCAATTAAAGAGTATATAAGCCTTTGTTGTAAAATCATGATGACTCTTCTAACAAGCCGAACCCTACGAATGATGCTATGGTAAAATTAATATTTTTTTTATACAAAACCAATGAAATACATGTCGTTTACATTTCAATTCAATTACCTTTGTTGTTTGTACGATGTAGGTAGCATGGCGTTATTATGATGATGACGACCCAAATGATGAACCTGCCAAGGTAAAAATTAATCAGTTAGTAACCTTTGTTCTTCATTTTCTTTTACCATGTTCTTTCTATTTCTGTTATATATATATATATATATATATATATAAATATTCTTTACCTTTTCAGTCAACCAGTAACAGTGTCAAGATTATTTCATTCGGGCCATTTAGTCCGTACAAATCACATCTTTCTCGTGAGATCAGCGAAGAGGTAATATATCAATATTTGGTAATTATTGAAGTTTAGTTTAATTACTGTTGTGAAAGCTTCTACAACACCTAACTAACAAGTTATATATCTTATTCAGTTGCGTGACTTTGAAAAGCAACGAAAAAGAGCAAGGGACTTGCTAAACTGGAAATGGGATGATGTTATAGAAATTAACAGCTCTCATGAAGAAATTGAGTTAGTCGATATGACTCGCGATGCTAATGTGAATCAGTTGCCTATAGTATCTGATGACTTGCCTGTTTACCCCGAACGTGAACTTGATGATACCGCTGATTCGCTAGAAACTTTCTACCAAAAGTTCAAGATTCCTAAAGTGATCACTCGCAGTCGCTCTCGGGTTGTCAAACCTTAAATCTACTATTTTTATGTTTTGTTCTGTTTTCTTTAGTTTTGTTTAATGAACCATTTATGCGTTGTGTTTTGTTTAATGAACCTTTTATGATGTTACATATGTTTGTTATTAATTTTTTAGTATCAAATTTACTATTTTTATGTTTTGTTCTGTTTTCTTTACCACAAGCTTTAAACAGTAATCCTTAGTCAAACATTAGCAAATTCACTTTATTAAACAGAAACATACAAAAAATTATGACTACTAAAACTATTATCCCAATTTTTACGCAAACTTTCGAACGTGAACTTGATGATACCGCTGATTCGCTAGAAACTTTCTACCAAAAGTTCAAGATTCCTAAAGTGATCACTCGCAGTCGCTCTCGGGTTGTCAAACCTTTAAATCTACTATTTTTATGTTTTGTTCTGTTTTCTTTAGTTTTGTTTAATGAACCTTTTATGCGTTGTGTTTTGTTTAATGAACCTTTTATGATGTTACATATGTTTGTTATTAATTTTTTAGTATCAAATTTACTATTTTTATGTTTTGTTCTGTTTTCTTTACCACAAGCTTTAAACAGTAATCCTTAGTCAAACATTAGCAAATTCACTTTATTAAACAGAAACATACAAAAAATTATGACTACTAAAACTATTATCCCAATTTTTACGCAAACTTTTGAATATAAAAATAAACAACACTTGTGTATATATAAATAACCCCAACATAATTTTTTTTAACCATGGCTGAATACACTTTTGTTTTCGAAAATGTTAACTTTATATACTATGTCAGATATGTAGATTTGCTCAAAGTGTTGAGGTATGATATGAACACAATCTGAAGTATCATAAAAGACCAACTTTATTGTGTATGTTTAAGGTATTAGTGGATGAGTGGTGTACTAAATTTAAGGAAACCTTACTCTAACCTCCACCAAATATGTTATAAAACTCCCCATGAATACTCAATACTCATTTCACTATTTCATCCAGCAGCCTCTGTAAAAGATTCAGTTTACTTAACTATTCTACCAGGTTTTTCTTTCTATTTGTCTCAATTGTTTTTCTTTATTGATTCATTATGTGTTGCTTTATATTTTCGAACTGTACAAATTAAGTTCCATTATCACACAAGTATAACAAAAAAAAAAAAAAAAAAAAAACTTAAAACCTTACAATGCACACACCCACACCGTTTTAAATAAGATTAAACCTTCTATACACAGTGAACACGTTTTAGATGTATAAATTGCATACCTTTTAAATACGACTTGAAATTTTTTTCTAGATACAACATAGTTTCTAAGGGTTGGTTGTTTCAAACATTCAACAATAAGTGTAGAAAAAGAAATTAAACAATTGGAAGGAGACTTACCTAAGTTGTCAATATAGTAAGAAGTGTCTCAAACCCATAATCACCATCTCCGATCTGGTCTCGATACTGCCATTGTCCTCGTAGTTAAACCACCATTGATTCACGCCGAAAACACTGTCCAGTGGAGCCGTTTGAACGATTCATCGAGCCAATGAACGGTCGGCCATCGGAAACTGCCACAACCGACCCCTCTTTTCTTTCTCACTCTCTCATCTGGTGAAAATTAGGAGCTTTTATTTGATGTTATACACCCTGGATCTCGTCTAATGTTTGATAAATGAGGAAAAAAAACAACCAAGATGGTGTTTGGTGCGGACCTTGTACACGACGATACAGCGACGCCACCACTGAAGATGGTGGTGGTCGTCGTTCATTATGCAGGAGAGAGGGAGGGTGAGAGCTGACAGGAAAGATAGGTTTTTTGATTTGAGGTTGCTGCACAATTAGGTAGAAGAAGTGATTTTATATCTAGGGTTTGGGTAGGTGGGTTGGGTATAAATCTTTCTAAATAACAAAACTAATTGTGGCCCAATAAACAGGGTCAGGAAGTTATTATTGGGCCGGCCTAAAGTGTTTGGGCCGTAGCTGGTTATATTATATGCTTTCAAGGGTCTAATGTAATGTTATTGTTCTTTTGGGTTGGCCCAGGTAGCTACTCACTTAATGTGCCTGGGTGAACCGTGTATGTATTTTGTTTGGTGGAATAAAAGTTTCGTTTGAATGTTCAAAAAAACATTGTGGCCCAATAGCCCATAAGCATACATTATTTTTTATTAATAGAAAATAATAAACCCTTTTAAAATATCAAATTTTATTACGTCACGAAAAACACCACACTGGTGATGATTTTTTTTATATAACATACAAATTGTAGGTCAAATTGATAATGGCCGTGCATTCTATTGTTGACTCCTTTTCATCTCTCAAGCAATACGGAGTTTCATATACTGTTGCCTTCGTTTGGGTTGAGTTCGTTTTATCTATCATGGAGGAAAACAAATTATTAGTTATCTTCTTTGATCAATTCGTAAGTGTCGTTCTCCTTTTTTTCAAATAATGATCTATTTGTTATTTAAAGCACTAAAATTCTTTTCTTTTTTCAGAGACAAAAAGCAGTCGCATTCGTGCCAACATCTTTAATGCAAATTTATAATGATGTGAATTTAGTTGGTATTGTGTTTATACTAAGCTGTTTCCAAATTGAAAGCTTCGAATACAAAGAGTGGCCAAAATATGAAGGGCACGTCTTGGTTCATGGAGACTTCAAAATCGTAATTAACCAATATACAAAACTTATTCCATTTTTGAGCCATGTCCCAAATGGGTTCCGTTTGTACCCGTTGCAAACTGATATTTGTATTCTAATTTTAGTAATAAAAAAAAAAGAAGGATATAGTGGAGAGTGGAGTTGGCTTAACGGGGCTTGATACAATTTTATAGAATATGGACCATAAAAACTTAATTAAATTTGGGCCATTGGGGGAGGCTGGACACCCCTTGGTCCCTCCCCTCCCTCCGCCTCTAGATATGCGGGACCCAAAGAGTTAGTACACAGTTATTGTGAAGTTTAACAAATTCATTAACAGCCGCGAAGACCTCTTACTCTCCAAGACGGAGAGACAAAGGCCGCTAAAAACATTACAATAACATTACATTCGACCAACCTTTCCAATCCTTAACAAAGTGTTTATGCCTATTCGAAAACCAACGGAAACTGAAAGTTTTTATATCCGCCACAACCTCAACCACATTATTTCTAATTTGCTTGAATATACATTTATTCCTTGGTCTACAAATACGCCAACAAGAAACCATAACCATGCCTTTAATTATTGCTTTCCGTGTGGGCGATAATCCATTCACCTTATGAATCTGCATAAAGTCGTTCACACTAGAAACAAAAAAACTTGTCAAAACCAACCATCTTAACACAACATACCACACCCTCATGGCAAATGGACAACCAGTAAGAGGAATCTAATATAGTTATATAGACATGTTCATTAGTCAGTAAATATTTCATAACATAGTAACCACTTACCAACATTACATGTTCAAGCTACAAACATAAAATAACTACTAAAAATAAAGTTACTACGGCTACAAACACTAACATAACTGTTATTCCTTAATACGTCATAGTATCATCCATTGATTGCGTTTTCTCCTTCATGTTGTTGATGGTGCCGTGTAGAAATTAAGTATTTTCTACAACTCCTTTATTTGGTTGACATCACTTCTTCTCTCATCAAGTTGCCTTATGACTTTGTCTTGCAATGTCGTAACGTACTTTTCAATTTCGTTGTTCAATTGGAGTTGATCATGAAGGTAGTTACCTATTTTGTCAACATCATCACATTCTTCTACGTCTGCATGTTCTCCGATTAGTTGGATCATCTTCATAGTGTCTGCTATCACCAGATGTGTCATCATTCTGAAGTTGTTCCTGACTGTTGCTACTTCGAAGGATTCTATTATGTAACATGCTTTCAGAAGTCTCTTTGCGGCTGAACTCGAGGGGTTTGGATCCGGTGTTGATGACGACATTTCTTTTAGTTGTTCTTCTGTTTTTTTGAGTGTTGGTTTCTTAAGGTGAGTTTGCGATTTAGCAATGTATAAATTGATTAGTTGTGGATTTTAGTGGGGTTATGCAATACCTGTTACGTAGCCTATTCTCTCTCCCATGAAGCCCACCATTTGAAACATGATCCCCACATTCTGTTTTATTCACTTTACACCCAAAAAAATTTGGAAAGTAGAGCCCACCATTTAAAACATGATCCCCCCACAATCTGTTTTATTCACTTTCCAAATACCGATCCCCATAATTATAGGCTTACAGTTTCGCTTTCCACCCATAAAACTCCCCTGCTTTGTTCAAACACCATTCATAATCATCTTCTCAAACTCTCTAATCATTAATCTGCGACTTTATACATGGCATCACCCGCTGATCAATTTAAACAAAAGGTTATAAGTGAGGTTGAAATTCTTTTCGAGAAAGATACATTGTATTATGGTGTTTTGAAGCAAAGCAAAAAGCGTTTGTGTATGCTTATAGAAGAGCAACAAGATTTAATAAAGGAATTGATGTGCTTACCTCCTTCTGATGTGCGCGACATCATTGCTATTTCTACCTTGGAAGACATTAACAAAAGCCTTGACAATTTACAATTTACATCATATGATATTGGTTTTTGAAACTTTGAAGCGTTCCATAGAGATGAAGCTTGCTTTTTTAAGGACCGTTTAGGTGTGTGTCGTTTTGTTTTTGTGTTTGTCTTCTATATGGTTGAAGGCAATATAAAATCAGAATCGAGATGTTCGTGTTTGAAGTTTTATTAGATCAAAATTAGGTGTGTGTTGTTTTGTTTTTGTGTTTGTCTTCTATATGGTTGCGTACGTGTTCGTTGTTCTTTCCGAGTTTCATTTGTTAATGTAGTTTTTGCTTCGAGTTGTGTTTCTTTGATCCTCTACTTCTGAATTAGTTATCTTCCTTTATCCTTTCTATCTCTATTTGAGGCACAAAATGGTTACAAGGCATGTTTATGATTATGGTTTACCTTTAATGAGTCGTTGTATCAATAGTTGTAACATGTTTAAGTTTATTGTTTTATCATGACATTTTATTGTATGTTACCCTAATGAACCATTTAGTTTAACTTGTATGTTTGTTTTTTTCTACGGAATGTTTAAATCTTCGTGATTATCTTCCAGACTTCCAGATCTCAATTTGTTGGCCCAATATTAAAATGTAGCCGGCCAACAAACATAATAAATCACCTACCCACAATTTAATTTACAAAGTTCCACTACAGGCCCAATATTAGTCTAAATCCGTATTAAAAAAAAAAGAATAGTTGAACTTATATTTAAATTATTAAAAAATCAAAATTTTTATTATTTATTTGTCACACTTATACACGCACCATTAAACACTTTTTTGATAACCCGCTTACAACTCAACAACCCGCTTATAACTCATGAACATGTATGACTCATTTAAAAATATGGGTTAAATGGGTCGTCTTCGGGTTGACCCGAATTATATGTGGGTTGGTTAGGGTTGAAATATTTGACACGAATAATAATATTGTTCGGGTTTGGTTTGCACATTTCAACCCAACAACCTGCCAACCCGCAACCCGTAAACCCGCCAACTTGCTTGCCCGACACGATTGACACCCCTAATAGTCCTTATCATTGCAGACCTCTTTTATGAACCTTTGCTTTCCTTGTACATAACAAATCATATTAGATTTCATTATACACAATTATCAATTTTAATTTTGATGCAAACGACAACAGTTTTTCTGAAATAATTAAAGGACTGATTTGGCGATAGGTTATAACTTATAATGTTACCTTTAGTAATTAATAGAACTTTCAATTGGCCTCCTAAAGCGTTAAAGCATTGTTTGGAATTGAGTGCATTTACATGGATTCAACTTAAACCATGACATGCTTTATTTTGAGGTTATATGTGTACTTATATTTATTTCGAGATTATGTGTACTATTAATAGGTCTTATAATTGTTGGAAGATATAAGAAAATTTATTATTTAATATATTATTTGTAATATTTTAATTATGTAGCCACCATAAAATTCGGTATTTTGAACTACCCACTAAATCACGGTTACTTTTCTAAATTACAAAATTTCTAAATCAAAACCGTTCCATCCCTTTTAAATAGCTACATGTTCATCATGATTTAGGTCCTATAAGTATAACCCCAAATATACTATTATTACATCATTGTACTTGTACCGCAACCTTCTTACTGCAAAGGTACTATTCTATTATAATTGTATTGACTTGCATAATTTTTCATCCTTTGGTTATCTTATTAATTTTTTTTAATCAGATGGAACAGCAACTAAACCTACTAGCAAATGTATATTTTCAATTGTATTACTTGATCATTTGATTGTAGTTCAACTTACTTTCAAATAACAACCTTTTATGTTTTGGTTATTGTGTAGGACCGTGGTTTAACTAAAAAACGTAAGCGTGTAACGGCTCTTAAACATTGAAAATGGGACGAGGTAATTGACGTATACAGTTCCGATGATAATGGTAGTGACATGGAGGCTATCGCTACAACTAATAATGGAGCTGTCATGGAGGTTATGGATACCGTTGATTGTATTGATGATGGGGTAGACAACAAAGAAGTCACTTCTGCTACTGCTGAATTTGGTGATGAAAAGGGAAACGACAAGGAGGTCGCTAAAACCGTTCATACTGTTGTGGATAATAAAGATGTCAATGAGGTTGCTGATCCTACTGATTCTGTTGAATCGGTTGGGAAAAAAGGCGCATTTAAGGCAATATAAATCGGAATCGAGATGTTCGTGTTTGAAGCTTTATTAGATCAAAACTAGGTGTGTGTCGTTTTGTTTTGTGTTTGTCTTCTATATGGTTGCGTACGTGGATGTTTACCTTTCCGAATTTCATTTGTTAATGTAGTTTTTGCTTCAAGTTGTGTTTCTTTGATCCTCTACTTCTGAATTAAAGTTGCCTTAAATGACATTAAATAAAGAAAATGACAACACCACTTAACCATTCAAATGAAGATGTTTTGGAGAATCATAAATGTTTTATTCTTTTATTTTTCTTCAAATCATACCTTTAATGAGTCGTTGTATCAATAATTGTAACATGTTTAATTTTACAATAAAAAAAATAAGGATGAATTTACTAAATAAAAACTATGTGTGAGCATACACCATATTTTTTTAGGAATGGAAGTGGCTGAGTGGGTAACAAATTACAACTTTAGATTTCATAATCATTTCAATATAACTAACCATTAACAGTTTAAAGGTTGTGGGAATCCCATGTTCACCACATTGCAGTTACTTAATTATCCCATTTTATCGCTCAGTAAGTTCCGAACTCCCCCACTATTTTCCTAAATAATAGGCCCCAACTCCCCACTCATTAGGAAGTTAGCTGCCTATATAATTCAGTCTTTCAATGGTAACAATTAACAATCCCACCTGCACATCGAATTTCCACTTGACTACATTCTCTTCTATCTAATTTCTCAACATCACTGTAAGTTTAATCTAAACTAATCTCATATCTTCAATGGATTCATTAATTTCTTCTATATATATCTACATGGTAATTAATCCAATGATTGAGTTGTTTGTTTTTTTTATCACAATACGGAGAAGCATCCATATGTTGGTTTACACCCATTTTTATTCTAAGTTTCTAACCAATAGTGGTGCAAGTTCTTGTATTTGCTGCATTAACATATTATGCATTGGGTATTGATTTTTATTTTATACTAGGGTGATCCCGCCGCGTTGCGGCGGGAGTGTGACAACGATTTATTAGATTATTGAGGGTTAAGGAAAATACGAAGTGTTTGTGAAGTGTAATAGAGAGAAAAGGGTATACGTGTTGCTAGGTAAAAAAAAGGCAAAAAAGATCAACTATAGTGCTCAAAAAGCAATAACAAAATGTTACCGGCGCAAAGTCTCGATATGTATTGATATTTTATATTTTATAACTACTGCATAGCAAGCGATTTCTCTAAACTAACAGAAAGATACAGAGTCAATTTTACAAACCAAAATCGTGGGACCAGAAGCATTAAGGTGGATATAAAATCCGGTAAAAAATTTTTACTTTGATCCGGTAGACTAATCCCTTAACGTAATAGTAAGTCTATATTATCATAGTAAAATATACAACCACATACCTGCGCTTCGCGGCGGGGCGACCCAATTTTTAAAAAATTTATAATGAAACTTACGCAATGGTAGCCTCTCCGCATAATCAAGAGTAGGTACAATGACAAAGACGATCAACGAAGAAGTCCTCCATCGCCATGCTCGCCTCTCCGCATTCTTCCTGACAAAAACACATTGTAACGAATTGTACCTGCAAGTGACATCTTAATCACTTTTATTGACGGTCAAAATCATGGGACACATTTTATAGAAGTTCAAAGTGACGTCTTTTGATCACAAAAACAATATTACTACATAAATCATATAATCATGTAACTATCAAAACCAAAGAAATATTCAAGAGTTAACTATAAAAACCAAATTTACATTCAAGACTCACGATTTAACAACTGAAACCAAATCAAATTAATATTCAAGATTAACAATAAAAATCATATTAACATTCAAGATTCAAGATCAAAACTTTATGCTTAAATCAAACATGTTCTTAAATATACCTTAATTTTCATGAATCTATCAATCTCGCCATTCTGTCTACACATCTTGCGTTCAAGATCATCAACCAAATGCCCGAAATAAAAGACGAATCACCCGAAGAAGCCAACCTACCATTGTCAAGAGATAATCTTAAATCAAACTAAGTTCTTTTTAATAAGCTATATAATCTTCATGAGCCCACAAAATGAATAAAAAGCCATCAAGTCCTTATTTTCTTTCACTCAATGATAAAACATAAGATGTATGGCCCCATAAAGCATAATTGATTCTGAAGCTAAAAATATTTGACATATTGAATTAATAAGTTTATAAACTGGAATATTACCCAGCATCACATATAAGTCTAAATAACAATATGATAAACAAAGATTTCAGCAACAAACATTGAAAGGTTAGCAACAACAAATACACAGCAACCTAAGTGGAACAATAACACAAACAGTTGGCGTGCACAAAAAATACACAGCAACCTAACCATTCCGGGATGACGTTTTATCCACCGATGAGCATACCGAATAATCATCCCATCAATTGGTCTGAACCCTCAGTCGCCGACTCCGTCTAGGTTCGATCCTAGAACAGGGAATAACTCAAAATAAAATCATCAAATCTGAGAGACAATAAAGGGGCTAGATGTGTGAACATTGAACAATCCCTAATTTACCGAATCTTACCTCATTAGTGAGTACAGGGTGACGCCTCGATGACAGCATCGGTTTAACAGCGCAGCCGTACGGGTGCTGCAGGTGGATGATTTTGATTGGAGGAGAAGGTTGCGCCACCACCACGCAAAACACCCTTACCATCGCTCACAACTCTTCGACCAAAAATTAGCTTATTGCGAGGCGGGAGACTGACGAAACGAAGACCACTAACTCCAAAAGCCTATTAGCAGCCGGAGCATGACTACCATCTGCCACCAAAGCGTACCGTCTTGACCTACAACACCCCCACCAAAGCGTATCTAGAGAGAGAGTGTGTGTGGTGAAGTTGTTTTAGAGAGAGGGAGAGAAAGAGGAGGGTCTGGGGTAGGTGTGGGCCGGGATAAATGATTGAGTGAAGAGTGGTAAAAGCAAAGTGATATATATAATAATGTGTTTGTTGTATAGTTTTATTTTATATGTGTTTGTTGTATAGGTTTTTGGGTTTGTATAGTCAAGATGGTATTGACACTGTTGGATTGGATGATGCAGCTTCAAGATTAGGTAATTTTATAATGTGTTGAAATGTTGTTACGTTTTTTATAAGAATTGTGTGTGGGGGTGATGGATTATACATCAATATTGAAGATCTTTTTGTCGATGTTATGTTTTTGTATATTTTTATTAGGTGTTAAGAGACGGCGGATTTATGATATTGTTAATGTCTTGGAAAGCGTTGGCGTAAATGAGTCGTTCTGTATGCAATGTGTCTGTCCGATTGTTTTGTTGCATTTACCTTAGGTACTTTGAATAAGAGACTAGGGCATAGGTTGTGTGCCATACTTGTGAAGGATTTTTACCCTATAGGAAAAATGCACTTGTGCTTGGAAAAAATGGATGTCATTTATTGTCAAATCGATAGTTTGCTATGATTCATTTAAGTCACCCATTCAACAAACTTTGGTGCTTGGATACCGTTAGCCGGGTGACTAGACCGGTGTTCATGAGTTTTCCAATTATTGTTCGAAGTCCGAACACCATCGTTCATATCTCATTTGATGGCAGTCGTATCTCATGAATGTTGTTTCTATACAGATATTTGGTGTCATGGATAGTGTTAACAACATCCATGGTAATGGAAGCGATTATGGAATATTGTCAACTTTATCTTCTTCTACGACGTCCACATTCCGATCCAATGAAGCACCCAATAATATGAGACGTCGTGGTCGTCCTCGGTTACGAGGACGACCTCCTACTTCTAACATTGAGAACTTGAATGTTCAAAGACGTCGTTATGGTATGCTTCATTTTATAAGTTGCGTTGTTATACATTATTACTATGTTCAGCAAGAAGTAATGTAAACAATGTTCACCCTTTTAATTCCACAAGTGCTTGTCTTAGGGGTGTAAACGAGCCGAGCCGAGCCCGAGCCTGACTGGGCTCGGCTCGGGCTCGTTAAGGTTTTGTGAAGCTCGAGCTCGAGCTCGGCTCGGTTCGAGCCTACAATCTTGAGCTCGAGCTCGGCTCGCTAGCAAAATCCAAAGCTCGAGCTCGGCTCGGATCGAGCTCGCAAAAGCTCGGCTATAACATAGGCTCGGGAGCCCAATTGTTAAGGCTATAATTTAGGCTCGGCTGTAACTTAGGCTCCGGCTCGGGTTCGGGCTCTAGCTCGTTAAGGCTCGATTAGGCTCGCGAGCCCAATCGAGCTTTGTATCTAGGGCTCGAGCTCGGGCTCGATAACTAAACGAGCCATATTTCAAGCTCGGGCTCGGGCTCGGGCTCGTTAAGGCTCGGCTCATTCGAGCTTTTTACCGAGCCGATCCCGAGCCGCTACGTGTCATTTACATTCGAGCTTGTCTCTTCGTGTACTGCAGTTGGTCCCAATTCAAATCAACTCCATGCTACTGCTACAACTAATAGTGGTGTAAGGATTGCATCACAAACTTCAAATTCACAGATTGTTTCGCCATCATGTTCTACCAGCCGCATGCCTTCACATGCTGGTACTTACCAAGATGAAAACACACCACCAAGTACTGATTGTTTAACTATCAATCTTATTTCTCTTTCAACACCTCACAAAGATGATATTATTCAGTTATCCAATCCTAAATCTTTGTGTACTGCAGTTAATCTCAATTCAAATCAACTCCATGGTACTGCTTCAAATTCGCATATTGTTTCGCCATCATGTTCCACACGTCACCGCATGCCTTCCCGCACTGGTGTTTACCAAGACGAAAACACACCAAGTATTGATTATTTAACTATCATTGTTATTTCTCTTTAACCACCTCACCAAAGTGATATCATTCACTTACTCGATCTTAAATCTTTGTGTACTGCAGTTAATCCTGGTTCAAATATACTCCATGGTACTACTTCAAATTCGCATATTGTTTCGCCATCATGTTCCACACGTCACCGCATGCCTTCCCTTGCTGGTGTTTACCCAGACGAAAATATACCAAGTACTATTTATTCAACTATGGAAGTTATTTCTTTTAACACGTCACCAAAATGATATCATTCACTTACCCTTAAATCATTGGTTTGTAGGCAGTACCTGGTCGTATTGGGACTGTGGCGATGCAACATACGTATGTCCGTACTGTCAAGCATTGTTGTGGTATGGTGAACGAAGTGTTAAACATTTGACACCAAGCTAGTAATCCAAAGTTCTCCATTTGCTGTGGTCAAGGAAAGGTTGTTCTACCTTTCCTTAAACATGCTCCGCAACTGTTGCGAAAACTTATGCAACACAATGGTGAACCAAGATCTAGGGTGTTCAAAGAAAACATCAAGGTATTAAATTCAATGTTTTCAATGACCTCTACTGGTGGCAAAGTGTGCACGGGTGTAAATAATGGAGGTGGTCCCTATACATACGTTTTGAATGGACATAACTACCATAGAATTGGGACTTTGTTGCCTCAACATGATGATGCTCGCCCACGATTTCCGCAGCTATACATCTATGACACAGAAAATGAGATCGTAATCGATTAAATGCGCTTCGTAACTGTCTTCCATCGAGGTATAATGATGGCGTTATTCGGACATTAATTCGTGACCTTCTTGCTATGCTTGATCGGCATAACCCGTTAGTCCAGGGTTTTCTGTCACACCCTCAAATTACCACTTGCGGGGTTTTACCGCGAGGCGCATGACAAACCAGGATCCAAGTCAACGATCACAATAAACAACTCTATATGAGAAACGTAAACAAACATAACCATTAATTTAACCAGCGGAAGCATTTAAAGAATTTAATCTCTACAAACAGTGTTCCCAAGTATCCAAGACACTTATTACAAAACGTGCACTAAAATCTAGACGCCAATGCAGACCCGTGCGCCTAGTTCCATTCATTGCTACCTTAGCGACCTGAGAAAAACATGCCAAAAAGATGTCAACATATAATGCTGGTGAGTTCACAGGTTTGTTCAAAAATGTTACCAAAGTGTTACCATGTCCATACTATATCAATGTTACCAAGTACGCTAGCTAGGCGTATGTTTCATTACTACTACGATTGGAAACCATTACTAGACACGTTTAGCAATGTTCAGCATGTTTAAGCAGCCCGTATGTTCAGCATGATACCAATGTACCTGTTCGAGACAACATGCACCCGCCCGGCCCTCCAAGCCGACGAGTGGGGCAGGTCACGCCCAATAGATCTATCCACATTTCCCCCGTTGTGCAAACCCGCACATTCATGGTTTCCCCCGGGACTTTCCAAAAGATCGTATAGCAATATAAAGTTAAAACCATAGTATGACATATGTTACCAAAACCGTTTAGCGCATGTTTTCTCCCCCAAAAGTTAAAGCAGTAAAAGTGGGGCCGTGAACTCACCTTAGATAGCGTTCTTCAATATAAGTAAAGATGTTTAGCCCTTGATAATCCCTCTACCGGAGATCTATCAAAATGTTCACATAAGTGTTCCGACTAATAACCATAAGGTTATCTAGCCCCCGATTGTCCAGATCATAACCGAGTATGTTTTAAAACGTGTTTAAATGTTTAACCGACACACTAGACCGACCCGACATCCCGTTGGTGACCCATTACCCTAACTAATCAAGTACACATAGATTACACGCAAGGTTCAAGCATAAAACACTTAGTTTGTATCAAAAATCTCATTTCTGCATCTGAACGGTCGAACCAGTCAGTTTAAGGCCTCCTTCGCACCTTTTTACTCTCCTTCGCCCGTTTTACCTCTCGTTCGACCGTTTGATGCTTCCTTCGCACGTTTTGCCACGTTCGCCCACTGAAAAGCCTGTTTCGACCCTGGGATTCCTCCTTCGCACCTTCGACTGGTCGAAGGAGGCCAGGTTCGCCCCTGTTGTTCTATTTTGCCTAAAAACGCTTAAAACACATTCAAAACGACTCGAAACATCACCAATCACAGCAGTCAATCATGATTATGTTATCCTAACAAACCCCACTGATTTTGCCCCAAACCATATCCGTTTCAGCCCTTTCCCAAAATGGTAAAAATTATGGAAACGTCACTTTCATGCATGAAATCTTTACCCAATTTGGAAACTTTTGAAATCGACTCATGTTTGACTTAAAATACTCAGTTTGTCGATCATCCGATCATCCCTATGGGTTTTATTGATTATAAACACCACATGTTACGTCTAGATTCGTCATGATCCCCAATTTACACATAATATCATCATCCAATCGATTCTAACCCTAAACAACAATCAATCAGCATTAAAAGCAATCCTACATCATGTCTCTAACATAGATAAAGCAGCAAAGCATTGAATAACACATTACACCACATAATACTCAATTAACACATGTTATTTATTATGAAAACTCATGTTAAATGATAGGGTTTTGTTTTAGAAAGATGTTTAAAAGGTTTTTAATCATAAAAACACCCTTAGAACAGATCTGGACAATTAAGGTTAGATGAAAACGAATTAAAATGCTTCTAAAAGATTTAGGATTATGAACACACCTTGGATTCTTGTTTAGATGTTGTAGATAGGTTAGATTATGAAAAAGAAGAGCAAAAACTCCTTCCTTAGTGTTTAAGATCGTTTGAGAGCGTTTTGGGACGGTTAGGGTTTGTGAAATGATGAAAAATGACTAAGGTTGGTATTTATACTGATCCTCCTTCGCACCAATTGATTGGTCGAAGGTGGTCTCCTTCGCCCCTTTCACAAGGTCGAATGAGACTTGTCCAGGTCGAAGGGAATTCTTCAACTCCACTTCCCTGGTTCGCCCACTTGCATGGGTCGAACCAGACAATTTTCCTCTCCCTCGACCACTCGAAGTGGTCGAACCAGAGCCCCTTCTTAACTAGTTTTCCAGTTTGTCGTTTTTAACGCATTCTAACACATCTTAACACATAAGCATGCATCCTTAGTCTATATTTAACACATTAAAGCACAGATAATCATTTACACATCATTTAAACACGTCTATGTATATAAACCACCACACAACCCATAATCTACACATATACTTAATTAGTTCATGTAATGTCACCAACAACGGAACCCGGTACTAGTGTATTACCAAAACGACTCCCAATGATCCTCCAGATCATTGTACCCTGGACAATCCTAACTTGACCCAACTCAACTAACCCGGTTAAGTTTGTTTATAAACGTTTCTCGCTAAGGTAGACTTAGATGTTACTAATATGTTTAAGCCGAACATGCCGGGTGTCACATCATCCCCACGTTGAAAGAATTTTCGTCCCGAAAATTGCGCAAAGCCCAAAAAGAAAGAAACGAAAAGAACCGAACAAAAAGAAACTTACCGGATGTCACATCATCCCCACGTTGAAAGGAATCTCGACCCGAGATTCATTCCGCTTCAGTAGTAACATGCCTTGATTCAAATGCGCGCTTCGGAAAGAGATGAGGATACTTAGATTTCATCTGATCCTCTCGTTCCCATGTGAACTCGGGTCCACGGTTCGAGTTCCAACGGACTTTAAGGGAATACTATTGTTATCGGCTCATGCTTAGGCTGATTGAAAGTAGAACATTGCACAGTTCTGGACGGTTGTTTCTTACCTTTGTTGTTGATGCTTATACACAAGTGCTTGAACACAACTTACAATGTTATAAGACACATCAGAGGACGATTCGTTCGGAGTTGTATATTGGTTTACATGATCGTATATCAGATGGTGAAACAAACTGTGACTCTATAGGTCGGCGGGTTGTGTTGTCAGCATCATTCACGGGTGGGCCTAGGCATATGGTACAATAGTATCAAGACGCGATGGCGATTTGTCGTTGGGCTGGTACTCCAGATCTGTTCATTACCATGACGTGTAACCCCAAATGGCCTGAAATTGAACGCCATGTTCAACAAACCACAACAGGCGACTTAATATCATAAAGACCTGATATTGTTGCGACGTGTATTTAAGATCAAACTCGATGAGCTCATTAAAGACATCAGAAAAAAGAATCATTTCGGTCGACCAAAAGCAGGTATGTTACTTGAATTTCATTTTGAGATTCAGTAATTAAACTTGTAATTTGTTATGATAATCCACACTGAAACTTTTTATTTTTTCTGTTCAGTTCTTTACACAATCGAGTTCCAAAAACGCGGCCTTCCACATTGCCATATTCTTTTGTTTCTTCATCCAGCTGATAAGCTTACAACACCAACTGAAATTGACAGATTTGTATCTGCTGAACTACCTTTTGAGTCGGATGACCCATGTGGTTTTGCAAATGTTGGTAGTCATATGATTCATGGACCTTGTGGCCTACTTAGGCCTTCGAGTCCTTGTATGAAAGATGGGGAATGTAGTAAAGGATATCCGAAGACTTATTGTGATGAAACTTTCATTAGGAATGATGGGTGGCCCTGTTATCGAAGACGTAATAATTCACGGAGAGTGCAGGTTGGTCAGCAAGATATTATGCTTGATAATCGCTATGTTGTTCCTCATAATCGCGAGTTGCTTATAAAATACGGTTGCCATATCAATGTTGAATGGTGTAACCAGGGAATGTTGGTTAAATACCTTTTCGGTTACATGAACAAAGGCCAAGACCGTGTTACTGCTGTACTGGAAGGTCAAGGTAGCAGAACACTGGAAGGTCAAGGTAGCAGAACACATGAAGGTCAAGGCAGCAGAACAACATTCCAATCACTTTTAAATAACGAAGATGAGATTGAGCAATACATGAATTGTCGGTATATTTCGGCATCAGAGGCGTGTTGGAAGATCTTCGAGTTTGACATGCATTATCGTTCAGTGGCTGTCGAAAGGCTCCCGTTTCATGAAGAAGGCTGTAATAGAGTCTACTTTAATGACCATGAACAACTTGCTGATGTAACACAACGGATGACAGCCGCAATGTCAAAGTTTACCGAGTGGATGGTGTCAAATGAAAAGCATGCTTTTGGCCGGTCTTTGACATATGCTGATTACCCTACTATGTTTACTTGGCATGAAAAGGAGAAAAAATGGGAGCCACGTAAAGCGGGGTTTGGTAGTACTATTGGACGCATATACTATGTTAGTCCATCGATGGGTGAAAAGTATTATCTTAGAATGTTATTAAACGCTGTCCGTGGTCCGAGAAGTTTTAAAGAAATTCGGACTGTTGATCGGGTGGAACATCCAACATATATGGAGGCTTGCAAAGCGTTAAGTCTTTTGGGGGATGATGCTGAATGGGTTGATGCTATATCTGAAGCATATCAATGGAAATTAGGAGATCAACTTCGTGAAATGTTTGTTACCATTTTATTATTCTGTACAGTAAGTGATCATCGACAATTATTTTTGGATTGTTATAAATACCTTTCAGAAGACGTGGCACGGAAGCGTTGTCGATTGATCGGCAATCAATCCCTCGTTTTCTCAGAAGCTGAATTGTTAAATTACACCTTGAAAGAGATTGATCTAATTTTGAATGGGAGTGGTCGGTCGTTGGTTGACTTTCCAACTTTACCACAGATTGATCGTCGTTTGGTTGATGTTAGCACGAACCGACTTATTGCTTCTGAGCGTATGCATGATGCCAATGCAGAAAGCACACGTTTTAACAGCCTTTACGGTGGACTAAATGATCAACAAAAGGAAGTATTTGATAATATATATGCTACTGTTCAAGCAAGAAACGGAGGTGTTTTTTTTGTATCAGGTAGTGGAGGGACTGGCAAAACGTACCTATGGAAGGCACTTATAGCTTGCATTCGATCAAATAACCAGATAGTTTTGACTGTTGCGTCTTCTGGTATTGCTTCCTTATTACCACCCGGTGGTTGTACAGCACATTCCCGGTTTCGCATCCCTATTGATGCTGATAAGGACGCATGTTGTTCCATTGATGTTGGTTCAGAGCTGGCTCAGTTAATTAATGTTGCTTCGCTTATTATTTGGGATGAAGCACCTTTACAACATCGCCATTCGTTTGAGGCTGTTGATAGAACATTAAGGGATGTGTGTCGAGATAGCATGGGTCGTGCCGTAGATCGAGTATTCGGTGGAAAAGTGGTGGCTCTTGGTGGTGATTTTAGACAGATTCTCCTGGTTGTTCAGTTTGCAACACGTTGTGAGATTGTTGGTTCCGCTGTTAACAAGTCCCCAAATATATGGGAATCATGTAAAGTTTTTAATTTAACAATTAACATGCGTCTACGTGATCCAAGCATTAGTGGTAGGGAACTTATACAAATGGAGGAATTCAGGAAATAGCTTTTGGACATGGGGGCTGGCCGTCTTCCTAGAGTTTCAGTAGACGGGGATGACGATTCTACATGGATTCGTATACCCAAAGATCTTTTAATTCCTATTACCGAGTTTCATCTTGAATCAGTTGTATCAAATACTTTCCCTAATATTGAAACCAAATTCAATGACGTTGATTACTTGAAGGAGCGTTGCATTCTTTGTCCGACTAATGATGAGGTTGACACCATTAACCTACATGTTCTTAAGAAGCTTCCGGGTGAAATCCATGAACTGTTTAGTGCTGATGACATATGTCCGAGTTCGACTAACGTTGAGGAAATGCACGCTATGTATGCTCCTGAGTTTCTTAACACCTTGCAGTTTTCTGGGATTCCAAATCATGTGCTACAACTAAAGGTTGGTGCACCGATTATCTTGATGCGTAACATCAACTTGCAAAGGGGGTTGTGTAATGGCACACGGTTGATTGTAACTCAAATCAGTCGCCGCGTTATTGAAGCTATGATTATTACGGGTACACATGTTGGAGAAAAAGCATTCATCGGAAGGATTGATATGACTCCAACTTCTTCGTCATGGCCCTTTCAGTTCAAGAGACGACATTTTCCCGTAAAAGCTTGCTTTGCCATGACTATCAACAAAAGCCAAGGGCAGACTTTTAATAACGTTTGTGTTTACTTAGCGAAGCTTGTGTTCTCGCATGGGCAACTTTATGTTGCTGCCAGGGGCAGATCTATGCCCAACACATCGGGTTCCGGGAACCCATTCGGTTTGAAATTTTTAGTGTTAATGTATATAAAAAAATTCTTAGGAACCCATAAATAAATTATGAAGGAACCCATAATCAAATATGTTAAGTGCTCCATTGGTAACACCCGCTTATTCTAACCGTTGTAACCTGAGTTTGATTCCCACTTTCACCTCTTTTTACTCTTTTTTTTGTTTTTCCTTTTTTAATATAAAACCTAGGGTTTACTACAACAGTTCAACCTTTACACATTCATGCCTCCATCCTCCAATCCCTTCTCCAGCAGCCCACAAGACCCTCGTTTCCTCCACTTCTCCATGGCAATCAACACCCTTATCTCGTACTTTGCTCCACAATAGTCAACACATCGTCTCCAGCAGTCTGAGCGAACCATGACCAGCCCGCTACCTCCCGAGGCTGGAGCGCTGCCGTCGTGCTTCTCTATTCTCTTCTCCTGCCTCTCACTCTATCAGGTATGTTGTCAATTTGTCATTTTTATTACTTGATGTTATCAGTTTTGAATAATAATCCCCTAATATTGGCCCATATTCAATGCTTTAGAAAAACCATCCAGGGATGAACAGTTGAACACAACTACAACTCATAATAAACATGATATAATTTTGATTTCAGATTAACAGAGACAATTTAACATTTATTTACATAATCCAATTTCACTCCAGACAACTTAACATTGTTTTACATAATTTAGTTTTACTTTAGTGTGTTGAAACTTAGTCTTGTTGTCACTTTCACTTTCCTCCAGCCCACTCTGCCTAGGTAGTAGGAACTCTATTCTTCTTTCAGTAAAAACCATTGGCACAAGTATGTTTATATGCTTATCTCAATCAAATAGCTTTTCCACTTGTGTAACTAAGGTTTTTTCTTAGATTGCTTTGGTAAGTCAAGTGCAATACTTCTTTTTCAGTGTAAACATATACATTGAGATTTGCATTTTTAAAGGCTTAGGGCAGTCCGCTATAAGCGAGCGCCTTGTTTAGAGCTTTTAGCGTGGCGATCCCACGAATCTTTTGAGTTTAGGTAGGGTTAGTGACCAAGGATATGACGGTGCAAGCAACATGTCCGACCCGACCCGAACCCCTGAACTGAATCGTCAAACCGACCCGAGTCCCTGAATCGCCGATTTTTTTTGTGTCCGGTAATATGAAATTGGAACACCTAAAAAGGGAACCCAGTGAAAAAATTCCTGGATCCGCCACTGGTTGCTGCGTCTCATGTAACTTCTCGTGCCGGACTTAAATTTTATGTTGACAACAAAGGCAAATGTGCGAACAATATAACAAAGAACGTTGTCTACAAGGAGGTTTTTTACAATTTGCCTTTATTGACAACTGATGATATTGTGTAACTTGTGTTGTAAATCAGCCATGTTTTATAAATTATGTTTTGTTTGGTGTGTATTTTTTTTTTATGTCTTTCCACACATGGTTGTATATGTACATCTGGTGTTTATGCTTTTATGGATCCATTGTTTGATGTTGTAGCCAATATATTATGAAATTGTAGGTTTTTCTTTTTTAAAAATGAATCATGCCATTATTTCTGATTTGCGTCCTAACATGGGAAACAATTGGCAAGTCAATGTGATGGTCTCGCGTGCTTGGACGGCTTACAATCCCATCACAAGTCGTGTTATTTCGTTCGACATGATTCTATCAGATGCGCAAGTAAGTGTGTTTTAAATGTGATATTGCAAAGTTATTTGGTTTATATTTCGTTATCTTATAATTATATATATATATGTATATCAGGGCTCGGCTATTCATGCAAAGATTCCAGCCAACTTGGTGCATAATTATAAGAATGCGATTAAATTGGGTTGCGTATACAGGATTCATAAGTTTTATGTTAATGAGTATCGCGGTATTCCGTATCGTCCATTGCGTTGCGATATGTATATTCAGTTTGTAAAGGGAACAAACATTCATAGTAGCCCAATGTTGTCGTCTTTGTTCAGAAGATATGTATTCGATTTTGTGCCATTCAATCTGCTCCGTGATCGGCTTAATGACGACACATATCTTACAGGTTTTGGAATTTATTTTGTTATATTTTTTTCTATTCAACTGTATTAACATTATGTTGCATATATGTGTAGATGCTATTGGCATTCTTAGGGTGTGGGGATCTCTTGAAAAGAAAGGTCCATCTTTTCAATCGTGTAATAGGGATTACGAAACATCATTATATCTAACACTACGTATGTTTTTTTTAACTGTGTTCACCTTTTAAATTGTTTATATTTATTTTCACATTTTTTAATATATTAAAAATAGTGATGGCAAAGTCAACGTTGCGTTATGGGGACATTTGGCACATAAGTTTACTGAGAATGATATTCGAAGACACGCAAATAATACAATTGTTGTCATCTTGACATGTTGCAAAGTTCGACTGTACAAGGGTATGGTGTTATTTTTAGCATACATTGATAACTGATGGAATTAAAAAAAACATGAATAACTATTTCAATTGATTTAGGTGCTCCAAGTTTAGTGACAACTGTGGCTACTGAAATGCACATCAATCTTCCGGTACCTGATGTTGAGAGCTACAAGATTATGTACGTAACTCCTTTACTGAGAAATTTACCATTTAGTTTGTCATAGGCCCATTATTAGCTAAGGGTTTACTTAGGTTGTCTTTTTTTTTTTTTAAATAGTCAAGCCCAACCTGTCACTATCCAACCAAATGAGGAAACCAATGCTAATTTCCAAATCACAAGCATATCAAACATCTATAGCCTTCTTCTATCAGGAGATGTAACAGAGGTATTGTCTGAATAATATATCTATATCATATATTTTGTTATATATGTTAATTTTTAATGTTAATGTTTTATAGGGAACAATGTACAACATTGATGTAAACATAAGTGGTGTTGACTTAGCAAATGACTGGAAATATGTCAAGTGTAACAATTGTCGTAGGAAGGCATCAATGAAGGAGTTTTGCTATTACTGTCAGCATTGTGATGCAAATGTTGTCAACCCTTGTCAAGTGTAAGTGTTAACAAACATTGTCAATCCTTAGCACTGTAATATTCAGCTTGGACATGCTTTTGCACACGCACACAACAAGTACTCTTTCTTAATATCTGTTGTTACTAATCATGATATTTTTATATTATAAATTAATTTGGTTAGATTTTTTATGCTACACTTATAACTAAAATAGAAAATGATATGAAATTTTATAAATAAAACATAAATGTTATATATATATTTGTATTTTTTGTAGTAAAATTTTAATTTTAATACATTAGTTTGTGACAAAACTAAAAAAAATAAGGTTGAACGGGTCGGGTTCGAGTCAAGCTGAGAATATTCATGTCGGGTTCGGGTTGATATGTATCTCACAATTTTCAGGTTCGGGTTCATGTAAAATTTTCGGTTTCGGGTCGGGTTGGACCCACCAACCCGCGAACCCGACCCGTTTAGTACCCCTATGTATTACCCATCACAGATAGCTGAACACCTTTTTCATGTTACAAAACTTTATGACTTTACAACTAATTAAACAAGTCAATATAAACTCACTTTGAGTGCCATCAGCTTGGTTAGTAATTGATCTGTTTGATCACTTATCATCTTGAAATAATGCCTTGGAAACTAGGTTACTCCTTTCACCTATGTTTGGTTGAGTAGAGCATGAAGGTTTGCTACCTGTCAATGGAGTCTCACAAACAACACTATAGGTAACCCTACTACGTTTCTTGCTTTTGGGCTCATGTTTGACTTTCATGGACTTCAACTGCACAGGTACAAATTGGATCTTTCTGTTACTAACACTGGCAAGGAAAAAATGACCTGTGTTCTCTTTAACGAAGCTGCATTATCTCTTCTTGGCATGACGGTTGATGATTTAGTCAACCGGAGTTTGTTAGAGGTTTTTTTATCCATAATTATCAATTGATTAATGTTTTACAAATATAATATACATACCTTTGTTTCGTATATATATATATATATGTGTGTGTGTGTGCGCGCGCGCGCGTGTTGATACTTTGTTGCTTTTTTTTTGTAGGGTGCCAATGATCCAAACTGGATACTATATTTTCTCAATGATAGTTTATGTGCTCGAAGGGATATTCTTCGTATTAAGATTGATGACTATAATTTGCCACCTAAATGTTCTGATCATTTTACTGTTTCTAAATATCTCGGTGATGATATCAACATGCTTAGCCAACCTAGCTTGATATCTACAAGTGGGAACACTGCGAATCCTCCATCGTGTGGTGTTCTTATTGAGGATGAAGTTGAAGAATATCAAGAACTGCTTGCAAAGATAACTGATGACGAATGGGAGATGGCAGACAAACTTTTTATGGAGATACATGATAATTCGGTTTCGGCTTCAACACAGTCATCAGTAAGTAATTTTTATTTTACTTTATTGTTGTTTTTTAGTGATTTGTTGTACTTTTATGTTATTTAATTTTTATGTTTTATGTTACATTTAGGTTATTGTTGATAATAAGCAAGATGGTGAACCTACACAGTCTACAGTTAAGGTATACTATATGTCTTATTCTAAATGTATGGGTTAATTAGCTGGTCTTTGTTTAATGTTTGGTTTGTTACTTTTAGATTATTGTTGACAACAATCCAGATGACACCCTCTTCCAATCTGAATTAGAGGTATACTACATGTTTTATATTAATATTATGGATTTAGTTAGTTGAAATTTGCTTAACAATTCACATTTAGGTTACTGCTGATAAGGAGCAATATGGCAACCTTGCCCAAGTTGAAGTAGAGGTAAACAATTTGTTTTATTTGGATTGTGGTGATTTTTTAGTTTTAATATAATACAGGTTGGTATGTTATTTTCAGGGTATCGTTTCTAAGGAACAAGAAGGCAATTCTAGCCAAGCAAAAATAGAAGTAAAATATATGTTCTTTTCATCTTTGTAAGTTAGTTACTTTTTTTTATAAAAAGTAACATGTTGTTTATTTCTTTAATTAGTGTGTTGTTAATGACCAAGAGGGTGAGGCTTCCCAAGCGAAAGATGAGGTACATGATTTGTTTTCATATGAATTTATATATTTTTATTTTCTAAATGTGATTCATTCGTCTATATGTTTTGTTTAGGGTGTTGACAATAACTTGCCAGTGAGCGAGTCTAGCAAAGCAAAAATAGAAGTAAAATATTTCTTTCCTTTTTATGTTAGTAAGATAGTTGCTTTCATACAAGTAACATCTTGGGTTGTTTCGTGTAGGGTATTGTTGCTCATGACCAAGAGGATGAGGCTATCGACGCGAAAGAAGAGGTAATGATTTTATTTATATGATTTTAGATATATTATTTTCTAAATGATCTTCATCTGGTGTATGTTTCGTTTAGGGAATTGTTAATAACGAGCAAGAGAGTGAGTTTAGCCAATCTAAGGTATTAGTACAAAATGGTGACAACAATGTGCCTAACTCAACAGTTGTTGACCATTCAAATGTTAAACAAACAAGATTGAGCTACAAGAAGAGGCTGAGAAATCATGTCGAAAACATGCAATGCGATTCCAAGAAGTAGATCATGTTTGTGTTCAATTATGTTAACCAACTTTCTATGTTTATGTTTCTGACTTTAAAACTACTTGCTATGTTGGTATGTTTGTGGATTAAGGCAACTTTCGTTTTGTAGGTTTTTGGTATTATATTTAAACTTTTGTAGTAGTGTTGGTGTGGTTGGTATTAATGTTGTCACACATTTTGGTTCATACCAAGATTTCATATACTTTTTTTTAAACAAAACAAATCAATTAGTATTTGTTTTTCAATGGCTGATTTCATAACTAATATATATTAACAAAACTTTTAAAATTGATATACTTTAAGATTATATAGAGATTAGTTATCGACATTTGCTTACTCAAAATAATAACATCAACCCAAATATACTTTCACGCTTTTCTAATCCTCGTTCGAAAACCCGTCCCAGCGGACGGGTATCTCACTAGTTTGCTAGTAGGTTTGGTTGCTGTTCCATCTGATAAAAAAAAAAAAACAGAAAACCAAAATTAATAAGATAACCAAAGGATGAAAAATTATGCAAGTCAATACAATTATAATAGAATAGTACCTTTGCAGTAAGAAGGTTGCGGTACAAGTACAATGATGTGTTAATAGTATATTTGGGGTTATACTTATAGGACCTAAATCATGATGAACATGTAGCTATTCAAAAGGGATGGAACGGTTTTGATTTAGAAATTTTGTAATTTAGAAAAGTAACCGTGATTTAGTGGGTAGTTCAAAATACCGAATTTTATGGTGGCTACATAATTAAAATATTACAAATAATATATTAAATAATAAATTTTCTTATATCTTCCAACAATTATAAGACCTATTAATAGTACACATAATCTCGAAATAAATATAAGTACACATATAACCTCAAAATAAAGCATGTCATGGTTTAAGTTGAATACATGTAAATGCACTCAATTCCAAACAATGCTTTAACGCTTTAGGAGGCCAATTGAAAGTTCTATTAATTACTAAAGGTAACATTATAAGTTATAACCTGTCGCCAAATCAGTCCTTTAATTATTTCAAAAAAACTGTTGTCGTTTGCATCAAAATTAAAATTGATAATTGTGTATAATGAAATCTAATATGATTTGTTATGTACAAGAAAAGCAAAGGTTCATAAAAGAGGTCTGCAATGATAAGGACTATTAGGGGTGTCAATCGTGTCGGGCAAGCAAGTTGGCGGATTTACGGGTTGCGGGTTGGCAGGTTGTTGGGTTGAAATGTGCAAACCAAACCCGAACAATATTATTATTCGTGTCAAATATTTCAACCCTAACCGACCCACATATAATTCGGGTCAACCCGAAGACGACCCATTTAACCCATATTTTTAAATGAGTCATACATGTTCATGAGTTATAAGCGGGTTGTTGGGTTGTAAGTGGGTTATCAAAAAAGTGTTTAATGGTGCGTGTATAAGTGTGACAAATAAATAATAAAAAAATTTGATTTTCTAATAATTTAAATATAAGTTCAACTATTCTTTTTTTTTTTTTAATACGGATTTAGACTAATATTGGGCCTGTAGTGGAACTTTGTAAATTAAATTGTGGGTAGGTGATTTATTATGTTTGTGGGCCGGCTACATTTTAATATTGGGCCAACAAATTGAGATCTGAAAGTCTGGAAGATAATCACGAAGATTTAAACATTCCGTAGAAAAAAACACATACAAGTTAAACTAAATGGTTCATTAGGGTAACATACAATAAAATGTCATGATAAAACAATAAACTTAAACATGTTACAACTATTGATACAACGACTCATTAAAGGTAAACCATAATCATAAACATGCCTTGTAACCATTTTGTGCCTCAAATAGAGATAGAAAGGATAAAGGAAGATAACTAATTCAGAAGTAGAGGATCAAAGAAACACAACTCGAAGCAAAAACTACATTAACAAATGAAACTCGGAAAGAACAACGAACACGTACGCAACCATATAGAAGACAAACACAAAAACAAAACAACACACACCTATTTTGATCTAATAAAACTTCAAACACGAACATCTCGATTCCGATTTTATATTGCCTTCAACCATATAGAAGACAAACACAAAAACAAAACAACACACACCTAAACGGTCCTTAAAAAAGCAAGCTTCATCTCTATGGAACGCTTCAAAGTTTCAAAAACCAATATCATATGATGTAAATTGTCAAGGCTTTTGTTAATGTCTTCCAAGGTAGAAATAGCAATGATGTCGCGCACATCAGAAGGAGGTAAGCACATCAATTCCTTTATTAAATCTTGTTGCTCTTCTATATGCATACACAAACGCTTTTTGCTTTGCTTCAAAACACTATAATACAATGTATCTTTCTCGAAAAGAATTTCAACCTCACTTATAACCTTTTGTTTAAATTGATCAGCGGGTGATGCCATGTATAAAGTCGCAGATTAATGATTAGAGAGTTTGAGAAGATAATTATGAATGGTGTTTGAACAAAGCAGGGGAGTTTTATGGGTGGAAAGCGAAACTGTAAGCCTATAATTATGGGGATCGGTATTTGGAAAGTGAATAAAACAGATTGTGGGGGGATCATGTTATAAATGATGGGCTCTACTTTCCAATTTTTTTGGGTGTAAAGGGAATAAAACAGAATGTGGGGATCATGTTTCAAATGGTGGGCTTCATGGGAGAGAGAATAGGCTACGTAACAGGTATTGCATAACCCCACTAAAATCCATAACTAATCAATTTATACATTGCTAAATCGCAAACTAACCTTAAGAAACCAACACTCCAAAAAAACAGAAGAACAACTAAAAGAAATGTCGTCATCAACACCGGATCCAAACCCCTCGAGTTCAGCCGCAAAGAGACTTCTGAAAGCATGTTACATAATAGAATCCTTCGAAGTAGCAACGGTCAGGAACAACTTCAGAATGATGACACATCTGGTGATAGCAGACACTAAGAAGATGATCCAACTAATCGGAGAACATGCATACGTAGAAGAATGTGATGATGTTGACAAAATAGGTAACTACCTTCATGATCAACTCCAATTGAACAACGAAATTGAAAAGTACGTTACGACATTGCAAGACAAAGTCATAAGGCAACTTATGAGAGAAGAAGTGATGTCAACCAAATAAAGGAGTTGTAGAAAATACTTAATTTCTACACGGCACCATCAACAACATGAAGGAGAAAACGCAATCAATGGATGATATTATGACGTATTAGGGAATAACAGTTTTGTTAGTGTTTGTAGGCGTAGTAACTTTATTTTTAGTAGTTATTTTATGTTTGTAGCTTGAACATGTAATGTTGGTAAGTGGTTACTATGTTATGAAATATTTACTGACTAATGAACATGTCTATATAACTATATTAGATTCCTCTTACTGGTTGTCCATTTGCCATGAGGGTGTGGTATGTTGTGTTAAGATGGTTGGTTTTGACAAGTTTTTTTGTTTCTAGTGTGAACGACTTTATGCAGATTCATAAGGTGAATGGATTATCGCCCACACGGAAAGCAATAATTAAAGGCATGGTTATGGTTTCTTGTTGGCGTATTTGTAGAGCAAGGAATAAATGTATATTCAAGCAAATTAGAAATAATGTGGTTGAGGTTGTGGCGGATATAAAAACTTTCAGTTTCCGTTGGTTTTCGAATAGGCATAAACACTTTGTTAAGGATTGGAAAGGTTGGTCGAATGTAATGTTATTGTAATGTTTTTAGCGGCCTTTGTCTCTCCGTCTTGGAGAGTAAGAGGTGTTCGCGGCTGTTAATGAATTTGTTAAACTTCACAATAACTGTGTACTAACTCTTTGGGTCCCGCATATCATTTCCACACTTTGTATGTCGGATCTATCTTATGTCCGTTGTGTCAGATCAGCAACAATGTTCGGTGTACATTATGATGGCCGATATCAAAGCGAGAAGGTACTTTTGGGTCAAGGTGAGTGCAAAACAAAAGGTGATGGATTGGAGCAAATGGCGCGCTTTTTACTTTCAAGTATTGAGTGTTCGGGTCTCTTCGTCAGGTTTGGATTGGGAGTGGGATTGTGTTCACGCTGGGTTGGGTCTGTCTGCAGCCTCCGTTCATGCAGATCTGTTGCTCCTGATTCATTGTCCTCGCCTTATTTCTGTGGAGGACAGGTGGGTGTGTGAATTGGGCGATTAAATAGGGTCTGGGTTTCGGGTTGGGTCTGTCAAAAGTACGCTGCAGAGCAGCCATCCTGCGGATGCATCTTCAGTGGTACAGTTGATCTCCAGGGTTCCACATCTGGGTTGGATATTGGCGTGGAGGGCAGCGTTTAGTAGAATTCCTACCAAAATAGCTTTACTTAGGCGAAACATTATTGTGGGTTCGGTTTTGTGACCGATATGCGCTGATTTCCAGAAAGCATTGATCAGTTGTTCATTTCGTGTACATCGGCGCAATCACTATGGCAACTAATCTGACTGTGGTGCAAGGTTAGTATCATGTTCGTTTTCGAGTTCAGTGATATACTTAATATGCATGAATATTGTGGCAGATCAAACGAATAGAACGAAAAGTATAGGGTGTTTTATGCGCTTCGTATAACGACCATTTGTGCATCTGGTAAGTCAGGTAGTGTTCTCTCAGCAGAAATGGTCACTGCAGCGTAATTTTGGCGAGATCGAGTCATGAAGTTATCTTCGGGTTTAGTCAAGGGCGAAACAAAATGGTTTGGGTTGGGAATTGTGGTGAGCGTTCAGTTTTTAAACTTCTGCTGTTTAGTTAAAAATTCACTAAACATAAAAAACGCAAAAGTTGCAAGCGTAGGAAATAGTCTATAACAAAACAATAGTAATAGGTTCATAAATAACAAACAAAAAAGACAACATAACAATCTATTCTTACCATTAGTTCCTTGAAGATAATCGTTTAGGCTTCCTCACAACTCGCTTTGTACAGAGTAAATAACTCGCGATTCATTATTCTTAAAACCGTAAACATCTTATATTATATTTGATTCATACTATTGTCAAATCTTATTATCTCGTTTATTATCATATCATGATACAACAACAATACATAACATATATAAATTATATTTGATTCATACTATTGTCAAATCTTATTTTCATGACATACACAAGGAATATGAACATCTTTATAACTATATAATACACAAATATAAGCGTAAACAATATCTAGGCACAAATACGAAGGTGAAATAAAATAATTAGTGAAGTGTACTAACAAAGGTGCATAGAATCAAAACACAAATACTACCGTACAATAAAATAAGTTTTGAAAAAAATTGAAAGACTTTCAAAGTGTTTCAACAGGAACACGGACTCCAACGATGACATCCGAACATTCTAATATCACGTGCCTCAGGCATATCTGGTTCAAACACCACCGTACTTAAATCCGTAGAGCGTAAAACATTCCCTGAAAGTGAAACACATCATGTGTAAGTATACAATATGAGGCAATAAAGGAAAGTGATTAAATAAATCATATGTGTAAAGAAGTATAACATACATTCAGGCCTACGAACTAACTTGACCCGAGACACGTACATAATAGATTTTTGTTTTATTTCCCGAAGAGTTCTTACAACATTGGTCTTTGTTGAGTCATATAAAGATATCTGCATTATGTGACCACTGACACATATAGTGTACAAAAAAATGTTAATCATATGTAAACAAATAAAGATGTTTAAAACTTTTGATAGAGTTAAAAACTTACGTGACATCTTGAAGAAGTATAACAAAATGACAATGACCCTTTATTCGGTCACCCGTGACAATTCTCCCTACAACATCTACAACAAACATAATTATTTGTATTTTTCCTGTTAAAAACAAACCATAGTATATAAATATATACATGTAACGAACAAATTATACGTACCGACAATTAGCTTAATTGATCTCCTGTCGTGCATAAGGGTTTTGATTGAGGGCACTAATGGGTACAAACGGAACCCATTTGGGACATGGCTCAAAAATGGAATAAGTTTTGTATATTGGTTAATTGCGATTTTGAAGTCTCCATGAACCAAGACGTGCCCTTCATGTTTTGGCCACTCTTTGTATTCGAAGCTTTCAATTTGGAAACAGCTTAGTATAAACACATTACCAACTAAATTCACATCATTATAAATTTACATTAAAGATGTTGGCACGAATGCGACTACTTTTTGTCTCTGAAAAAAGAAAAGAATTTTAGTGCTTTAAATAACAAATAGATCATTATTTGAAAAAAAGGAGAACGACACTTACGAATTGATCAAAGAAGATAACTAATAATTTGTTTTCCTCCATGATAGATAAAACGAACTCAACTCAAACGAAGGCAACAGTATATGAAACTCCGTATTGCTTGAGAGATGAAAAGGAGTCAACAATAGAATGCACGGCCATTATCAATTTGACCTACAATTTGTATGTTATATAAAAAAAATCATCACCAGTGTGGTGTTTGTCGTGACGTAATAAAATTTGATATTTTAAAAGGGTTTATTATTTTCTATTAATAAAAAATAATGTATGCTTATGGGCTATTGGGCCACAATGTTTTTTTGAACATTCAAACGAAACTTTTATTCCACCAAACAAAATACATACACGGTTCACCCAGGCACATTAAGCGAGTAGCTACCTGGGCCAACCCAAAAGAACAATAACATTACATTAGACCCTTGAAAGCATATAATATAACCAGCTACGGCCCAAACACTTTAGGCCGGCCCAATAATAACTTCCTGACCCTGTTTATTGGGCCACAATTAGTTTTGTTATTTAGAAAGATTTATACCCAACCCACCTACCCAAACCCTAGATATAAAATCACTTCTTCTACCTAATTGTGCAGCAACCTCAAATCAAAAAACCTATCTTTCCTGTCAGCTCTCACCCTCCCTCTCTCCTGCATAATGAACGACGACCACCACCATCTTCAGTGGTGGCGTCGCTGTATCGTCGTGTATAAGGTCCGCACCAAACATCATCTTGGTTGTTTTTTTCCTCATTTATCAAACATTAGACGAGATCCAGGGTGTATAACATCAAATAAAAGCTCCTAATTTTCACCAGATGAGAGAGTGAGAAAGAAAAGAGGGGTCGGTTGTGGCAGTTTCCGATGGCCGACCGTTCATTGGCTCGATGAATCGTTCAAACGGCTCCAATGGACAGTGTTTTCGGCGTGAATCAATGGTGGTTTAACTACGAGGACAATGGCAGTATCGAGACCAGATCGGAGATGGTGATTATGGGTTTGAGACACTTCTTACTATATTGACAACTTAGGTAAGTCTCCTTCCAATTGTTTAATTTCTTTTTCTACACTTATTGTTGAATGTTTGAAACAACCAACCCTTAGAAACTATGTTGTATCCAGAAAAAAATTTCAAGTCGTATTTAAAAGGTATGCAATTTATACATCTAAAACGTGTTCACTGTGTATAGAAGGTTTAATCTTATTTAAAACGGTGTGGGTGTGTGCATTGTAAGGTTTTAAGTTTTTTTTTTTTTTTTTTAGTTATACTTGTGTGATAATGGAACTTAATTGGTACAGTTCGAAAATATAAAGCAACACATAATGAATCAACAAAGAAAAACAATTGAGACAAATAGAAAGAAAAACCTGGTAGAATAGTTAAGTAAACTGAATCTTTTACAGAGGCTGCTGGATGAAATAGTGAAATGAGTATTGAGTATTCATGGGGAGTTTTATAACATATTTGGTGGAGGTTAGAGTAAGGTTTCCTTAAATTTAGTACACCACTCATCCACTAATACCTTAAACATACACAATAAAGTTGGTCTTTTATGATACTTAAGATTGTGTTCATATCATACCTCAACACTTTGTGCAAATCTACATATCTGACATAGTATATAATGTTAACATTTTCGAAAACAAAAGTGTATTCAGCCATGGTTAAAAAAAATTATGTTGGGGTTATTTATATATACACAAGTGTTGTTTATTTTTATATTCAAAAGTTTGCGTAAAAATTGGGATAATAGTTTTAGTAGTCATAATTTTTTGTATGTTTCTGTTTAATAAAGTGAATTTGCTAATGTTTGGCTAAGGATTACTGTTTAAAGCTTGTGGTAAAGAAAACAGAACAAAACATAAAAATAGTAAATTTGATACTAAAAAATTAATAACAAACATATGTAACATCATAAAAGGTTCATTAAACAAAACTAAAGAAAGACAATGCATAAAAGGTTCACTAAACAAAACTAAAGAAAACAGAACAAAACATAAAAATAGTAGATTTAAGGTTTGACAACCCGGGAGCGACTGCGAGTGATCACTTTAGGAATCTTGAACTTTTGGTAGAAAGTTTCTAGCGAATCAGCGGTATCATCAAGTTCACGTTCGGGGTAAACAAGCAAGTCATCAGATACTATAGGCAACTCACATTAGCATCGCGAGTCATATCGACTAACTCAATTTCTTCATGAGAGCTATTAATTTCTATAACATCATCTCATTTCCAGTTTAGCAAGTCCCTTGCTCTTTTTCGTTGCTTTTCAAAGTCACGCAACTGAATAAGATATATAAATTGTTAGTTAGGTGTTGTAGAAGCTTTCACAACAGTAATTAAACAAAACTTCAATAATTACCAAATATTGATATATTACCTCTTCGCTGATCTCACGAGAAAGATGTGATTTGTACGGACTAAATGGCCCGAATGAAATAATCTCGACACTGTTACCGGTTGACTGAAAAGGTAAACAATATATATATATATATATATATATATGTATATATAACAGAAATAGAAAGAACATGGTAAAAGAAAATGAAGAACAAAGGTTACTAACTGATTAATTTTTACCTTGGCAGGTTCATCATTTGGGTCGTTATCATCATAATAACGCCATGCTACCTACATCATACAAACAACAAAGGTAATTGAATTGAAATGTAAACGACATGTATTTCATTGGTTTTGTATAAAAAAAATATTAATTTTACCATAGCATCATTCGTAGGGTTCGGCTTGTTAGAAGAGTCATCCTGATTTTACAACAAAGGTAACAGAAAACATCCTTGTATACTCTTTAATTGAATGTTGCAAAGATTTTAAGGTTATGTTTGAAATTAGATAAACTATATGAATTATTTTATTTATTAAAATAAGTAAATTTATTTTTGTTACTTTAATTGAATGTTGCAATTAAAATTTTCAGGTTATAAGGAATGGCCGAGGCGAATAACCGGATTCCAGTTCTGCCCAACCGACTCGAGGAAAGTTATAGTTTCGTCCGCCGACTCACAAGTCCGAGTCCTTTGCGGGGTCAACGTTGTCGGGAAATTTAAAGGTAAACACATGTAACTTTTGAGATGGCTTTGCAATCCGCTACAATATATAATATGATAGGTTTTAGAATTCTAATATAGTTGACAGTTATACATAGTCTGTTAGATCTTGATTGGAATTAAGAGTGCTATTAATTACTAATTGACTATAGAGAGTGTGTTTGTTATATTCCTAAATGGTCTATCCGAATGTTTATTTTGTCTTTTGCACATGAGGAACTATGGTTAAAGGGATCAAAAATCAGTGGAGTAAAAAAAATTAAGCTTTATATGATGATTTTTTTTACCAAAAGTAGACAACATGCCTGTGATTAGGACCTAGAGGGGTGGCATGTACAGCTGGTCAACCGGAGAAATTGATAAATTTATTGCAACCCCTCTGTTTCATTAAAAATTTATGTGACATGATTTATTTTACTTCCGTTTTTAAAGAATTTGATTCAATTGATTCAAGTTGGACTAAAGGCTTCCCTTAGACTTAGGATCCAAAGGAAGTTTCTAACCAATATGACGACAATGATTTCTAAATGGTAATCATTATTTATATTGGTGAAAAAAGAGCAAAATTATATGCAAATGAAGTTGAATAATTTTACTTACGGATGATAGCTTAAACATAACCAAACTGAACGACACTTTGCATTTGGTTGGTTATTTTGGTATGGTTATGTAAGTTAATTCGCTTGAATTCGGTTAATTAGTTTTTATGCACAACCCTATCACCCCGCTATAGCCTATGGTTTAAATGTGAGTGCGTATACTATAAATACTTGGTCCGATTCGTATACCTTACTTTTCTCACCCACTTCTACCAAAACTACTCAGTTATCTACTTCATATGATTATTAAAGCATCAGAATTGTACTTTATATGATTTGAAAGTGTTGTTATAAGGTTATTAACACTATATATCATCGTTGGAAAAACATAAATTAACCGTTGTTTTATAACTGTTTGTTGCCAGGTTACAAAACATTTTTGAAAATTAAAGTTAAATATTAACCAATAAAAAGACTTATACTTTGATCAATTCATTATAAAAATATCCAAGTGACTAAAATTTTATTTTAGTAATAAATGCACTATTTTTGTTGTGTTATGTGATTACTGTGATGTTCTTTATTATGTACCTAATATATACATGTGTGTTTAAGAAGTACGAAATCTAAAATATATAAAACACCGAAATTTTTTAAATAATTTGATGTTTTTGCATGTACATAACACATACAGTTTGTGTTCAAGAAAGTCTAACATGTGAAAAATATGAAGCATTTAATTTGTTAAATTATTTTGATTTACAGTTTTTACGACCTGTCTTAAACACATAAGTTAGTTTCCTGACGACATAATAATCATACTGGGGTAAACACTAAAACTTGCAAAGCTAAAGTTTTTACCTGCTGTTTGTTGTCGGCAGCGGCACCAGCGTCTTCGCCTGCGGGTGGTAGAGTGGTGGTGAGAGTAGGTACTTTGCTGGCTGGAGCTTGATTGCTGATGTCGTTTGCCTGTTGCTTTCAGCATACAAAAACAGGTAACTGAATTAGAAACATGTAAATAAGAAACATATTGTCACACCCTCAAATTCCACTTGCGGGGTTTTACCGCGAGGCGCATGACAAACCAGGATTCAAGTCAACGGTCACAATAAACAACACTATATGCATATCACAATACTCAAAAGATATAGTTATAAAAACATAAACTGTAGCGGAAGCTTTAAATGTTTACAACCCAAAAAGACACAGTTCAAATGTTTAATGAAGACCGTGCTCTAAACCCTAGACGCCCGTGCCGACTCGTGCGCCTAGATCCAGTTGTTGCTACCTTAGCGACCTGAGAAAAACATGCCAAAGAGACGTCAACATATAATGCTGGTGAGTTCACAGGTTTGTTCAAAAGAGTTACCAAGTGTTACCATGTCCATACTATATCAATGTTACCCAGTACGCTAGCTAGGCGTATGTTTGTTACTACTACGATTGGAAACCATTACTGGACACGTTTAGCAATGTTTAGCATGTTTAGCAGCCCGTAATGTTCAGCACGAATGTTCCTGTTCGAGACAATATGCACCCGCCCGGCCCTCCAAGCCGACGAGTGGGGCAGGTCACGCCCAATAGATCTATCCACATTTCCCCGTTGTGCAACCCCGCACATTCATGGTTTCCCCCGGGACTTTCAAAAGATCGCATAGTACACAAGTTCAAAACCATAGTATGACATATATTACCAAAACAGTTTAGCGCATGTTTTCTCCCCCAAAAGTTAAAGCAGTAAAAGTGGGGCCGTGAACTCACCTTAGATAGCGTTCCTCAAATATATGTAAAGATGTTTAGCCCTTGATAATCCCTCTACCGGAGATCTATCAAAATGTTCACATAAGTGTTCCGACTAATAACCATAAGGTTATCTAGTCCCCGATTGTCCAGATCATAACCAAGTATGTTTTTAAAACGTGTTTAAATGTTTAACCGACACACTAGACCGACCCGACATCCCGTTGGTGACCCATTACCCTAACTAATCAAGTACACACAGATTACACGCAAGGTTCAAGCATAAAACACTTAGTTCGTATCAAAAATCTCATTTTTGTTATCGTAGGGCCGAACGTGGCTTTGAGTGGTCGAAGGTGGCTTTAAACTCCCACCTTCGCCCCTTTTCTTCCACCTTCGCCCCTTTAGCTTCCAGGTTCGACCCCTGGAATCCACCTTCGCCCGTTCGACTGGCCGAAGGTGTTCCAGGTTCGACCCTGCTGTGTTGTTTACTCAAAAACGCGTTCAAAAACATCCGAAAACATCACGAAACATCATGAGTTACAGCAGTCAAGCATCATTAATATATTCCTACGAAACCCTACCAATTTTACCCCAAAATCTATCCGTTTTACAAGTTTCCTAAAATAGTAAATTATGGAGATGTCACATCATCATGCATGAAAATATTACCCAATTAGGAAACTTTCTGAAATCAATCAATAATCAGCTCATCATACTCGAATCATCATGAACAAGAAACCCCTATCATAACCTTATCATAATCATCCAAAAACAAGCCCTAAATCTAACTAAAACCCCTTTAATCATCAAAACACCATCAACAATCAAAGGTAACATGTTTCAATCATAACTCATCATTAATAACAGCCCTAGGTTGTTATCATATCATCTATACAACAAGTAATCATCAAACAATGCATAATATCATATTAACACATGTTTAGTTTGCATAAAAACTCATTGTTTATGAATAGGCTTTATTTAGAAAGATATTAGGAAGGTTTTTACCCATAAAACATGTTGATATCAGATCTGGACCCTTGGGGTTTAGATGAAAACAAGTTAAAATTGTTTAAAAAGGATTTGGAATGAAGAACACACCTTAGATTTTCACTTGTAATGATTTAGGGAGTTAGGTTATGAAAAACAAGCTCAAAAACTCCTTCCCCAATGATAATAGCTGATAGAGAGTGTTTGGAGGCGTTTAGGGTTTGTGAAATGGTGAAAAATGGCTAAGGATGGTATTTATACCAGGTCCAGGTTCGCCCATTTTATGTGGTCGAATGTGGAACTTTTCCACATTCGCCCATTTGTAATGGTCGAATGTGGAATCTTTCCACATTCGCCCACTTTGTTTCTACATTCGCCCATTTCTCAAGTTCCATTTCCACATTCGCCCACTATTTCCACATTCAGGTCATCAGCACTTTTTAACACATGTTAACAGCACTCTTTAACACATGTTAACCTTTTTCCAGTTTGTCGTGTTTAACGCATTCTAACACATCTTAACACGTAAGCATGCATCCATGGTCTATACTTAGCATGTTTAGGCACGTATAATCATTTGTACATCGTTTAAGCAAGTATAAGTATACAATCCACCACACGACCCATAATCTACACATATACTTAATTAGTTCATGTAATGTCACCAACAACGGAACCCGGTACTAATGTATTCCCAAAACGACTCCCAATGATCCTCCAGATCATTGAACCCTGGACAATCCTAATTTGACCCGACTCAACTAACCCAGTTAAGTTTGTTTATAAACGTTTCTCGCTAAGGTAGACTTAGATGTTACTATTATGTTTAAGCCGAACATGCCGGGTGTCACATCATCCCCACGTTGAAAGAATTTTCGTCCCGAAAATTGCACGAAGCCCAAAAATGAAAAAGACGAAAAGGGAGAAAACGAAAAGAAGGTTACCGGTTGTCACATCATCCCCACGTTGAAAGGGAATCTCGCCCCGAGATTCACTCTGCTTCAGCAGTAACATGCCTGGATTCGAACGCGCGCTTTGGAAAGAGATGAGGGTACTTAGCCTTCATCTGGTCCTCTCGTTCCCACGTGAACTCCGGTCCACGATCCGAGTTCCAACGAACTTTAACAATGCGGATTTTACTCCGCCGAAGGCTACGAATCTTGTAGTCCAGAATCTCCACGGGTTCCTCCACAATGCGAAGACGATCATCAACCTTGATCTCTTCCAGTGGTACAACAAGAGATTCGTCAGCCAAACACTTCCTTAAGTTAGACACATGGAAGACGTTATGAACATTACCGAGCTCCGTCGGTAAATCAAGTCTGTACGCCACCGGCCCAATCCGTTCCAGGATTGCGAACGGTCCGACGTAACGAGGGTTAAGCTTGCCACGCTTTCCAAAGCGTATGACGCCCTTCCATGGTGAAACTTTCAGAAGCACCTTGTCCCCAACCTGGAACTCTAGCGGTTTGCGACGGCGATCAGCATAGCTCTTCTGACGATCCCGCGCAGCTGCCAAACGGTTACGGATCTGTACGATTTTCTCCAAAGTTTCGTACACCAGTTCCGGGCCAGTGAGCTGACTCTCGCCCACCTCGGCCCAACACAAGGGAGATCGGCATTTCCGTCCATACAGAGCTTCGAACGGAGCTGCCCCGATACTGGAGTGGTAGCTGTTGTTGTAGGAGAACTCCACCAACGGCAGGTGAGTCTCCCAACCCTTGCCAAAATCGATGACACATGCCCGCAGCATGTCCTCCAGTGTTTGTATCATCCGCTCACTCTGACCGTTAGTTTGCGGATGATAAGCCGTACTCATATCCAGCTGAGTACCCAAGGACTTATGAAGAGCCTTCCAGAAACGTGAAGCAAAGCGGGAGTCACGATCAGAAATGATAGAAACAGGCACCCCGTGCCGAGAGACCACCTCCTTAAGGTAGAGTCGAGCCAATCGCTCGAGTCCATCCGTTTCCTTAATAGGTATGAAGTGTGCCGATTTCGTCAACCGGTCGACGATCACCCAAATCATGTCACAACCACTTGGTGATCTCGGTAGTTTGGTGACGAAATCCATCGTGATTCGCTCCCACTTCCATTCTGGAATCTCAGGTTGCTGTAGGAGACCAGACGGCTTCTGATACTCCACCTTGACCTTAGCACAGGTCAAGCATTTGCTCACATAGGAGGCTATATCAGCCTTCATGTTCGGCCACCAATAAAGTATCTTCAGATCCTGATACATCTTATCGGAGCCTGGATGAATAGAATACCGGGATTTGTGAGCCTCGTCCAAGACAAGCTCCCGTAATCCCCCGAGTAAAGGAACCCAAACACGCCCAGCGAAGTAGTGTAGGCCATCAGGCCTAAGCTCAAGGTGTTTGTCCGCACTGTGCATCGTTTCGGCCTTAAGGTTTTCCTCCTTTAAGGCATCCACCTGAGCCGAACGGATCCGGTCAGGCAAGGAGGAATGAATGGTAAGCTGCAAGGCTCGGACACGCCGAGGCTTCGCCGACTCCTTCCTGCTCAAGGCATCCGCCACAACGTTTGCCTTGCCAGGATGGTACTTAATCGCACAGTCGTAATCGTTCAAGAGTTCAACCCAACGACGCTGCCTCATGTTTAACACCTTCTGGTCGAAAATATGCTGGAGACTCTTGTGATCGGTGTAAACTTCACACTTGGTACCGTACAAGTAATGTCTCCAGATTTTCAACGCAAAGACTACTGCACCCAGCTCCAAGTCGTGAGTAGTATAGTTCTTCTCGTGAACCTTGAGTTGACGAGAAGCATAAGCGATAACCTTCCCGCGTTGCATCAACACGCAACCGAGACCCCGAATCGAAGCATCACAGTACACCACAAAATCATCCGTACCCTCGGGTAAGGATAAGATAGGAGCAGAACAAAGTTTAAGCTTCAGCATCTGAAATGCTGATTCCTGTGGTTCGCCCCAGTCGAACTTTCGGTCCTTCTGGGTGAGAGCAGTGAGGGGTTGAGCGATCTTCGAAAATCCCTCGATAAAACGCCGATAGTAACCTGCAAGACCCAGGAATTGCCGCACCTCAGATGGCGTCTTTGGTGCTTCCCAATCTTTGATAGCTTCGATCTTAGCCGGATCGACATGAATTCCCAGTTCATTCACCACATGCCCTAGGAATTGAACTTCGCGTAACCAAAAATCACACTTTGAGAACTTAGCATACAACTGCTCCCGTCTCAAAAGTTCCAAGACCAACCGCAGATGTTCCTCATGATCCGCCTTGTTCTTGGAATAAATCAGAATGTCATCAATGAACACGATAACGAACTTATCAAGGTACGGCTTACAAACACGGTTCATCAAATCCATGAACACTGCCGGTGCGTTAGTGAGACCGAAAGGCATGACCAAGAACTCAAAATGGCCATAACGAGTGCGAAAAGCAGTCTTCTGTATGTCAGCTTCCCTGACGCGTAACTGGTGATAACCGGACCGCAAGTCAATCTTCGAGTAGTAGCTGGAGCCCTGAAGCTGGTCAAAGAGATCATCAATGCGAGGAAGAGGATAACGATTCTTGATGGTCGCTTTGTTCAGCTCACGGTAATCGATACACATACGAAGGCTCCCATCCTTTTTCTTCACAAACAAAATAGGAGCTCCCCACGGGGACGAGCTCGGTCGAATGAAACCCTTTTCCAAGAGTTCCTGTAACTGGCTGGATAACTCTTGCATCTCGGGTGGTGCAAGACGATACGGGGCTCGGGCAATAGGAGCTGCGCCCGGAGCGAGATCAATACCAAACTTAACCTGACGATGGGGAGGAAGACCAGGCAAATCGTCAGGAAACACATCAGAAAAGTCACGAACCACCGGGATATCCTCGATCCTCTTCTCATCGTCAGTAGAAACGTTTACAAGTGCCAAAATGGCCGAACAGCCCTTTCGAAGATACCTACGGGCTTTCATGCTAGAAATGATATTCAGCGGAGCACCGCTTTTCTCGCCATGAACCGAAAGAATCTCTCCATCGGGGAGAGGGATCCGAATAACCTTGTCAAAGCAAACAATCTCTGCACGATACAACGATAACCAATCCATGCCCACAACGACATCAAAACTACCCAAAGGTACAGGCATAAGGTCAATGGGGAATGACAGACCCGACAGTTCCAAGTGACACTCCCTAAGGATATGAGTCGCCTCGATGTTCTTACCGTTAGCCAATTCTATCAAATACTTAGCCTCTAAAGGTGTGGGTATTATATCTAGCAACTGACTAACATCCACAGATACGAAGCTCTTATCGGCACCCGAATCAAATAAAACAGAAACATAGCGATTGTTGAGAAGGAACGTACCGGTAACTGTGTCTGGATCCTGCCTAGCCTCCGCAGACCCAATGACGAAAGCACGCGCAGTCCTGCCTCCGCCGCCATTCCCGTTACCGTTACCGTTTCCGCCCCTCCCATTATCGCCCTGCTTCAGCTTGGGACAATCACGCTTGAAGTGTCCCGTGTCACCACAGTTGTAACACCCCTGCCTCCCCTGAGTCCCCTGAGCAGCAGGAGCAGGAGTAGCCGCAGGAGTCTGGGTTGGGGTGAGCGCCACCTTGCAATCCTTAGCATGGTGCCCCAACTGATGGCACCGATGACAACGAGCCCGATCACAATTCCCAGAATGGTGAAAGCCACACTTGTTACACTTGGGATGCTTCCCAACGTATCCACCTGTCTTCTACGCTAAAGACGACCCAGATCCATCAAACTTCTTGGCCGGTTGAGACGGCGCCGGCACTGCACTCTTACTCACGTTCTCCCATTTCCTCTTATTGCCTTCAGAACCCTTCACAGTCGAACCCTTGGGAGGTAAAACACCCTCCAAAATCTTCATGTTGGTCATCTTGTGTGCAGAACGGACGACCTCAGCCAGTGTAGGGAGGTTCCCAGCAGCCACTAACCCAGCAATCTCCGGCACCAACCCAGAGATGTAGTGCTCAATCCTACGGTACTCAGGTGTGTGCATGTCAGGACACAACACCGCCAGCTCATTGCGTCGCACAGTATACTCTTCAATCTCGGACCCCACCATCTTGTAGTTCCAGACTTCATGTTCCAACTTCTGCACTTCCTCCCTGGGACAGTACTCGCTCTTCAATAACTGAACAAAATCCGCCCAAAGCTTAGCATGAGCTTCCCCCAAGCCCATGTTCTGCGTAGTAGCATTCCACCATGACAAAGCAGGACCCTCAAATGTCGCAGTGGCATACTTGACCCGGTCCTCAACAGGACAGTTACACATCAAGAAAACAGATTCAACCTTCTCCAACCATCGGAGCAGTCCCACTGCCCCTTCAGTTCCAGCGAAGTTGTGGGGCTGGCAGTCCCTAAACTTCTTGTAAGAACACTGAGGTGGAGGCGGGTTAACAGCAGCACCTGAAACACGACACAAAGATAAACCACAAAGGAAACATGACACCCAAGAACGAAACAAGGCAGGTAAGAACCAACTTACCACCCATAGCATTGTGCCCAGCCTGGAAAGCAGCCAAGGCTATGTTCACTTGTTGTTGAAGCAAGTTGTTCAGCTCTGCCTGGGTCATGTTGATGTTACCACGACCGCCACCACGGCCACCGCCGCCACGGCCACCACCACGACGTCCACCACCACGTGCGCCCGACATGATCTGACAATTCAAAAATCGAGAGATTCAGATTCACTGCTAGTGTCAACCACTAGTAGCTAGAAAAGTTACGCCTAGACCCAATCCGGGACTATGCATCCAAGTTCAGAGTCCACTTGAATTCTCATGCATTTCAGTTTATGATTTCGTGTGCACCCGAAATGATAAACTGCTCTACATGGTCCTCCAAGCTTTCCCTCAGCTTGAACTCAAGTCGCCGAATGTCGGCATCTAGCATCATGCTATCACAAGCATAAGTGCACAAGATAATGTGTAAACAAGTGCGTCTATTGGGGTACGAAAGGGAGACGTCCGAATCCTGGACAGACCTCGAGAGTACGCAAGACTACCCCAATACACGACACTGCCGTGCAAAAACCAACGAGTCAACTCCTTCTCCTTTAAACCCCGAAGAAGAACATAAGAGTGTGTAAAGCCAAGAGTAAGATCGGATGATGTAACAGAGAAGTGCGATGATGATGTAAAGACACCCCGACAAAGTTAGTACATGTTCCAAACCGACTCAAGTATGTGACCGTCTAGTGTGTGCGACTCGGCTATAGACTAGACTCTAAATGCAGTCCTAGTTCACTATAACCATTGGCTCTGATACCAATCTGTCACACCCTCAAATTCCACTTGCGGGGTTTTACCGCGAGGCGCATGACAAACCAGGATTCAAGTCAACGGTCACAATAAACAACACTATATGCATATCACAATACTCAAAAGATATAGTTATAAAAACATAAACTGTAGCGGAAGCTTTAAATGTTTACAACCCAAAAAGACACAGTTCAAATGTTTAATGAAGACCGTGCTCTAAACCCTAGACGCCCGTGCCGACTCGTGCGCCTAGATCCAGTTGTTGCTACCTTAGCGACCTGAGAAAAACATGCCAAAGAGACGTCAACATATAATGCTGGTGAGTTCACAGGTTTGTTCAAAAGAGTTACCAAGTGTTACCATGTCCATACTATATCAATGTTACCCAGTACGCTAGCTAGGCGTATGTTTGTTACTACTACGATTGGAAACCATTACTGGACACGTTTAGCAATGTTTAGCATGTTTAGCAGCCCGTAATGTTCAGCACGAATGTTCCTGTTCGAGACAATATGCACCCGCCCGGCCCTCCAAGCCGACGAGTGGGGCAGGTCACGCCCAATAGATCTATCCACATTTCCCCCGTTGTGCAACCCCGCACATTCATGGTTTCCCCCGGGACTTTCAAAAGATCGCATAGTACACAAGTTCAAAACCATAGTATGACATATATTACCAAAACAGTTTAGCGCATGTTTTCTCCCCCAAAAGTTAAAGCAGTAAAAGTGGGGCCGTGAACTCACCTTAGATAGCGTTCCTCAAATATATGTAAAGATGTTTAGCCCTTGATAATCCCTCTACCGGAGATCTATCAAAATGTTCACATAAGTGTTCCGACTAATAACCATAAGGTTATCTAGTCCCCGATTGTCCAGATCATAACCAAGTATGTTTTTAAAACGTGTTTAAATGTTTAACCGACACACTAGACCGACCCGACATCCCGTTGGTGACCCATTACCCTAACTAATCAAGTACACACAGATTACACGCAAGGTTCAAGCATAAAACACTTAGTTCGTATCAAAAATCTCATTTTTGTTATCGTAGGGCCGAACGTGGCTTTGAGTGGTCGAAGGTGGCTTTAAACTCCCACCTTCGCCCCTTTTCTTCCACCTTCGCCCCTTTAGCTTCCAGGTTCGACCCCTGGAATCCACCTTCGCCCGTTCGACTGGCCGAAGGTGTTCCAGGTTCGACCCTGCTGTGTTGTTTACTCAAAAACGCGTTCAAAAACATCCGAAAACATCACGAAACATCATGAGTTACAGCAGTCAAGCATCATTAATATATTCCTACGAAACCCTACCAATTTTACCCCAAAATCTATCCGTTTTACAAGTTTCCTAAAATAGTAAATTATGGAGATGTCACATCATCATGCATGAAAATATTACCCAATTAGGAAACTTTCTGAAATCAATCAATAATCAGCTCATCATACTCGAATCATCATGAACAAGAAACCCCTATCATAACCTTATCATAATCATCCAAAAACAAGCCCTAAATCTAACTAAAACCCCTTTAATCGTCAAAACACCATCAACAATCAAAGGTAACATGTTTCAATCATAACTCATCATTAATAACAGCCCTAGGTTGTTATCATATCATCTATACAACAAGTAATCATCAAACAATGCATAATATCATATTAACACATGTTTAGTTTGCATAAAAACTCATTGTTTATGAATAGGCTTTATTTAGAAAGATATTAGGAAGGTTTTTACCCATAAAACATGTTGATATCAGATCTGGACCCTTGGGGTTTAGATGAAAACAAGTTAAAATTGTTTAAAAAGGATTTGGAATGAAGAACACACCTTAGATTTTCACTTGTAATGATTTAGGGAGTTAGGTTATGAAAAACAAGCTCAAAAACTCCTTCCCCAATGATAATAGCTGATAGAGAGTGTTTGGAGGCGTTTAGGGTTTGTGAAATGGTGAAAAATGGCTAAGGATGGTATTTATACCAGGTCCAGGTTCGCCCATTTTATGTGGTCGAATGTGGAACTTTTCCACATTCGCCCATTTGTAATGGTCGAATGTGGAATCTTTCCACATTCGCCCACTTTGTTTCTACATTCGCCCATTTCTCAAGTTCCATTTCCACATTCGCCCACTATTTCCACATTCAGGTCATCAGCACTTTTTAACACATGTTAACAGCACTCTTTAACACATGTTAACCTTTTTCCAGTTTGTCGTGTTTAACGCATTCTAACACATCTTAACACGTAAGCATGCATCCATGGTCTATACTTAGCATGTTTAGGCACGTATAATCATTTGTACATCGTTTAAGCAAGTATAAGTATACAATCCACCACACGACCCATAATCTACACATATACTTAATTAGTTCATGTAATGTCACCAACAACGGAACCCGGTACTAATGTATTCCCAAAACGACTCCCAATGATCCTCCAGATCATTGAACCCTGGACAATCCTAATTTGACCCGACTCAACTAACCCAGTTAAGTTTGTTTATAAACGTTTCTCGCTAAGGTAGACTTAGATGTTACTATTATGTTTAAGCCGAACATGCCGGGTGTCACACATATATATGGGTACTCAGGTAGATTGTCACCCAAACTGAATAAGTTATCCGAGGCGAATTAAAATTTAATTGAATGTTGCAATTAAAATTTCCAAGTTATAATGAATGGCCGAGGCGAATAACCGGATTCCAGTTCTGCCCAACCAACTTGTTTTTTATCTTTATTTTTTTTCGCTTAGAATTATGTTTTCGTTCTCTTTCAGGGCACCAAAAGTAACAATTTCAGCAGAAAAGGCACCCTATTACCTGCTGTTTGTTGTCGGCAGCGTCTGCAGCGTCACCAGCGTCTTCGCCTGCAGGTGGTAGAGTGGTGGTGAGAGTAGGTAGTTTGCTGGCTGGAGCTTGATTGCTGATGTCGTTCGCCGGTTGCTTTCAGCATACAAAAAAAGGTAATTGGATTAGTAACATGTCTTTTATTGTTTTTTTGTGAAAATTATTATTAATTCGGCATTGAAAAATTGGGACGTTAAGTATTTTATCAAAACAAACCAACTAATAAAACTCATGATGTTGCCATGCTATTGTGTATTGTAAGTTATGAATTTTAATGCTCTGTTCTCAAATAAATTTGTATAGAAAAGATTATTTCTTAAATAGACGTTAAAGTTGCAAGATATACATTGAAAAACCAATAAAAACTTACTTTTATATTTATGTGTTATACATTGAGATATTTTTAAGCACACTATGGTATTGTAATAAAAGAGAAAACTGATGTAAAATTAGTAAATACACATATGCAAAATTTATCTTTTTTTCTAATAGAAATCATTCAATATACTTGTTTTCGCATTTTTCAGATGATCAAGTTGAACCAAGATTTCAAGTAATTTCAACATGAACTTAATATGAGTTACAGTGGACCATTGATGTGTCTCTCAGGCCTTGAAAATCATTGCATATCTGCTGCTAACTTTATAATTAAAAAAAGGTGGTTAGATGTCAAATTGTAAGAAAACTTTAATACTATATTGTAAATATACTAAAGTATATATTTTTGATGCAGCTCATGCTTATCATCTTTGTATCTTATGACTCATTTCCAGGTCCAGCACTTGATAAGTCCCATACAAAAAAAGGTAACTGAATTAGAAACATGTATTTTTTGGTTCATTCAAAACTGCAGTTTAATGTATCATGTATTTGAGTTTACTGCAGTTTAATCTATCATGAATGGATTCCAGTGCATGTTACATATGAAACTGCCAATTTTAGACACAAAAACAGCCAATTTTAGACAAAAAAAAAACTGCTTTTCCGGTCCATGAGTTTACTAAACTGCAGTTTATATGTATCATGTTTTGTTTTCTTACCTTGCAATACTTTTCTTCAGGTTGGTCTGCACCGTCACCAACATCTTTGGCTGCGTTCGTAGGTTTGGAAAGGTTAGTAGAGTGATCATGCTGCTGATTTGTAGGTTTGTAAAGGTTTGTAGAGTCATCATGCTGCTGATTCGTAGGTTTGGATAGGTTAGTAGAGTCATCATGCTGCTGATTAGCCATTGTTTGATGTGCAGGGAATGATTTTTATGGAATGTGTGATGTGCAGGGAATGGCTTTGCTGCTGAAATATGTGATCTGCATAAGTATTGGAGTAGAAGAGTAGTGGGGTAGAAGAGTAGTGGGGATAGCTAAAAAAACTGCCACATGAAAATTGTAACTTCCAAATTTTGGGAGTAACTACCCATTATTTGTGGTCCAGATTTCATGTTAGCAAAAACTGACTTGTTTGGATGGCTGAGATGAACCTAAAAACAGTTTTTTTTTTCAAAAATTGGAAGTTTTTGTGTGGGGAACAATATAGTAATAATATGGCATAAATAGTGAAAAAGATGAATACAATTTACGCATGTCATGAACCTCTTGTAGAAAAGCCAAATCATATGTCTTTTGGAAGTGGACACGACGTGGATCTGAGATCTCGACGTATGATGTGGATTTGAGATCTCGACGTATGCAGTATCTTGAACAGATGAAAACAAAAACTAAAAACATGCAGGGGGTGAACCTCCATGAGAAAGAAGACGTTGACTAAAACGGTCAACAAGGTGTTCACTAGTTCAACTCATGTAATTGCTCTTAAAGGAAAAGAAAAGCTACCTGAGACGTGATGATTGAAGGGTTAATTCTATTTGAAGATGAAGTGCGTTCAAGATAATTCAAATGGGTTTAGACTTTAAATAAGATTTAATTTTTTATTTAATGCGATATATATTTATCTAGTTTTGATTTTAATAATTATTCAATCGATGTTTGAGCTATAGTTTAGGTCTAAATTTAGTTTAATATAAATAGATGGTTAGGGCTATTGTAATTGGTGTACCTCTGGTTTATTATAAAAGAGACGAGCGGAGTTCATTAAATCGTGTCGTGTGTTTTGTGTTTAATCGAAGGGATTGATTGTCCAACAACGTTCACTAGTTCAACTCATGTAATTGCTCTTAAACGAAAAGAAAAGCTCCCCGTTGACTTGTTGTCTCGTGGTTTGACTTCTGTTACAGAGGCGCCGAAAGATAGGAGTAAACCAAATAACATGCAGCTTCCAAAAAAAAAACTTGGTCAAGAATCGAATAGAACGCAAGGTTTATATATTATTATAGTTCTTATTAACATTTTACATATAACCGAATCTTTTTTCATGGAAATTTGGTTTGAAAACTTGGTATGTTTAGTTGATGCAGGCTGCAGCTAAGGAGGAAAAACAAGAGGCGCGAAATAGTTAAAAGCGCTATACAAGAGTGAGGCTCAACAAGCTATGAAAGTTGCTGATTTTACCATCTTATGTTATGTAAGATACAGTTTTATTTTCAATAGTAATAATAACTGAGCAAGGATATACATTCCTTGTGTTTTACATAAATACGATATATGGATTGATTTCGAACATTAAACATATGTAAACTGTAAACAGTTAAACACATTACTTCAAGGTCAATCTAGCAGACCAATATCATCAAAAACAACAACGTCGACTTCATCATCCACCTCTGCGTGAGGTATAGGACCGCTATCAGGTGTCCCACCAGTGTTAGGTGGTCCAAACCAATCGCCATAATCTAGTATCTCATCATCAGGGTTGAACATAAGAGGCTCCGGTTCAAATGGCTCTAGAAACTCTGGCTCAGGTGGCTGCACGACTGGCTCGTGCGCTATGGCTTGGAAGGAGGTGACCATGATTATGATGAGCAAAGTCATGCTTAATGTGTGCATGAACAACTTTGTAGAGAAAGAGGGGTTGGTGGAATATCTCATTTTGTTTGTTAGGCAAATGAGTTATGAAATGATGTAATTTGTGAAGCATTTTAAGCAGTGGTTAATGTTTCCATGCGTGTTGGGTTGGACTCACATTTGTTCATGATTGTTCTTTGCTTGACGTATTTTATATATGGGATAAAAAAATGAAGAGGGTTGACATTTTTGGTCAAAATAGGTGGTTGCTACGTATATAAAGTTCTAAAAATATGATGTAAAACTATACATTTACATGAGATATATGAAATTAGTTCATGTATGAGTTTACTTTACATTCACGTATTAGAGTAACGTTTTAAAAACTAATAAAAGGTATGATATAGTTAAAATTATTTCGTGTATCATCAAACGTCTCTTTGGTGTGTATTACATTGAAAAAGGGATGAGCAACAAAATTTTATTTCGCATATCGTATACGCAGTAAACTAGTTTGACAATACAACATTTTAAAATATTATATCTCTATGAATAATTTTTATTATAATGACACAAAATCTCATTCTACGAGAATCAACAAAAACAAGCTCATTAATGTATGAGGGTTGGTTACGGGTGACCGGAATTCAAACAATATTTGAAAAGTTTTGAATCACAACACAAGACCATTTACCGTTCGTGGTTGGTTCAAAATGCTAGGATTAACTACTCATGCTAATACTAAAGTGCCTTAATTTGGTCTAGTGGTATCAAGGTATTGGACATTAATGCTTTGTCTTTCCATGTGATTAGGGTTCAAATCCCATTAATGATAAAAAAAAATATAGCCATTTATAAAAAAATAAAAAATGCTCATGCTAATGGTGGTAAGTCTTACTTTATAAACTAATCATGTTGAGACAGAGGCTACCCTGTCTCTTATTGACAAACACTAGATAAATGTGAGATTAGTAGAACTTAAGTGTTATACTAGTTACACTATACTTCTAAGAGATATTATTTCTGCTTTGAACATGGCCATATCATCTAGTAGAAAAGATCAAACATGTTACACCTTGTTAGAGAGGGATGACCTTGTATAAAAGTTAAAAGAAAAACCAAATATGTGATATAGACATACTATAAAACCCTTCATGCAATTAACTTGTAAACGAATAAAACCATTGGTAAATCATTCCTAAACCGTTAGTCAGGAGGTCGGTTTATGTTTGTTTATTTAATACAAACAAACGAACACGAACACATACTTTTTATTCATTTTATTAAACGAACGAAATATGCAATGTCTCGTCGCTCATTCATGGTTAGGAACGTTCGTTTATGCTCTTTAATTTATGTCGTTCTTTTACGCTTGTTTATGTTTGTTTACTTATGCTCCATTCACATACATTTATATATGTTTATTTATGTTCATCCAAATATTCATTTAAATTTCTTTGTTTCTAACGTTAATAACATCAATAAAATTGATTGCTTTTCATAGTTTAAACCCTTTAAGCCCAATTTATTATCAATTTAGGGGGTGTTTGGGATTGATTATGTAACGACCCGATTTTCACCGAGTCGTTACCGATTGGTAGTTAGTTTCCTAACTAGTTTTATAGTTTTCCTTTCACACTTTAAAACCGGTTTCTTGTACTTGTATCACAACCAACATTTTTAACTCAAAACATCATTATATTATACATTAAAAACCATAATTTCCACACCATGTTCGGCCGAAGCCTTACAACCTTTAGTTTTGAAAACGTCACACTACAACACGATTCTACTTTATTTATAAACATCAAACTTCATTCGACAAGTTCACTAACACCATAACTGAGCTCGGGTTCCATGATAATCTCCTGAAATGTATGTTTAAAATACGTTAGTCGAAACTAGTGAGTGATGCCAAGACTTTAACAATCTTTTAGACACATGCATGTAATCGTCCGGTCATTCTATTTTGCGAGTATAGATCGATTATGCATGGTCCCGTAGCCTCTAATCGGCCCGGGTCTATACTCTTTGATACCGAATGGATCCACTCTACGTAGTTTCTATCCGACCGGTTTCTATTATTTCTATTAGATCATGATCAAGCGATGATTTTCAAAGACAAACAAACATACATCTACCCCAAATCATTTAAAAGCTATTATGGGGTGCAAACACTCACTTGTTGTTCTTCCACTTGATTTCTAAGATTGATGACTTGCTCGGAAATTATGCGGACTACCTGTTTATTACATAAACACGATTACAAACACACACATATATGTTAGTTAGCTGACCATTACAGCTTAGGTATATAAATACGTGGGTAAGCTGGCCATTACAGCTTGGCGCTCGTGATTTCTACAAGTTTAAGGTTTAGAACTTACCCGGATTTAATCTCTATAATAGGCCGGTTATCTATACTTCCAACCGTAGCCTATTTTATATGGATGAATCTTACTGTTCTATGAAAGTAGAAGGTTTAAAAGAGCTAGTAGTGTTGCTTGGGAAGGGTTTGCGATTGAAGGTGGAGAGGAGAAGGAGTGGTTTGCATGTTGAGGAAGATGAAGTGAATGGTTTTGGTGGGGTTCGATGTACGCAGGTGGTTTATAGGGGAGAGGTTTCATGCAAGTGCCATCATGGTTCCTATAATATAGGTTATCAAGGTGTTGGTTAGTGGTGAGTTGGAGTGCATAGGTGGAACAATATTGAAGAATGGCGGCATCCATTCATCTTCCTAATGGGCCGACTATCACATAATTTAAGGTGGGTCTTGATGTTTCACTTCTAAGTCATCGGCTGTCACACCACGACAAAGGCGGAAACACGTGGCGCGACGGTTCAAAAGCATAAAGTCAAGGTTATGGCTAAACACAAGTAATTTAAGAAAATGGGTCATTTATTATGACGTCGAATCAGTTTCAAACATTACACAAAAGTTAATTGTTTTTGAAATAAACATAGAGGTTTCTCATATATATCCCAAATGCCTTGGGAAATAAAGGTGAAACCCCACAAAAGTTCGTCGTCGCATTGGAGATCCCCCGACCCTGCTTGCCTGATCTTTCATCTTCTAGTTACCTGAAAGATATGTTTAAAAAGTTTCGTCAATATAAATATATTGGTGAGTTCACAGGTTTTCAGTTTCTAAAACTTGAATACTTGGGAATACCATGTTATGACAATATATAGGAGTTGCAAATTCCTATAAATCTACTTGAGACTATAATCAAACCAAGACATATAATAATTGTGCCCCGCTCCAAGTCGTTACTCGGTTTCCCACGACTTAAGTTCAGAATATTTGCACCCCAGGCATAACCTAATGCATAATCGACGCTATCGATTAGGGGTGGGCCTTGTCAGGCACCAATAGTACTATTCGAATATTCCTCCGGTTTCAATTCCCTGAACAAATGATTATAGAGGCGAGGACTCAACCCCGAGTGGCGGTCACACCTCAAGTATTAAATCCGTCAAACACTATCCCTAACATATCTTTCCCCCGGAAAACGTAAAAATAGTTTAAAATGGGGCCGTGAAACTCACCTGAACTGTGTCTGGCTCAATAAGGTGAATAGCAAGGGGTGGTCTTGCACCTACAAACGTCCTAAACGTATAAGTCACTATTCCTATAGTGCATGTGCCTTGGCAAGTTGTACACCCAACTTCCGACCACAAGTTGTTCCAAATCCCGTTTAATTACGCGTGTATCCTAGGTTTCGTTGGCGTTACATTACCCTTTGTGTTACAAGTTATATATTACTCTTGTTAATATTTCCATAACTTGTATCTTATTATCATCGACTCGACTTCACTTAACATATAATTATTTTCCCATTTAAATAATTATACTTAAGATCGCATCGCTCGATATAATATATATTTCAATCCTCGACCCGACTCACTTTGCCACACATTTGTTTTCCCATTTAAACAAATATGCTAAGATTTTGTCGTTCGATCGTATATTCTTAACGTCCGATTCAACTCACCACACCGTATATTTATTTTCCCATTCAAATAAATATACTAGGATTTCGTTGATACGACATACACATATATATATCCTTGTCTTCTCGTCGCGGTTTTCCTTCCCGCATATCTACTTTCCCATTAAGTAGATATACTAGAATTTTGCCGAGACGAGCGTACAAATATATATAAATGTATAATTTTTCTTGTTAAGTATATACGTTTGTTTTAACGTCTTATTCGTTTGTGTCATGTGTTTCTCCCACGAATTAATCCTCCAACACTTAGGAAAGTGTTTATTTATTTTCACCCAAAGTATATATATATTTTACCTCTTAAAATATATATTTTTCTTATCTTGCCGCAATGGCATTTTTCTCATGTTTTGTCCGGTTATGGTTCGTTAACGCATTTTAGTTCGATATCTTAACTTGATTAGTTAATTTTTCCAAGTTTTTCCCAACATGTATTTTATAGAAATATTTTCCATATTTCTTCCTATTTTCACATGTTACTTGGATGGTTAAAATACTTATGTATTTTTAACCCAACTTGTCAACTTAACTACAAAAATGTTTCCAACACTTTTATATTCCCATTTATATAAAAGTATTCATTTTTGTATAAGTTTCCCAAGTTTGTTCAATATTTTTATAAAATCTCTATTTTATAAAAATCCTTATGTTAAAACCCTTTATATTTTTATAACTTTCAAAAATACACTTTTATACAAAATACCCAAGTATTTCTACTAGTATTTACAAAAATCATCCTTAGACTTTAATACTTACATTTTTGACACCAAACTTTCCATACTTGTATTTTTGGACTAATAGTTTCTAAAATGTCCATTTTAGTCCCTTAACTTTCAAAGTTACAACTTTAGTCCCTTAACTTACAAAAGTTGCATTTTTCTACTCTAACTTCCAAAGTTAGCATTTTTCACTCAAAATAGTTAACTTTGAAGATTCAACTTTTTATTGGTAAGTTATTTTTGTATCAAAATACTTATGTTAGTCTTATATTCCATATGAAAGACTAATTATGTGTGTGTTTTATGTATTTGTCCATTTTATCAAAATTTCATTCATCCAAGTGAGTTAACTTTAATTTTCCATCTTATTCATTTATGAACTTCTAACATGTTTTACCACATATTATAACTTAAATGATCATAACAAGATGAATTAAAGTTAGTTTTAACATATTCAAGTTCATTTCAAAATCTTAACCAAAACATCATCCTACTTAGTCTTATATGTAAACTTCATATATTTTCAAGACTAATATATCATCATCATCAAATCCATGGTTTATTTTTATATCTTTAACCTTCCATTTTACACATGAAAACCTATTAAAGATTATGTTCAAAACCATTTTTAAACCCTTCATGTACAACTTGCTACTAGGAACACATACATGAAAAATAACAATCAAAAACAAGATTAAGAAGCTTACTACTAGCACAAGGCTAGGGAAGACAAAAACCTTGGATTTGAGAGGGGTTTAGTGTGTTCTTCCTAGTGGTTTAGCTCCAAGCTCTTGAAACACACAAAAGGGGTTTGGATGATGGATGATTTTAAGTATTTTGGAGATGTAAAAACTTGAAAGAACAATGTGTATGTGTGTATGTAATCCCACGGCCACAAGGGAGGAAGAAAGAGGTTTTGTTTTGCTTGGTGATTCAATCTTCTAACATGTGTTATTATATAACCACCTTATGTAATGATGCTAAAGATTTAAGAGATCTTATGGAAGATTATGAGTGTACTTGGGAGATTTTGAATAAGAGGATATGTGTGTATGTATGTGAGCCGTGTATATGTATGCAAGGTTAAGAGTTTTCTTGCAAATCTTGATCAATCTTTATAAGGCATAATTATCTCTACATACAAGACTTATCACACACACATGCCTACTCTAATGTGATGATGGTTTAGAGTTGGTCTTGGATTGTTGTGGCCTTTGGCCGAAAATTCTTACAAGGGGACAAGAAAGTGTTGCTTTTGTACTAGATGTTTACTTACACACTTTTGGCTTTGCATGCATGCTTAATCTTTTAGCTTTCTAGGTTATGATTAATATTTACAAGATATGGTTATAACAAGGCCATTAGGCCGGCCCCAAGTGGGTTTAAGTGGGGTCCACAACTTCAAATATTTACCCATTGTTTGTTATGTTTAATCCCCCGTCGTTCGGGTGTCGTTCGGGTGTTTTTCGGGTTTTAATCACGCGTTATCCGGACATTAAATATACCTTTAATAACCCTTAAATATAGTCTATTTTAAGCGTTGATTGGTTATTTAGGCCTTTACCGGGTGAAATTACGAGTTATACGCGTATCGGGTGCGATACGCGCACTTTATTCGTTACCGGGAGATTTGTACAAGACGTTTTCATTTATGGTTTTGGAGTTCCAAAACTCATTATATCTTATGAAAATACCCTTTATTTTATATCCTGGGTGTCCGGGATTCGTTTCGTTTATTTAATCATTACCGGGTAATTGCCAACATCCGTACCGGATAGCTTATTCGCACATGATCCAATCATGCTTTACCATTAAACGTATGCATTCCTATGCACTATTTGGAAATTGCTATTCCCTAAGGCCTTGATAATTAAATCACACATAATTGCATTTAATTACGTTAATCATATATTAATTAATTGTACGGAATTACCTTATTTTTGCCGGTTGTTACATTCTCCCCCCGTTAAGAGAATTCCGTCCCGGAATTCACTTCGAGTTCTCCGGTACAGGTGTCTTCTCGAATAGGGCGGGGTATTTTTGCTTCATCCGGTCCAGCCTTTCCCACGTGAACTCCGGTCCACGCTTGGCATTCCAGCGCACTTTGACCAGCCTGATCTTGCTGCGCCTTAATTTTTGGACTTTCCAATCAGTTACCTCGATTGGTTCTTCCACAAAATGTAACTTGTCGTCAATCTGGATTTCGTCAGCAGGAATAATGAGAGTTTCGTCGGATAGGCACTTTTTCAAGTTCGACACATGAAACGTGTCGTGTATTCCACTAAGCTCTTGAGGCAACTCGAGCTTGTATGCCACTGTGCCTACCCTGGACAAAACTTTGAATGGTCCAATATATCGCGGGTTCAGCTTTCCGCGCTTCCCAAAGCGCGCGACACCTTTCCAAGGTGACACTTTCAATAGGACCCTGTCTCCGACTTGAAACTCTAAAGGCTTTCGCCTCATATCAGCATAGCTTTTCTGGCGGTCCCGGGCCGCTTTGAGACGTTCCTTTATCAAAAAGACCTTATCCGTGGTCTCTTGAACAATTTCGGGCCCGGTGAGTTGCTTTTCCCCAACTTCCGCCCAACATAATGGCGACCGGCACTTGCGTCCATATAAAGCTTCAAACGGTGCGGCTTGAATGCTCGTATGATAACTGTTGTTATAGGAAAATTCTACCAATGGCAAGTGCGTATCCCAATTACCTCCGAAATCTATCGCGCATGCCCGCAACATATCTTCCAAGGTCTGGATGGTTCGTTCACTTTGACCATCCGTTTGGGGGTGATATGCGGTGCTCATGTCGAGGCGAGTACCGAGGGCTTCATTTAGACTTTCCCAAAATCTGGAAGTGAAGCGACTATCCCGATCGGAGATGATAGAAACAGGTACACCGTGTTTAGATACCACCTCCTTAATGTACAAGCGGGTAAGTTTCTCCAACCTGTCCGTTTCGCGTATCGGGAGGAAGTGTGCAGATTTCGTCAATCGATCTACGATTACCCAGATCATGTCATGGCCGCTTGTCGTTTTAGGTAACTTGGTAATGAAATCCATGGTGATTCGTTCCCATTTCCATTCCGGTATTTCCGGTTGCTGGAGCAAACCGGAAGGTCTCTGGTGCTCAGCCTTGACCTTTGCGCAAGTCAAACATCGCGCAACATAGGCTGCTATATCCCTTTTGAAATTCGGCCACCAATAAAGTTCCTTCAAATCGTGGAACATCTTGTCTGCACCTGGGTGAACCGAATATCTAGAACTGTGAGCTTCGGCCAATACTAGCTCACGCAAACCACCATATACTGGAACCCAAATTCTATTCATGAAATACAGTGTCTGGTCCGCTTTTGGTTCCAGTGAATCAACCATCTTTCGTAACCTTTCACCTTTGACATTCTCGGGTTTGAGGGCGTTAACTTGAGCTTCACGAATTCGTTCAGTCATATTCGTGTGGATAGTCAATCCCAAAGCTCGAACACGCAATGGTTTAACCCTTTCCTTGCGACTCAAGGCGTCAGCTACGACGTTCGCCTTACCGGGATGATACTTTATCTCACAATCGTAATCGTTTAATAATTCAACCCATCGCCGTTGTCGCATATTCAAATCCTTCTGATCAAAGATGTGCTGCAAACTCTTATGATCGGTGAAAATCGTGCACTTGGTTCCGTACAAATAGTGCCTCCATATCTTGAGAGCGAACACCACTGCACCCAATTCTAAATCGTGTGTAGTGTAGTTCTTCTCATGGATTTTCAGTTGCCTGGAAGCATAAGCTATTACTTTTTCTCGCTGCATCAATACACAACCCAAACCTTGATGCGAGGCATCACAATAAACCACAAAATCTTCCGTACCATCCGGGAGTGATAGTATCGGAGCGCCACATAACTTGTCTTTCAGCAATTGGAATGCTGCCTCTTGCTTTTCCGTCCACTCAAATTTCTTATCCTTTTGGGTTAGCATGGTTAAAGCTTGCGCTATTTTTGAAAAGTTCTCGATGAACCTTCTGTAATAACCCGCGAGGCCTAGAAATTGTCGTACTTCGGTAGGAGTTCGAGGTGCTTCCCAATTTTTAATTGCCTCGATCTTGGCTGGATCAACGTGTATGCCCTTCTCGTTTACCACGTGACCTAAAAAGTGAACTTCCCGAATCCAAAAGTCACATTTCGAGAATTTAGCATAGAGCTTCTCTTTGCGTAATACTTCAAGAATTAACCGAAGGTGAATCTCGTGGTCCTCTTTCGTACGTGAATAGATCAAAATATCGTCAATGAAGACAATGACGAATTTGTCCAGGTATGGCTTACACACGCGGTTCATTAGGTCCATGAAAACCGCTGGTGCGTTGGTCAAGCCGAATGGCATTACCAAAAATTCATAGTGTCCATACCGGGTTCTGAAGGCCGTTTTTGGTACGTCTTCTTCTTGTATACGCAACTGGTGATAGCCTGACCTCAAATCGATCTTGGAGTAATAGCTGGAACCTTGGAGCTGATCAAATAAATCGTCGATCCTGGGGAGAGGATAGCGATTCTTGATGGTTAGCTTGTTCAGCTCTCGATAGTCGATGCACATGCGAAATGTGCCATCCTTCTTCTTCACAAATAAGACGGGAGCTCCCCAAGGTGAGAAACTCGGTCTTATAAAACCTTTGTCCAGTAATTCTTGTAGCTGGCTGGACAGTTCCTGCATCTCTGATGGAGCTAGGCGGTATGGCGATCGTGCCACAGGAGCTGCTCCGGGAACGAGGTCGATGCGGAACTCGACTTGTCGAGGTGGTGGCAACCCCGGCAAATCTTCTGGAAATACATCCGGAAAATCTCTGGCGACTGGAATGTCTTCCAACTTTCGCTCGTCGGCCTTCTTGTCCACTACGTGTGCCAAGAATGCGACAAGCCCTTTTCTCAGACACTTACGAGCCTTCATGCTCGAAATAATCCTTAGTGGCGTCCCGTGTCTTTCCCCTTGAATTGAGAGAGTTTCACCGCTTGCGAGGGGAACCTGAATAACCTTATCGTTGCAAACCACAATGGCACGGTGCGCGGACAACCAGTCCATGCCAACAACGATGTCAAAACTTCCCAATACGACCGGTAATAGATCAATCCCAAACTCGTGCCCACAGAGTTCTAACTTACAATCTCTTGCTACCTCTCTCGTTTCAATAGTTTTACCATTAGCCAGTTCTATAGAGTATGGTGTATCTAGTTTGCTAGTTTTTAAACCAAGTAGTCTTTTAAACTCAATGGATACGAAGCTAAAGTCAGCACCGGTATCAAATAATACAGAGGCATAATGACCATTTAGAGGAAACGTACCAGTGACCACATTGGGGTCTTGCCGTGCGTCACCGGCTCCAATTACAAATGCCCGGCCACGGGCCTGATTGTTGACCTTGGGGCAATCTTTCTTCCAATGGTCCAATGACCCGCATGCAAAACAGGGTCTGGCCCCTCCGTTCTTTGGTGCTCCAGATCGGCACTCTTCAGTCTTGTGCCCGGTGCGGTGGCACTTCCCGCAAGTTAATCCATTGTTTCTCCCTTGGTTTCCCTGTTTGTTATTGTTATTGTTACCACGTCCTGTGGCGGCATAACCCTTTCCTTTCTTGTTCGAGCTTCCCGATGCTCGATCCCTTTTCCCTTCATCTCTCTTTCTTTTCCCAAACCTCTGCCCGTTACCCTGATCATTAGTTGCAACCGCTGAACTTGATCCCTGTTTCTTGGCCTCAACACTACTTGTTTCAGAAATTTTTAACCCAGAAACTTGGCGGATTAGGGTACCCATGCGGATAGCATCCTCAGTCAGACTTAGTGCCAGATCAATTGCCTCGCGCATGGTCGTGGGTTTGGAAGAGGTGACCATGCTGCGAATCTGTGGTGCTAGCCCGAATAGGTAACGTTCCACTTTGTTCTTCTCTGGTGTAACCAGGCGAGGTACCAGTCGTGCGAGATCATGAAATCTTGACGTATACCCAGTGACGTCTGCTCCTACCATGGTGAGGTTCCAAAATTCTGTTTCCAACTTCTGAACTTCACTTGCCGGGCGGTATTCGGCAGTCATAAGTTCCTTCAGTGCCGCCCATGATAGAGAGTATGCAACCTCATCTCCTAAAGACTGTACTTGGCCGTTCCACCAAGTTAGCGCTTGATCTAGGAACAGATTGGTGGCGTACATGACAGACTGTCGAGGGGTACACCCGCTGATGCGGATAACTGCCTCGGTCTTTTCGAACCATTTGACCAGGCCTATGGAACCCTCAGTGCCGCTGAAGTTTATTGGCTTACAGTCCAAGAAAGCCTTGAAAGTGCAGCCGCGCTCTCCCGAGGCTGTCCCTGTAATAGTAACATAGTATGTTATTATGGGATAGGAGTTTGTGAAATATTCTCCCATCGCTTTTTCATTTATTTATAAACCTCTTACCACTGGGGGAGGTCTCTCGTCGCTCGCTCCCAGTCCTGTCATGGGAGTGTTCCGAGCGTGCGGCTTCGTGTTCAGCGATGGCACGAGCTATGCGTTCCGATATCATAGTTTCGAGCTCGGCCGGTGTTGTGGGCAGTCCGTCTGCTCCACTATTGCTTCGGGTGGCAGGTGCCATTTTTCTTCAATAATAATTATCAAAGGTTAATTTGGCAAACATTTATACAATACAAAGCATAAATAACAAACCAAAGCATGAACACAATAATCAACACCATGTCATCACACAACATACCAACACATCATACAGAAACATAAATAGAAATCAACACAACATCACCACATAAATATACAAACCACAACACATGGAGTAAGCAATAATAATCATAGACAACAACATATCTCACCATAATAATAAGATTTTTCATTAATTTCAATAATATCAGTACAATGCTTGTTCATAATACCAAAATGGAGAATACATTTCTCATACAATACATTGCTTTTGAAATAATAAAACATCATATCATACGCCGTAATACCCGTACGGCTAGGCAAAATGCAGACGAGTGTCATAACCCGTGCTGTACTACCATAATGCTGCTAATATGTACATAAGCTGGTGCGTCTTCTGTGCATCCCCGACACATCCTACTGTGGCGGTGGCGGTGGATACTGGTACTGCGGCGCATACATGCTAATCGTCATGCTGATCTCTGAGATGCGCTCGTACAAAAACTGTCGATGTGCCCAGTGTGCATCCCCAGTAATCCCGCTCTGCGCATCCATGCGCAAGAGCTCCTCTGCGTAATGCGCCAAGGCATCACGAGTGTCAATCATCCTAGCCCACATCAACCTCGTCTGCTGCTCAACCTGATTCACGGTGCGCTGCACCGTGTTGACTAGAGTCTGAAAATCCTGCTCTAAGGTGATGGTCGAGGTCTGGGCTGGTCCAGAGGGGGGTGTCATCCTGGGAAGGTGGGATGGTCCGGGTACATCAGGGTGTGTGGATGGGAAAGGCCCGAAGGGGAATGGTACTGGTATGTGGGGCAGTAAGAAACTGGGTGGCCTGATGGAAAAGTGGTGTGGCATCAGATAAGGGTCCCCTGCACCTAGAGGGTATGGTGCAGGTGTCATGCTGGGTATGGTGGGGATGGGTGTAGTCATGGCAATGGTGGGTGGTGGCATAGGCTCAGCTAGTGGGGCTACCAATGGCTCAGAGACAGTGGCCCACTCTGGAGTGGACACCACGACAGTGGGTGTGGGAGGGCTCGCAGTGGCGAAGGCCTCCATGCCTGCCCTATGTAGCTCAGAGCTACGGGCGGGACTACCCTCATGTATAAGTGCTGCTGGTGCTGGCTCCTCCTGGGGTATGGGCTCGGGTGCTGGTGGGGCTATGGGGTCGGCTGGGGCGTCCTCTAGCATTGGAGCCACTGGCTCCTCCTGGTCAGCCTGAATCTCTGGCACCAACATGTGCCCTACTGAACCCACAGACTCGTCATCGGAGTCGTCGGATATCCATCCGTTCCTTCCACGGGGAATGGGCAGGAGTCTCATGCCTGCAGGTACGTGAATGTGGGGTATCGGTGCCGGCTCGTGCTCGGCGTGAGCCTGTCGGCGGAAAGGAGACTCTGCCGCGTCTGACTGGGCGGGAACTGGTCGCGAAGGACCGGCACAGCCGTCAGGGAAATCCCTGATGGCTCGAACGGGGTGTACGGCCAACGGTGCGGCCGGTACGATGGGCTGTGGCGCGTCGATCACGGCCGGTGTCCAGTCAGGATCCTCGCTAGGATCTGTCTCGTCCGAATCGTCGTCTGACCCTCCTGCGACGTCCATCTCTACGTCGTCTTCTTCCGCATCGAGTACAACCAGCTCGACTGGCTCCGGCGGAGGTGCAGGTATAATCTGGATACTGCTATCAACACTAGGCGCTATACTTCCCGCGTCGGACATCCTGGCAAAAGAACCGTACATGTATATATGATTTATTTAAATTAGATAGTTATGGCTTACGTTATCAGTAACCTTCCTAACTTCTAATTTCACACTAATGCATAACAATACCCATGGCTGGCTTGGTCGGAATCTCCTCATGCCCAATGCTTCTTGAAAATTACTTTTATTTAACACCATGTACATTTTCTTTTGAAAACTTTATCGTTAGAACCAAATCCGGTTATAGTCTAGCTTTTAAAGAAAAATACTCTAGTTCGCTATAACCTTGGCTCTGATACCACGTTCTGTCACACCACGACAAAGGCGGAAACACGTGGCGCGACGGTTCAAAAGCATAAAGTCAAGGTTATGGCTAAACACAAGTAATTTAAGAAAATGGGTCATTTATTATGACGTCGAATCAGTTTCAAACATTACACAAAAGTTAATTGTTTTTGAAATAAACATAGAGGTTTCTCATATATATCCCAAATGCCTTGGGAAATAAAGGTGAAACCCCACAAAAGTTCGTCGTCGCATTGGAGATCCCCCGACCCTGCTTGCCTGATCTTTCATCTTCTAGTTACCTGAAAGATATGTTTAAAAAGTTTCGTCAATATAAATATATTGGTGAGTTCACAGGTTTTCAGTTTCTAAAACTTGAATACTTGGGAATACCATGTTATGACAATATATAGGAGTTGCAAATTCCTATAAATCTACTTGAGACTATAATCAAACCAAGACATATAATAATTGTGCCCCGCTCCAAGTCGTTACTCGGTTTCCCACGACTTAAGTTCAGAATATTTGCACCCCAGGCATAACCTAATGCATAATCGACGCTATCGATTAGGGGTGGGCCTTGTCAGGCACCAATAGTACTATTCGAATATTCCTCCGGTTTCAATTCCCTGAACAAATGATTATAGAGGCGAGGACTCAACCCCGAGTGGCGGTCACACCTCAAGTATTAAATCCGTCAAACACTATCCCTAACATATCTTTCCCCGGAAAACGTAAAAATAGTTTAAAATGGGGCCGTGAAACTCACCTGAACTGTGTCTGGCTCAATAAGGTGAATAGCAAGGGGTGGTCTTGCACCTACAAACGTCCTAAACGTATAAGTCACTATTCCTATAGTGCATGTGCCTTGGCAAGTTGTACACCCAACTTCCGACCACAAGTTGTTCCAAATCCCGTTTAATTACGCGTGTATCCTAGGTTTCGTTGGCGTTACATTACCCTTTGTGTTACAAGTTATATATTACTCTTGTTAATATTTCCATAACTTGTATCTTATTATCATCGACTCGACTTCACTTAACATATAATTATTTTCCCATTTAAATAATTATACTTAAGATCGCATCGCTCGATATAATATATATTTCAATCCTCGACCCGACTCACTTTGCCACACATTTGTTTTCCCATTTAAACAAATATGCTAAGATTTTGTCGTTCGATCGTATATTCTTAACGTCCGATTCAACTCACCACACCGTATATTTATTTTCCCATTCAAATAAATATACTAGGATTTCGTTGATACGACATACACATATATATATCCTTGTCTTCTCGTCGCGGTTTTCCTTCCCGCATATCTACTTTCCCATTAAGTAGATATACTAGAATTTTGCCGAGACGAGCGTACAAATATATATAAATGTATAATTTTTCTTGTTAAGTATATACGTTTGTTTTAACGTCTTATTCGTTTGTGTCATGTGTTTCTCCCACGAATTAATCCTCCAACACTTAGGAAAGTGTTTATTTATTTTCACCCAAAGTATATATATATTTTACCTCTTAAAATATATATTTTTCTTATCTTGCCGCAATGGCATTTTTCTCATGTTTTGTCCGGTTATGGTTCGTTAACGCGTTTTAGTTCGATATCTTAACTTGATTAGTTAATTTTTCCAAGTTTTTCCCAACATGTATTTTATAGAAATATTTTCCATATTTCTTCCTATTTTCACATGTTACTTGGATGGTTAAAATACTTATGTATTTTTAACCCAACTTGTCAACTTAACTACAAAAATGTTTCCAACACTTTTATATTCCCATTTATATAAAAGTATTCATTTTTGTATAAGTTTCCCAAGTTTGTTCAATATTTTTATAAAATCTCTATTTTATAAAAATCCTTATGTTAAAACCCTTTATATTTTTATAACTTTCAAAAATACACTTTTATACAAAATACCCAAGTATTTCTACTAGTATTTACAAAAATCATCCTTAGACTTTAATACTTACATTTTTGACACCAAACTTTCCATACTTGTATTTTTGGACTAATAGTTTCTAAAATGTCCATTTTAGTCCCTTAACTTTCAAAGTTACAACTTTAGTCCCTTAACTTACAAAAGTTGCATTTTTCTACTCTAACTTCCAAAGTTAGCATTTTTCACTCAAAATAGTTAACTTTGAAGATTCAACTTTTTATTGGTAAGTTATTTTTGTATCAAAATACTTATGTTAGTCTTATATTCCATATGAAAGACTAATTATGTGTGTGTTTTATGTATTTGTCCATTTTATCAAAATTTCATTCATCCAAGTGAGTTAACTTTAATTTTCCATCTTATTCATTTATGAACTTCTAACATGTTTTACCACATATTATAACTTAAATGATCATAACAAGATGAATTAAAGTTAGTTTTAACATATTCAAGTTCATTTCAAAATCTTAACCAAAACATCATCCTACTTAGTCTTATATGTAAACTTCATATATTTTCAAGACTAATATATCATCATCATCAAATCCATGGTTTATTTTTATATCTTTAACCTTCCATTTTACACATGAAAACCTATTAAAGATTATGTTCAAAACCATTTTTAAACCCTTCATGTACAACTTGCTACTAGGAACACATACATGAAAAATAACAATCAAAAACAAGATTAAGAAGCTTACTACTAGCACAAGGCTAGGGAAGACAAAAACCTTGGATTTGAGAGGGGTTTAGTGTGTTCTTCCTAGTGGTTTAGCTCCAAGCTCTTGAAACACACAAAAGGGGTTTGGATGATGGATGATTTTAAGTATTTTGGAGATGTAAAAACTTGAAAGAACAATGTGTATGTGTGTATGTAATCCCACGGCCACAAGGGAGGAAGAAAGAGGTTTTGTTTTGCTTGGTGATTCAATCTTCTAACATGTGTTATTATATAACCACCTTATGTAATGATGCTAAAGATTTAAGAGATCTTATGGAAGATTATGAGTGTACTTGGGAGATTTTGAATAAGAGGATATGTGTGTATGTATGTGAGCCGTGTATATGTATGCAAGGTTAAGAGTTTTCTTGCAAATCTTGATCAATCTTTATAAGGCATAATTATCTCTACATACAAGACTTATCACACACACATGCCTACTCTAATGTGATGATGGTTTAGAGTTGGTCTTGGATTGTTGTGGCCTTTGGCCGAAAATTCTTACAAGGGGACAAGAAAGTGTTGCTTTTGTACTAGATGTTTACTTACACACTTTTGGCTTTGCATGCATGCTTAATCTTTTAGCTTTCTAGGTTATGATTAATATTTACAAGATATGGTTATAACAAGGCCATTAGGCCGGCCCCAAGTGGGTTTAAGTGGGGTCCACAACTTCAAATATTTACCCATTGTTTGTTATGTTTAATCCCCCGTCGTTCGGGTGTCGTTCGGGTGTTTTTCGGGTTTTAATCACGCGTTATCCGGACATTAAATATACCTTTAATAACCCTTAAATATAGTCTATTTTAAGCGTTGATTGGTTATTTAGGCCTTTACCGGGTGAAATTACGAGTTATACGCGTATCGGGTGCGATACGCGCACTTTATTCGTTACCGGGAGATTTGTACAAGACGTTTTCATTTATGGTTTTGGAGTTCCAAAACTCATTATATCTTATGAAAATACCCTTTATTTTATATCCTGGGTGTCCGGGATTCGTTTCGTTTATTTAATCATTACCGGGTAATTGCCAACATCCGTACCGGATAGCTTATTCGCACATGATCCAATCATGCTTTACCATTAAACGTATGCATTCCTATGCACTATTTGGAAATTGCTATTCCCTAAGGCCTTGATAATTAAATCACACATAATTGCATTTAATTACGTTAATCATATATTAATTAATTGTACGGAATTACCTTATTTTTGCCGGTTGTTACATCGGCCCAATTAATAACCGGACTCCATTACCTGGCCCAACCGGGTTGTATCTACCAGCCCTTAATTAGATCCAAAAGCTTGGCCCATTATATCGGGTCTGATGATCCATCTATTTCTTAAATGGGCCGGATATTCGTTGGGCTAATATAACGTAATTGGGCCGGACTGGTTCAAGCTTTATCATCCGGGTAAGGATATTGGGCTACACCTTAAGGTGGCCCAATATTATTTTAATAATTTTTATTTCGTTTGGTTGTTACATTCTTTCCCCCTTAGAAAATTTCGTCCCCGAAATTGTTTTTATATTGTACCTGATTCATAAATAGGTGGGGGTATTTTGCTCTCATCATATCCTCACGTTCAAATGTGAATTCAGGTCCGCGTCTAGAATTCCACTTAACTTGTACTATCGGTATTTTTCCCCTTCTTAGTCTTCTTTCTTGTTGTGATACAATTTCTATAGGTTCCTCTGTGAATCGTAATTGGGGATTTACTTGAATATCATCTAAAGGAATGATGGCTTGTGTATCCACTACACATTTTCGGAGGTTGGAGATATGAAAAACATCATGGATCCCGTCTAATTCTGGAGGTAACTCTAGACGATAGGCTACCTGTCCAATTCTTTCCTTTATTTGATACGGTCCTATATATCGTGGGTTAAGTTTTCCCCGTTTTTGAAATCGTATAACACCTTTCCATGGGGATACTTTCAATAGGACATAGTCTCCTATCTGGAATTCTAACGGTTTTCTTCGATTATCTGCATAGCTTTTCTGGCGACTCCTGGCTTCCTCTAGTTTCTTCTTGATTTGAACTATCTTGTCTGTGGTTTCTTGAATAATTTGTGGTCCGGTAAGTTGGTTTTCTCCAATTTCATTCCAACAAATTGGAGATCTACACTTTCTACCATATAGTGCTTCAAAGGGCGCAGCTTGTATAGAAGCGTGATAACTATTATTGTATGAGAATTCCACTAATGGTAGATGAGTGTCCCAACTTCCCCTAAATTCCAAAACACAAGCTCGTAACATATCTTCTAGTGTTCGAATGGTTCTTTCACTTTGTCCATCTGTTTGTGGGTGATATGCAGTGCTAAGCCTGATTTGAGATCCTAAGGCATCTTGAAACTTTCCCCAAAATCTAGAAGTGAAACGGCCATCACGATCTGAGATAATAGAGAGGGGAATTCCATGCCTTGTTACTATCTCCCGTATATATATATTTGCTAATTTTTCTACTCCAAAATTTTCTTGTATGGGTAGAAAATGGGCTGATTTGGTTAGCCTATCTACTATCACCCAAATGACATCATTACCACTTGTAGATCTTGGTAATTTAGTTACCAAATCCATGGTAAGTTGATCCCATTTCCAAAGAGGAATTTCGGGTTGTATCAATAACCCGCTAGGTTTTTGGTGCTCGGCTTTTACCTTAGTACAGGTTATACATTTTGCAACAAATTCTCCAATACTTCTTTTCATACTTGGCCACCAAAAGTTCTTTCTAAGATCTTTGTACATCTTATGATTACCAGGGTGGATTGAATATTTCGAATGATGAATTTCTCTTAGAATAACTTCTCTTTGATCACCATATCGAGGTATCCATATTCTGGCATCGTGCCTTAAAATTCCGTCTGCACCTTCTATTAATCTTTCTTCTTCTCGATTAAGATCTTCTTGTTCTATTAAGGTAGGTTCTAAAGCTCTTCTTTGATAATTCCTTAAATGACTTAAGAATTCATTTACTAGAGTAATCTTAAAAGCTTTAGCTCCTAGAGGTTTTTCTTTCCGACTTAATGCATCAGCCACAATATTTGCTTTTCCTGGATGGTATCTTATGTCACACTCGTAATCGCTTAAGATTTCTATCCATCTTCTTTGTCGCATGTTTAAAAGTTTCTGGTCAAAAATATGTTGAAGGCCTTTATGATCAGTGTAGATGGTACACTTTGTTCCATATAGGTAATGCCTCCATATTTTTAAAGCAAATATGATGGCCCCAAGTTCTAAATCGTGTGTAACGTAATTCTGTTCGTGTTTCTTCAATTGTCTTGAGGCATAAGCTATTACTTGCTGTTCTTGCATTAGAACACATCCTAAGCCTTGTTGAGAAGCATCACAGTATACTATGAATGTTTTTCCTTCCTTTGGTAGGGTTAATACTGGGGCTTCACATAATTTATTCTTTAGATTCTGAAAGGCTTGTTCCTGTTTTTCCTTCCATTCAAACTTAGAAGTTTTCTTAGTTAGAGTGGTAAGGGGTAGGGCTAATTTAGCAAAGTTTCTAATAAATCTTCTGTAATAACCTGCTAGCCCTAGAAATTGCCTAATTTCTGTAGGATTCTTAGGCTGTTCGCATTTTTGAATAGCTTCTACTTTGATGGGATCTACTTGTATTCCTTCTTCATTGATCACATGTCCTAAGAATTTAATTTCCTTCACCCAGAATTCACACTTAGTAAGTTTTGCGTATAGCTTTTCTTTTCTAAGGGTTTCCAGAACTTCTCTTAAATGTTGTTGATGATCTTCCTCATTCTTAGAATAAATTAAAATGTCATCTAAAAAGACGATCACAAACTTATCTAAGTAAGGTCTACAAATTCTATTCATCAGATCCATAAATACTGCAGGGGCATTGGTTAGCCCAAATGGCATGACTAAAAATTCATAGTGGCCATATCTGGTTCGAAAAGCAGTTTTTAAAACATCTTCATCTTTTATTCTTATCTGATGGTAACCTGACCTAAGATCAATTTTGGAAAAATATTGGGCACCCTGTAATTGATCAAAGAGATCATCGATCCTAGGTAATGGGTATTTGTTCTTAATAGTTAGCTTATTAAGCTCCCTATAATCTATGCACATTCTCATGGTTCCATCCTTTTTCTTAACAAAAAGTACCGGTGCTCCCCAAGGGGAGGTACTTGGTCTAATGAATCCTCGATTTATGAGTTCTTCTAATTGCTTCGTAAGTTCTCTCATTTCATTTGTAGCTAACCTATATGGAGCTCTAGCAACTGGTGCAGCTCCAGGAATTAGGTCAATTGGAAATTCTACTTGGCGAGGTGGGGGTAATCCTGGTAATTCTTCTGGGAAAACGTCTTTGAATTCAGATACTATTTTAATTGTATCTATTTCTTCTTTGTTTTCTTTTTCTGAATTCAGGTGTATCAAAAAGAGTTGGTGTCCCTTCTTCCAGTACTTCATCATTTTTAAGCTGGAAACTAAATTTAGGGTTCCTTTTGGTTTCTCCCCGTACACGATTAAAGTCTCCTGTGTTAGAAGAGGTATCTTTATTATCTTTTCTTTGCAAACTATTTCAACCTGATTTGATGCTAACCAATCCATTCCGACTATAACGTCAAATTCTCCTAGGCTCATAGGAATGAGATTTATCAGAAATTCCTGATTTTCAATAGTCAATGTCAAATTTTTAAAAACTTCAGTAGCTTTTAAAATTTTTCCATCGGCTATCTCGATTTCGTATATTTTATTCATGGGTTCTGGGAGTATGTTTATCTTTTCTATAAAGGTTTTTGAAATGAAGCTAAGATTAGCTCCAGTATCAAATAAGACGTAAGCGGGTAATTGGTTAATATAGAACATACCCGTGACTAAATCGGGCTCATCTCGGGCTTCTTCCGCATTGATCACAAATGCCCTTCCTCTTCCTTGTTCTCCTTTAGACGCGTTTTTCAGCTTAGGACAGTCGGCTTTGTAATGACCAGGTTCTTTGCACTCATAACAAGTTCTGGGACGATCTGGGTCAAATCTGCAATCTCTTGCCACGTGTCCTACTTTCTTACAGTTCTGGCAATGGGGTCCCTTGCAATTGCCGAAATGAAATCGGCCGCATCGATCACATTTCCTTCGACATTCACCAGTGTGGTAATATTTGCATTTTGAGCAGAAAGGGCTATTTCCACGGTAGGGTCGCTTTTCAGGGTTTCCCTGGTCTCCTGAGTTTTCTTGACTTTTACCGGACGTATTGAAATTTATGGTTCTAAAGGTTTCATTCCACCCTCTTTTGCTACCTACCGCTATTCTCTCTCGTTCTTTATGCCTTATTATGTCATCAGTTAGGCTTAAGGCTAATTCACAGGCAGTATCGAACTTTGCTGGTTTTGCCCCTCTAACTATTCCCTGAATTTGGGGGTTCAATCCCTAGATAAACCTTCTAATTCTTTTAGGTTCAGGGTTTACTTGATGAGGTACTAAACGGGCAAGTTGATTGAATCGGTTTATATAGCCTATACAGTCTAGGCCCTTCATTTCCATTCCTAGGAATTCCATTTCTATCTTTTCAATCTCATTCATGGGGCAGTATTTCTCAGTGATAAGTGTTCGAAACTCTAGCCATGTCATAGTAGCTACCACTTCCCTACCTCTTACCTGTCTTATCATATTCCACCAGTTTAAAGCTTCTGCTTTTAACGAGTGGGTTACAAATTTCACCTGGTCACTAGGGGCACAATTGCTTATTTCCAGTATAGATTCCATCCCTTCTAACCAGCGGGTAGCCCCAGCAGCACCCGTACTACCATCAAAGGATTCGGGTCTACAGGCCATAAAGGTTTTGTAGTCACAGTATCGAGATCTTATAGTGTTATCTTCTAAGTTAACTATGACCTCATCTTGATTTTTCTCTACACTTTTGGAACCTGATGGTTTTTCTAACATTGTCATAATAGTTGGTATCGAATCTTGAAGACTATCTAAAACTAACTTCCTCATTTTCTCTTCTAATTCACTCATCTCATTTGTTACAGGAATATCTTCTTCTACGGGGGTTTCTTCATTCATGGGTTCTTCAATTGTTTCAGTTGGTTTCGAGGAAGAAGCTTTATTTTTCTTGGTTTGTTCTATTTCTGGTTCTTTTCCCGTATTTCTTTCAGATCGTCTCGGCATTTTCTATATTAAAAATTTTCATGTTGGTTAGTAATAATTTATTTCATAACCTTTTTATTTTAGTCTAATTAATTAACCAAAACATCTAGATATATTTATATCATAGGAAAATTTCTAGATGTTTAATACACAAACTACTAATCACATAAGTTAACATGCTACCACACAATACTATCACATAAGTTTTTACAACACATAACATTTTAACTACTACTTCACTACCTTTTATTTAATACTAGCCTTCTACCTTCACTTCAACCTTCCCACCATCTTGGCTCCCATGCACCATCACCCTACAACATTAGAGGATACTTGGACTCCTCAAGGACTTGTCTTGATTGATATGCGAACCTCCTCACCAACTTCCTTAGCTCTTCCACCATGTTGCGAGCTTGATCACGTTAGGTTTTCATTTGATAATAACTTTCTACCAATTCCAAGTAATCTTTCCGGCTCACGTACTCCGATTGTGATAGCGCTCCATTTGCCCGGTTAATCAAAGTAGCTTCAAGATATGGGTCAATCACCGGGGTCATGGGTGGTATGGTTGGAGGGATCGGATAAGCCGTAGTAAATGGATTATAACTAGATTCTTCTATTGAGATATTGCTAGAAGTACCAAAACAATCACTAGGAGATGGGTTCGGATAATAGTAGTGGGGTATTGGATCAACTTGAGGGTAGGAGTGAATGGTTTCGGATGGTGTGAACACGGGCTCGGGTAAAGGGCCGACTACCCCTATGTTTTCCAAATTAAAATCCCACCCGCTACTCGTCCACCTTAAACCCGGTATCTCGGCTAACAAGTCTTGAGTACTCGGAAACTCTTGTGACTCGTTATCCATCACTTCCTCTTGGTTGGGTATCTCCCCTTCTTCAATCTCCATTTCCACTTCGGCTTGTTCTCCGGTGCTCGACATTCTATTACACATAATCATATCAAGCAAATTTCAAATTAGTTCTATAAAAATTCCACTACTTCCCGAACCCGAGCTCTGATACCAACCTGTAACGACCCGATTTTCACCGAGTCGTTACCAATTGGTAGTTAGTTTCCTAACTAGTTTTATAGTTTTCCTTTCACACTTTAAAACCGGTTTCTTGTACTTGTATCACAACCAACATTTTTAACTCAAAACATCATTATATTATACATTAAAAACCATAATTTCCACACCATGTTCGGCCGAAGCCTTACAACCTTTAGTTTTGAAAACGTCACACTACAACACGATTCTACTTTATTTATAAACATCAAACTTCATTCGACAAGTTCACTAACACCATAACTGAGCTCGGGTTCCATGATAATCTCCTGAAATGTATGTTTAAAATATGTTAGTCGAAACTAGTGAGTGATGCCAAGACTTTAACAATCTTTTAGACACATGCATGTAATCGTCCGGTCATTCTATTTTGCGAGTATAGATCGATTATGCATGGTCCCGTAGCCTCTAATCGGCCCGGGTCTATACTCTTTGATACCGAATGGATCCACTCTACGTAGTTTCTATCCGACCGGTTTCTATTATTTCTATTAGATCATGATCAAGCGATGATTTTCAAAGACAAACAAACATACATCTACCCCAAATCATTTAAAAGCTATTATGGGGTGCAAACACTCACTTGTTGTTCTTCCACTTGATTTCTAAGATTGATGACTTGCTCGGAAATTATGCGGACTACCTGTTTATTACATAAACACGATTACAAACACACACATATATGTTAGTTAGCTGACCATTACAGCTTAGGTATATAAATACGTAGGTAAGCTGGCCATTACAGCTTGGCGCTCGTGATTTCTACAAGTTTAAGGTTTAGAACTTACCCGGATTTAATCTCTATAATAGGCCGGTTATCTATACTTCCAACCGTAGCCTATTTTATATGGATGAATCTTACTGTTCTATGAAAGTAGAAGGTTTAAAAGAGCTAGTAGTGTTGCTTGGGAAGGGTTTGCGATTGAAGGTGGAGAGGAGAAGGAGTGGTTTGCATGTTGAGGAAGATGAAGTGAATGGTTTTGGTGGGGTTCGATGTACGCAGGTGGTTTATAGGGGAGAGGTTTCATGCAAGTGCCATCATGGTTCCTATAATATAGGTTATCTAGGTGTTGGTTAGTGGTGAGTTGGAGTGCATAGGTGGAACAATATTGAAGAATGGCGGCATCCATTCATCTTCCTAATGGGCCGACTATCACATAATTTAAGGTGGGTCTTGATGTTTCACTTCTAAGTCATCGGCCCAATTAATAACCGGACTCCATTACCTGGCCCAACCGGGTTGTATCTACCAGCCCTTAATTAGATCCAAAAGCTTGGCCCATTATATCGGGTCTGATGATCCATCTATTTCTTAAATGGGCCGGATATTCGTTGGGCTAATATAACGTAATTGGGCCGGACTGGTTCAAGCTTTATCATCCGGGTAAGGATATTGGGCTACACCTTAAGGTGGCCCAATATTATTTTAATAATTTTTATTTCGTTTGGTCGTTACAGATTATTCAAAATAGATTATGCGTTTTGGAAAAGCAGGGGTGGAGCTGCTTATAGATTATTGCGTTTTGTTAGCCTAAAAAATTGATTATCTGCGTTTTCGAAACGCAATCCAAACACTAAAAACTGATTATCTGCGATTTCAAAACGCAATAATCTAAAAATCAGATTCAAAACGCAATCCCAAACACTCTCTTAATATCTTTGTATACTTCCTGTTGGAGGTAAGGATGATGGGAGGTAAGGCTGATGGTATTTAGACTCTAATTTGAATGTTAACGTTTATTTTTAATTTATGTTCATTTATGTTTGTTCGCGCTCACTTTTGCCACCCGTTTATTTAATGTTAACAAAAGAACATGGCATATTATTTCTTTGAACGAACACAAACCAGTAAGGGGCTATTTGATTGATTAAGTGCTAAATCATTAAGATATCTGAATGTTTAAGAGACTCTGAATGATTAAGTGCTGAATGGTTCAGCTATGCACCAAGTTTGAATGATTCAGCTCTTAACCATTCTATTCAGAGCCTTTTTAGGTTGAAACAAACAATCTGAATGTTGAATCATTCAGAGCTGAATGGTTCAGAACCCTATTAAGAGACTACCAAACAGGCCCTAAATATGTTTGCTTAAGTGTCTGTATCTATTCAGTTAAAGTTAAACGAACTAACACGAACAAGTTGCATTTGTGTTCATCTAGAGCCCTAAATTCTAATCCATACCGCGATACCGGACCTGACCTTAGGGACTTAAAACGTGGTTTCCGAAAAACTCAAGGACCAGTATGCACATTTATCTCAAACTCTCCCTTTTCCCGTTTAGGTTGTTAGAAATGGCGGTTAGTTCGTTTCTCTCTCGAATTGATCATGATGCATGTCAATTGAGCTGATTCCGGTAGCATTTTGCGTATTCCGACCAGTTTGCGGTTTGTTGTTTTGTCATTGTTTTTCGTCGGTGAATCGGTTTCCGTGAGGTTATATGAATGGATTTAGGTAAAGTTCTTATATGAATTGATGGATGAGTTATAAATTTTAACTTTAATAGTAGTTTTATCTGTGGATTATATGGTCTTAAGGTACTGCTATTCGAGTTTTATGAAGGCGGATGATAGATGGAAACAGAAACTAAGAGAGAGAATTACCAACAATCAAGCTGAGTTTTATTGATTATTAAGCAATGTATTTATACAATCATACAATCAGAGTTCCTGCCTAATTCTCAGCTATCAACTAACTTCTTAACTACCATTTAAACTATTACAACTTGACATAACTAGTCCCTGTATTATTCTCATTTGCTAATTCCTTCGTAACAATACTTCCCGCCCATAAAATTCTTGTCCTCAAGAATTAAAATGGGGAAATCTTATCTTTAATTCATCCAAAATCTCCCAAGTAGCTTCAGTAACAGGCAAATCATGCCAATGAACCAAAACAGCAGTTCTCAATTTATTACCCTTCCTTACCAACTTCCTATCCAAAATAGCTCGTGGCTGCAATGAAAATCTTGGTTCATCCGGTAATGGAATCACTTGAGTATGATCCCCATGAGCTGCTTTTAACAATGACACATGGAAAGTTGAATGAACTTGGGAAGTAGCCGGTAGATCCAATTTATAAGCCACTGGGCCTATTTTCTCCAAAATCAGAAAGGGACATAGTATTTTGGGCTTAGTTTCTGGTTCCTGTGGCTTTTGAGAGTGTTCTGAACATAAGGATGCAGCTTCACATATACCCATTCTCCCACTGCAAATGATCTATCAGTTCTTCTTTTATCAGCTTGTTGCTTCATTTGATTTTTAGCCCTGTCCAAAGATTTTTTTAAATTCACAATCTTCAATTCTCTTTCCTTGAACAATTGCTCTAAAGATTCAACCTGTGTATCATTTGGAATATAAGGGATGTGGACAGGAGGTGGTATGCCATATAAGGCTTCAAAAGGTGACATCTTTATTGCAGAATGCCATGAAGTGTTATACCACCATTCTGCCAAGGTTAACCATTTTGGCCACTGCAATGGAGTGTCCATTACCATACACCTCAGATAAGATTCCACACATCTGTTCAATACTTCTGTTTGTCCATCTGATTAAGGGTGGTAAGCTGAAGAATAAGCTAACTCTACCCCTTGTAACTTCATGAAATCCTTCCAAAATGTGCTCAAAAAGAGAGGATCTCTGTCTGATACAATAGTAGAAGGACTACCATGCAATTTAAAGACATTATCAAATACCACCTGTGCAACATGGCTTGCAGAAAATGGATGCTTCAAACTCAGGAAGTGTCCATACTTGGTAAATCTGTCAACAATTACCAATATGGTATCTTTGCCAAAAGCATTAGGAAGAACACTTATAAAGTCCATGGAGATATCAGAAAAAACTGATTTAGGGGTGGGTAGAGGCTGTAACAGTCCAGGGGAAGCTACCCTTTCATATTTGGCTCATTGGCAGACACCACAATTCTTCACAAACTCTTTAACATCCCTATCATTTCTCTTCCAATAAAACATTCCCTGTAGCTTATGAAGAGTGGGAATATAACCTGAATGTCCTGCAGTTGGTGCAGAATGACACATATGGAGAATCTTTTCCTTCAACTCAGCATTATCACCAATGACCATTTTGCCCTTCCTCTTTAATACATTGTTGATCCAACTGTAATGCTTCACTTCCTGATTCAATTGCAGCTTATGTATAATCTCTTGAATCTTAACATCATTGATCCAGCTATCTTGAATCAATGGCCACAACAAAGGGTCTACTGAGCTCATGTTCATTTGAAAGAGAGTCAATCCTTCTACTCTTGATAGAGCATCCGCAACAGAATTTTCACTTCCCTTTTTATACTCAATACTGTAGTCATAGCCAATAAGCTTGGCTAACCACTTCTGCTGCAATGGAGTATTGATCTTCTGTTCTAACAAATATTTAAGACTCCTCTGATCAGTCCTTATGAGGAAGTGCTTAGCAATCAAGTAGTGATGCCAAGTTTTTACTGCCATTAAGATGGCCAGTAATTCTTTCTCATATACAGACATTTGAAGTTGTCTTCCTGATATACCCTTGCTAATGAATGCTAAAGGATGACCCTTTTGCATCAAAACTGCCCCTAATCCTTTTCCTGAGGCATCAGTTTCCACCACAAAAGTTTCAGCAAAGTCAGGCAATGCTAAAACAGGAGAGGTAGACAGTGCTTGTTTAAGTTGATCAAAAGATTGCTGAGCATCTTCTGACCACTGAAAGGCTTCCTTCTTGAGCAGATTAGTTAATGGTTTAGCCATACTACCAAAAGACTTAATAAATCTTCTGTAGTAACCTGCTAATCCCAAAAATCCCCTCAGCTGTTTCACTGTTTTTGGAATAGGCCAAGCTTGGACTGCAACAATTTTAGATAGGTCAGTAGCAACCCCCCCCCCCCCCCCCTTATCAATGATATGACCCAGGTATTCTACCTGAGGTCCAGCAAATGAACACTTTGATTTCTTTGCTTTCAAAGTATTGCTTCTTAATAACTGCAAAACTAATTCCAGATCCTTCATGTGTTGATCCATAGAAGCACTATAAACCAATATATCATCAAAGAATACCAGTACACATTTTCTCAGTAGGGGCTTGAAAGTAGCATTCATGAGGGCTTGGAATGTAGCTGGAGCATTGGTTAAACCAAAAGGTAATACCAAGAACTCAAAGTGGCCTTGATGAGTTCTAAAAGCAGTCTTGAATATGTCTTCTTTACTCATTCTGATCTGGTGATACCCAGATCTTAAATCCAATTTAGAAAAGACCATACTGCCCCCAAGTTCATCCAACAGCTTATCTATTAATGGAATAGGAAAGCTATTCTTGACTGTAGCTTCATTGAGCTTCCTATAGTCAACACACATTCTGTAGGACCCATCCTTCTTTTTAACAAGTACAGCTGGGGCTGCAAAGGAGCTTTGGCTTTCTCTGATGACACCAGAGTCCATTAACTCCTGAGTCATTGCTTCTATGACATTCTTCTGTGCAGCTGGATACCTATAAGGCTTCAAAATGATAGGTTGTGTTCCCTCTTTCAAAATAATCTTGTGGTCACAACTTCTTTCAGGGGGTAAGGACACAAGAATGTCAAATACATCCTGATACTTTGCTAATAATGTTTCAACTGCTGCATTTGGTTCAGTATTAACCACTTGAGGATTATGCTGAGCTACTTCCTCATTGGTTGTTTGAAGACTGAACAAATGGCCATGAGAGAGTGGTCTATCAGAAGATAACCATTCATTCAATTTTTCAGAAGAGCATAAAGTGACCCCCTTCTTATTTTGCTCCCCTTTCAACTCAATATCTCTACCACTCATCTGAAACTTCATTGTAAGTTCTTTAAAATTCCATGTTATGTCATTTAAACTATGTAACCACTGTATTCCTAACACCATGTCATAATTTGACAATGATATTAAAAACACATCAGCTTGGAATAAATGACCCTGCATTACCCATTGTAGGTTCTCAATCATTTGAGTACACCTCATATGATCACCATCAGCCACAATAATATCCATGGATTTTATTTCTTTAATAGGTAATCCCAACTTCAAAGCCAATTGGATATCCAAAAAATTGTGAGTTGAACCAGAATTTGTTAGGATGTGTAAGAGTTTATTACCTATTAAGCCTTTGATCCTCATTGTGGAATAAGAGGGAATGCCCATGATGGCATTTAAAGAGATCTGTGGCTCTTGCATTACTGTCTCCTCTTCCATTTCATACTCATGCTCTTGCATATCATCATTTTCCTCATCCAGAATCTCAATCGAAAACATTTGTTTGTTTTTACATTGATGAGATGGGGTGAATTTCTCTTTGCAACCAAAACATTCACCCTTTGCCCTCTTATCAGCAATCTCTTTAGGACTTGACCATTTAGTTGAATTCAAAGGTTTAGGTTTGACAGTAGGGGTAGGTAATAGGGGTAGGTTAGATGAGGTTGAGTGTGTTAGTGTTTTAGGCATAAAGGAAGTAGTTCTTGAAAAAGAAGGTTTGGTGTATTTGCTGGTGGAAGCAGATTGAATGGCCTTATTGGAATCATCTTGCATTCTTGCAAGCATATAGGCCTCAGGAATGGTTCTTGGCCTCAAAACCCTCACAGGATACCCAATCTCAGGATATACAGCCCTTAAAAACAAGCTGACTGCATATTCATCTGGTATGTTGACCTTAGTCAAGCCCAAATCAAATTCTCTACAAACTTCTTCTAATGTACCTGTTTGTCTTATTGCTGCTAATGCTCCCTTTGCATCTTGAACTAACACCTCAGCAAATCTTGTAGAAATGATATTCTTGTACTCAGTCCAAGCCACTCCTTCAATTGATCCATTTCTTGACTTTACAAATGACTGATGCCACAAAAGGGCAGCATCCTCTAAATGAACCACAACATACTTCACCTTTAATCTATCAGGTGTGTCATCAATGGCAAAATAATGCTCTACTCTGCACAACCATCCTTCAACATTCGTCCCATTAAATTTTGGAAAATCTAATTTAGTCAAACGTTGACTATTTCTGTAGGACGACTGTTCATCATCTCCTGCACTACTCATACTTGTTCTATATTGATTGTTCGCCCTTCCATCATCCATTGGTGATCCACGGTTCAGGGTTTGCAAATTTTTAATGATTTCCGATAATTGGGATCGAAGATCATTAACAGCATCAGTGTTTTGAGTAGTAGCGGTTTTAATGGCCTCTAATTCGCTTAAATTCTGCCCAGTGACTTTCTCAAGACGATTCAGTGTTGAATCATGATCTTGGATGCGTTGTTCTAAGGTTTGGTTACGGGTTGACATTATTGTGGTAAAACAGAGTAAATTCAAAAAGAACGATTTTTTAAGGCTCAAAACAGGGTAAAAGAATTGAAGGAATGGTTTTAAGGCTCAAATTTGGTTAACAATTGAAGTGGTATGTTTTTCAGGTTCGAAAATGGTGTAAAAATGGTGGAAAAGTAGGTGGATGATGACGGTGGTTGATGGTTGTTGATGGTGGTTGACGGTGGTTAAGTTCGTTAATGGTGGTTATGAACGGTTATGATCACAGCTGTCCAAGGAAGGAGCAGCTCTGATACCACTTGATAGATGGAAACAGAAACTAAGAGAGAGAATTACCAACAATCAAGCTGAGTTTATTGATTATTAAGCAATGTATTTATACAATCATACAATCAGAGTTCCCGCCTAATTCTCAGCTATCAACTAACTTCTTAACTACCATTTAAACTATTACAACTTGACATAACTAGTCCCTGTATTATTCTCATTTGCTAATTCCTTCGTAACAGCGGAGGTGACTATAAGTTTTTATTGTTTTCAAATTGGTGTTCTATGTCCATTGTTGTGGCCATTTCTTGAAGTTTGCATTATGTTTTCTTCTGATGATTAGAGATTTCATTATTTCAATGCTGTTGTTATAGGTGTTGATTTAGGGTTTGTAAGATAAAACTGAACCTCCAAACTATTGATTTAGGGTTAGGAAATGTGAGATTTTATTTGTTTTGAAACGTCATCTTTTGATACCTTTGGGTCTTTGGCACCGGAAGCTATTCGTTTTTTGACCAGGGTCCAATGGGTTATCCATAGCAATGTTTCGGCCCCGGGTGAGCAAGGATTTGTTTTCAGTAGAATAGGGTTCGCCATACAGAAGGCGGTGGCGGCGCAACTTGTTGCCCGTCTGCATGCTATTTCGATGTATTTTTCGCTTTTATGGAATGAAAATCATATACTAAATCAAAAATAAATAAATAAATAAATAAAATAAAATCTTTGAGCTTAAGTTTAAAACAGAAATAGGATGTGTTTGTAGGAGATACAAATTGCCAAATAGCATCAAACTCAAAAATATCAACTACTAAGTTGTGTTTTCATGTTGCTCTTAAAGGTAGCAAGTCTGAGGATTTATGATTTATCAAACATAGGAGTCAATTTTGGGAGACGAGTTTGAAATAAGTGATGGGCAGGAGTAAACTGCAAGAAGAGAAGATTTTTGTTGCAGTGAGGGTTAGGCCTCTGAATTGGAAAAGAAAGTGCAAAGGGTGATGCATCTGATTGGGAATGCATAAACATCGCCACCATCATATCATATTCGAAAACGACCCATCAGAACGATAAACGTACCCAAACTCCTATACATTTGGTAAGCTGTCATCTAGCCATTCATCTCCTTGCATTTTATCTTGTTTTATAGCCATAAATGTGGCATGTATGTGATGATTTTTCTGGAAATAGACCAAGTATATGGGTGTGACAGTTCAACAAAACGAGCGTATGAGGAGGGAGTTAAAGGCTGTTCAGTTATTATCCCATTTTACATAACTATGTCAAGTAATATGTTTTTAAGTCAATAACTGTACTGTTACTCCAGCAAGTATATTTGCCTATGGGCAGACAAGCTGTGGAAAACATACACCATGTCTGGAATTACTGAATACGCGATAACGAATATATATGACTACATAAGCCAGCCGGGTACTTATGTGATTTTCATCAACTTATTATGTACACAATTCCTTTTAGAACTGTCTCAAGGGCACAATTTTCTGTTCCGGCAAGATGATAGGGAATTTGCACTGAAATTTCCGCCATAGAAATCTATAATGAACGCGTCAGAGATATTTTAAGCCAAAATGGTGCTCAACGAGGCGAGATTTTTCAAATGGTGAATATTTTCGAATATATAATAAAAAATATATTTGAAATTTCAGTGTCTTCTATCTTCAGAGAGGGGTAGTAGTAGAAAAATTAACACAAGTTACTCTGAGGGACTGCAACCATCTAAAACAACTTATCACTGAGTGTGAAGGTAATATCACATAATTATTCATATATCATTATATTTATTTCACCACGCAAGAATTTTTTTGATATTATAGTTAGCCTTATGTCTTCTTAGCAAGTTTCACTAAACCATTTGCTGTCATGATGTTGACAAAAACTTAAATAACCAAATTGGTTATTATGCAGAATTTTGTTGATTTAGCAGGAAGTGAGCGTGCTTCTCAAACGTTAGCAGCCAGTACATGTTTAAAAGAAGGCAGCCACATAAATCGCAGCCTGCGAACTTTAGGAACTGTTATTCGCAAATTGAGGTGCCTATTTTCCGTTGGTTTTCTAATATTCTATTATGTTCAAGTTGACGATCCCTTTATTTAGGTGTAGCGAAGGAAGGAGTCATATATATTCCTTACAGAAACTCAAAGCTAACACGCATACTACAAAACTCACTTGGAGGCAATGCAAGAACTGCCACATACATAGTCATGTTAACCAATCAAGGAACACACTTTTATTCGCTTCTTGTGCCAAAGATGTCAGTACGAATGCACAAGTTAATGTAGTAATATCAGATAAAAGCATTGGTGAAACAGTTGCAACAAGAATTGGCTAGATTGGAAAACGAGCTCAAAATATCTCCTGGTTCAAATGATTCAGCAGCTTTAATAAGAGAGTTGGAGCAATCTCCATGTTCATCCGACTCAGAAATATCTGTTTCAGAAGGCATCTGTTTAACAAGAAATAAAAGTTTTAACGAGTATGCATCATCTGAAAAGGAAATTATAGCAGCAGAGAGCATAAAGGATAATGGATCTGAAACTGGAAAACAAGACCAACACATACGAATGATCAAAACCAGAGGCAGATGTTAAAACAATGGGTCGAGAAGAGAAATAATTAAGCTGTGGAATGAATGCAACACACATTTGATTCACAGGCCCTACTTTTTCTTGCTATTTAAAGGCGACCGATCTGATTCTGTTTACATGGAGGGAGGTACCATATTTAAAACATGAGACCAAAATAGCAATAGCAATAGTTATCCCCACAGGCATTCATGCATACAATATAAAGTTGACTTAATCACTTAAATGCTAGCTGGTAATGTTTATTGTAATTTGCAAGGGGAAAAATCCTTAGTCATCCAGTTTTTGGTATAAAGTCAACATCAACTTTATGGATAACATGTTACTCTTTCTAGCCTCGACGCCTAGCAGTGTCAAGGTGTGATGAAATGTGTCCCTCTCTATGAGAGGTTGGGGGTTTTAGTCACATGGTGAACAAATGTGTAGATGTAGGAGTATGATTAACGGGCGAGTGCCTTAGCCGGTAAAAAATAAATAGTAAACCAGAGAATGTAAGTACGTAACTGACTAACAAAATACAACCATGGACAGAGACATATATACCATAGGATTCAAACCATGGTAATTAAATTCCTTGAAAATTTTCCAAAAGGCATTGGGGGAGAATAGGTGTGATGATTACATGATCATTATATCTACTTCAACAGTCTCCTCATGATCATATCAAGTATCATGAGTTAAGTCAAATTAATAACTTTGTCAACCAAAATAATAGCATGTTTTGTCTATTCCAAACATTTTACTTTTAACTACTTTTATCATTACTGATACAAATAACTTTTCTCCTGATGTGTGCATAATGTGTTAATATTATCTGTATCTAATCCAAAGTTTTATTAAAATAATACAATTTACAAATAACTATTGCAATAAATAACATAACCTTGCCATTTGCCCCAGTTATAAAATCACCCCAACACACAGTCACACACACTCCATTGTTTCTTCTAACATACACTTCCTCATGCCAACTGCTATTATCAACCTTCTTGCGCTTACCACCACCGTGCTATTCTACGCCAGCATCTCCACAACAGCAGAACCATCCGAAATACAAGCTCTAATATCCTTCAAACAAAATGTACACGACCCACTCGGCGCGTTGGACGGTTGGAACACCTCCACTCCATACGCGCCATGCGACTGGCGCGGCGTATCCTGTACCCGCGCCAGAGTCCATGAACTCAATCTACCTCGCCTCTCTCTATCCGGCCGCCTCACAAGCCACCTATCCGAGCTGACGCACTTGCGTCAGCTCAACCTACATTCTAACAACTTCTACGGCCCTATCCCTTGGACCATCGCTAAATGCTGTCTCTTACGTTTTGTTTATTTACAACACAACTACTTCACCAGCGTTATTCCGCTGTCCATCGGAAACTTAACTAACTTATTAATATTAAACGTTGCTAATAACCTCCTCTCCGGCGAACTTTCCGGTAATCTACCACCGGAAATTCGATACTTAGATCTTTCTTCCAATGCATTAACCGGAAACATTCCGGTTAATCTAACACTATCTCAAATCCAGCTACTTAACCTATCATTCAATTCGTTTTCCGGTGAGGTTCCGGCGATCATAGGAAGCTTCCATAGCTTACAATACTTGTTTCTCGACTCGAACGAGTTCTTCGGTACGTTGCCATCAGCGATCGCTAACTGTTCGTCGCTAATTCGCTTTAGCGCGGATAATAACATGTTACAAGGACTGATTCCGGCGAGTCTAGGCTTGATTCCGAACCTGCAAGTGATCTCGCTTTCTGGTAACATGTTATCAGGTTCAGTACCTCAATCTATGTTATTAAACGCGATTACACACGTGAACTTAGCGTTTAATAAGCTCACGAGCTTATTCGAAGCTGCGAATTCGACGACATTTTCGCGGTCTATTGAAGTGTTGGACGTTCATGATAATAATATTAATGAAATGTTTCCTTTGTGGTTAACGAACTTACAGACGCTTAAGTATTTGGACTTATCTGGAAATATGTTTTCTGGTAACTTACCAGTTGATATTGGGGATATGTTAAGTTTAAAGGAGCTTAAACTGGCTAATAATTTAATGATTGGTGAAGTTCCTGAAGAGGTTGGGAAATGCATGTTTTTGAATGTGGTTGATCTTGAAGGAAACATGTTTTCAGGTCAAGTTCCTGATATGTTTAGGGGATTACAGAGGTTAAAGTTTCTTTCACTTGGAAGAAATCGATTAAGCGGAAGTTTACCGTCGAGTTTGTTTGAGCTTTCGGAGCTCGAATTGTTAAACCTAAGCAACAATAAGTTAACAGGAGCTTTGCCTAGAGAATTCACACAGCTTAGGAACTTAACTTCTTTGAATTTAAGCAATAACAAGTTTTCGGGTGGTTTTCCGTCTGTCATTGGGGATTTATCAAGCTTAACCGAGTTAAATATGAGTGGCTGCCAGTTTTCGGGTGAGTTTCCGGTTGTTATAGTGAATTTACGCGGTCTCAGTGTCCTTGATTTAAGTAAGCAGAGGTTCTCTGGCGAACTACCGGTTGAGCTTTTCGGTTTGTTGAATTTAAGAGTTGTTGCTTTGGAAGAAAACAATTTTTCAGGTGAAGTTCCTGAGAGTTTTAGCAGTTTGTCAAGTTTGCAGCATCTAAATCTATCATCCAATTCGTTTTCGGGTGATATTCCAGTTGAGTATGGCTTCATTTCGTCTCTCGTGGTCCTTTCGCTTTCGGATAACAGAATTACTAGCTCCATTCCTGCAGCATTGGGAAATCTTTCGAATCTAGAAGTTTTAGAACTCGGTTGGAATGCTCTAACCGGGTCAATTCCAGGGAGTTTTTCGCAACTGTTTGATCTGAAAAGGCTTGATCTAAGTCATAACAGATTAACCGGTGTAATCCCAGAAAACATTTCAGATTCTTCTAATCTGAACTCTTTGTTGTTAGGTTCAAATCGTTTTTCGGGACAGATACCCGAATCTGTTTCGAAACTTTTAAAACTAACAGAGTTGGATCTCTCTTCGAATAACTTAACCGGTAAAATCCCAGCGAGTCTTTCCGTGGTTCCTAAGTTGAAACATTTGAACCTTTCTAGGAATGATCTTGTTGGTGAGATACCAAAGATGTTAGGCTCTCGATTCACTGATCCTTCGGTATTCGAATCCAACAATCGATTATGTGGAAAGCCATCCGAAAGAAAATGCAAGAAGAAAATTTCTTCAAGGAAGAAGAAACTTATTCTACTGATGTGTTTGGCTGCAGGTGGCGGTTTACTGTTGTTAGTTTCGTGTTGCGGGTATGTTATTCTGGTTTTTCGATGGCGCAGGAAGTTGTTAAGAATGGGGAAGTCGGGTCAAGTGAAGAAACCAAGCCCGGCCCGTGGAAGCTCGGGTAGATACACGAGTAGCGTAGGAGAAACCGGGGCTTCAAAACTAGTTGTTTTCAAGAACAAAATCACTTACATGGATGTCCTCGAGGCAACGAGGCAATTTGATGAAGAAAACGTGATGAACCGGGGGATGTATGGGCTTCTTTTCAAAGCCTCATTTGCGGATGGAACAGTTCTTTCCATCCGCAGGCTTCTGGATACTTCTATTCCAGAAGCAACATTTCAAAGAGAAGCAGAATCACTCGGAAAAGTCAAACACCGAAATTTAACAGTTCTGCGCGGTTATTTCTCAAGCCGGTCTGATAATGTGCGGTTACTTGTTTACGACTACATGCCAAATGGAAACCTAGCCACGCTTCTTCAAGAGGCAGCGCATCAAGATGGACATGTTTTAAACTGGCCAATGAGGCATTTAATCGCGTTAGGCATCGCTCGAGGACTAGCTTTCATACACTCGATCCCTATGGTTCACGGGGACATCAAACCACAAAACATACTCTTTGATGCTGATTTCGAATCACACATATCCGATTTTGGGCTTAACAAGCTAACCGCGCCTACACAAGGCGAAACATCAACCTCCACAACCGAAAGCCCGGTTGGGACACTCGGTTATGTAGCCCCCGAAGCCACATTAACCGGTGAACCGATAAAAGAATCTGATGTTTATAGCTACGGGGTGGTGTTGTTAGAAATCCTAACCGGTAAAAACCCGGTTTTGTTTAATCAAGATGAGGATATTGTGAAGTGGGTAAAAAAACAGTTACAAAAAGGCCAAATTTGTGAACTTTTGGAACCGGGTCTATTGGAGCTTGACCTGGAGTCATCTGAATGGGAAGAGTTTTTGTTAGGATTAAAAGTTGGACTGTTGTGCACGTCATCTGACCCGACTAGTAGACCTTTAATGTCGGATGTGGTGTTCATGCTTGAAGGGTGTCGGGTCGGGCCGGACATGCCATCATCAGCTGACCCGACTTCACTTTCTTCACCTATTTGAATACTTCATTTTGTTTTGTGTGAATTTGTTATTGAATGTTTTTTTTTTATTTAATTTTTTTTTTTTGGTAATGTGTACTTTCTTCCTGTTTTTTGTGCTAATTTGGTGGAGTCAAAGGGAATAAAGAAAAAAGAACAAATTGCCGCCAAATTAGCATATGGAAATAATAATTGTTTCCTATTATTTGATAGATTATGAATTATAATTGATGACGAAATCATGAAAGTAGCCGTAAATAACTTTAATGGGTTATGAATAGTAATTGATTTAACGTTAGACGATGTGTTGAAAAAGTATGTGTTGAAAAAGTAAATGAACGTAGCCTCTGGAGTCTTACTCACTTTACCTTTAAAATTGTGTAACGATTTTATATGTAAATAAAATAATGGATTTTTTTCTCGTGTTCAAACATTGTAAATGACAAATTACATAAGGATAACAGGATGACGGGGAAGTTGGTGGACCTCATGATTCCAACCCTTCATCTCGTTATTTTGCTAACACCGAAGAGGCTCATGATCTCCTTGGTGTTTACCCGTATGGGTTGGCAAGTGTTAAATTGATGAGGTATCTTAGGCGTTAGCCTACTAAGTTTAGTCTTAGAGCTTCTATGGTAGTGTCTATTTTTTTATTTTTAAGGCTAACTCACACACCCTCTAGACAAATTTCCATCATGAGACCATTACATTTAGCCATTGAGGAGAAATACACTTACTTCACACTTTTATACCATTAGGCTAAAAGCCGTATGGTATACGAATCTTGTTTACATTGGGTTAAACTCGTAAGGCTATCTATATAGTACAACTTACAATTAACCCGATTTTATTGATTAGCACAGTATAATCAGATACATGATTACCTCTAAAAAAAAAGTAAAGTAGCCGTAAATGTGCATGAGGAAGAAGGATGACTTATTGACAAGATTTTATTATTTTGATGAAACGGCGAAAGGGTGCTTGGTCTGTTGAAATTGTCGGCTTTGTTTGGTTGTTTGTAGGTCCACGTCCACATCCACGTCGGATAATAATGGAGGGAATTCAGTTGGTGGGCCCCATCCCATTTAATATATTTATAATATAGTTGCCAATGGTATGAATATGTCTTCCAACCAAATCGCAATAAACAAAAATTGACACCATTTAATGAAACGTGACTTGGTTTATTTTTATTGGTATGAGTATATTTTTTTAATTACAAATGTTACGTCTTTTACACTATTACACCACTAGTTCTAAATTACATATTTTGAATCTTTAACCTCCCCTCTAAAATCATATGTAGTGGTTAACAGAAATGGGCGTGAAAGGGCATTTTCGCGCCCAATTCACACCCAACCCCTCTCTCTCTAGTGAATGGGGCTCTGTAGGGGCAGGCGCGAAAAATTTCGCGGGGCAAGGAGCACTCCACCCTCCAATCATTTTCTTCCACGTCATTTTACAAGGTTTTTTTTTATTATTATTTTCTTTTTTTTTAATTCAATTTTAATATATTAAAATATACCAAATCTGCCACTTTTTTGCCTCTTTAGAGCCTCATTCACTAGAGGGGGGCAGTGTTTGGGTGTGAATTTGGCGCTAAATTTGCTCTTTTATGCTCATTTCCCTTAACCACTACACATGATCTAAAAAACACATGTCTCTAATAAATGAGCCAAACAGAAAAAATTACAAACACATAAACAAGTTTTTCAACCACTCTATTCAGATGAGATCATCAACTTTATTACTCGCATATATATATCATAAAAAGACATCCAACATCCAACAATTTTGTTGAACAAATTTCATATAATTTATATCCATAGGCGAAAGGGCTAAGGGGCTGTTTGATTGATTAAGTGTTGAATTATTAAGATGGTCTGAATAGTTAAGAGGCTCTGAATGGTTAAGAGCTGAATCATTCAGCATCTCTTATTAGCTTAATGATTCAGCACTTAATCATTTCATTCAGATGCTGAAACAAACAGTCTGAATGCTTAATGATTCAGACCTGAATGATTAAGAGGCTGATTAAGAGGCTACCAAACAGCCCCTAAGTGTCTAATAATTGAAAGAGGGCAAGAGGCATTATACTAATAACACTTTCAATGTAATTATTACCACCTTCAAGTGATAAGGATTATCTTCACTTTCTTACACATGATCATTTTCATATGACAATATTATGAGTTTATAATCTTTCAAGAGTAGAAAATAAATATTAACAATACGTAGAACAAAACAAATTAAGGTTAAAAAAGATTATATAAATGAACATTTGGGTATGGACGGGCCTTAATACTATATAAGACGATCACGCTTCACGCACTTAGTATCTACTTCGAATTAAGTTCAGTGTGATAAAACATATACACGAATTTTGTATTAACATCACACGGATCACTATGCGAATGAAATTGTTTTGGCATAATAAAAAAGATATAACATATTTGAAAATTTGTTATTATTTCTAAAGGTCCAGTGATTTTAATGAAAAAAAATACAGCATACAAAGTCAAACATAAACTATAACGACACAATACAATTATGGTGTCAATACACTTAAAATTGGCTATTGGATATAAGATGAGTACAAATAAGAACGATCAAATAAGTAGAAAATAAAATATGATATTTCAGTCAAATTTGAGCATTATTTATTTATTGAATTAGTATTTTTTTTACTTAAACCTTTGTATATTAGTTGTGTTGAAACTTGGAACTTGAAACGCTACTGTGTATATAATAAGCCAAAAGGCTGACCATATTTTATTCGTACTTGTTACGCATGTGAAGTCCAATTTTAAGTACTGTTTCTTATTTTTTTTTTTTTCTCATCTATACATGTAATATTTGAAAGTCATTTTGCACACATGGTATTTTCTCATCCCACTCGCAATCCTCTCTACTCTTCTCATTAATCTATCTATACATGTAATATTTGAAAGTCATTTTGCACACATGGCATTTTTTCATCCCACTCGCAATCCTCTCTACTCTTCTCATTAAGCCACATGACATGAGGTGAGTTTTTTATAAAATTTTCTTTTTTTAATCAAAATTGAGAAATCTATCTATCTATACATATAATATTTAGGAGCAATATGGGACACTTGTCAATCATTTAGGCTCCTACATTTAATGGTCATCCCTCATGGCACAATGTGGTAATTTATAAAATTTTCTTTTTTTTTAATCAAAAATCGAGTAAAAATATAAAAACCCTTCTAAAAGTCACGGACATAACATAACCCTCATTCATCATCGCCTCCTCTAACCCAAAACCCTAATCATCAACTTCCAGCGGCGATTCTTCAAATCAAAGGATCTCTTGCCGTGTTCTTCATCAAATCTTCAAGGTATTCTCTCTTCTATTGTTATGTCAATCAATGGTCCTTCATATATGTGTTTTTTCTGATTTTTTTTCGTTTTTCTTCCTGATTTGTTTGTCGATTAATTTTTTTTTGTGTGTTTTGTTTGATTTCAATTATTTACCTTATACTACTTGCGTTTAAGTCTATTATTGGTCAGGTTTATTAATATTTAGTTTTAGGGTTCATGTTTTAGGGTTCGTGTTTTAGGGTTGATGATGGGTTACGGATCTGTGATTAGAGTAATAATAGGGGTTTTGATTACCCGGTATTTTATAGGGTTCAACTGATGATTATTATAGAAAATATGTTTTTGGTCTGTATTTAGCTTTAATGTTTTAGGTTTATGATTCGATTCAGGTTTTATAGAAACCTTAGAATGGATTGTTATGATTTAGTTTTTTATTAGTGGTTTATGTTTTAGGTATCGATTTATGTTTTAAGAAATAGTTTATTGGTTTGATAGTATTTAAGCGTTCTACTGAGATTGATTTTGCATTTATGTTTGAGGTTTGTAGTAAGGTTTAATGTTTTAGGTTTATGAATACGTTTCAATTAATGTTTTAAGGATAGCTAAGAAAGGATTCTTATGATTTAGTTTTTGATCGATTCTTTATGTTTTAGGTCTCGACTTATGGTTATGAATCGTACTTGAATGGTTTGTTATTCTTTAAGCTTTCAACTGAGAATGATTTTGCATTAATATTTTAGGATTCTATTAAGGTTGAATGTTTTAGGTTTATGATTAGGTTTTAATTACCGTTTTACATACATCTAAGAATGGATTGTTAAGATTTTTTTTTTTTGATTAGTCGTTTATGTTTGAGGTATCGATTTCCATTTTTTAGGTTTCAACTGATTTTATGAGGTTTCATTCATTGTTTTACATACCTACAAATGAATTCTTAGCTCTGAAAACTTATAATCAAATGGTTTTTAATGTTTCCATTTACTGATTTATGTTTCATACTAACTCACTTCTTTCTAATACAGATTGGTAACTGCTTGTGTGATAATGACTTACGGTTTTTGGGTACAGTCAGAAGCCAACGATCGTATTTGCTTGGTAATATTTGATTTATTCATTTCATTAAAAAAATATTTATAATGTTTATTCATAAATATAAATTTCTTTATGAGTTGTAGGCTTTACCTGAGGAGTACACAGAATGGGTTAAAAAGTATAACTATCCAACAGGTGATTGTACGATTCATACACTGGATGAAAAAAGATTTCGCGTTAAGGTCATGCATATAGCTGGGAAGTGGTTTATTTGTGACGGATGGAATCACCTAATGACTACATTAAATTACCCGTCCGTTTGCAACTTTGTTTTTCAATACGAATCGGCCATCAACTGTTTCAATATGATTACGTTTCATCAAGACGCTATAACTGCACCTGGTAGATTTTTCTACTGCAAGATTGATGACCCTCAAACTGATGAAGAACGTCTGGTATGTGTTTTGTAATATCATTTAACTACATTATATAACACACTGATCATATAGTAATATGTATTAATTTTTCATTCCATTTGTTGCAACTTATCAGCATGTCAGTTGCTTTGTTATGCATGGATTATACAACCGAACCCTTCCGTTGGAACCAATTATAGTCAACTCATTCCCAGGTCATGTTTTCAACTCCAAATTCCTCATTTAATTTGATATTTATTAAAAGCAAAACATCCATAAAACTGTATTGATTATATAGGTTATAATGCTTTATCATTCATATTGTATGTGAAATCTTAATTTAAATAAAGACTTTATTTCCATTTGATTGTTTAATCTCTTTTTGAATGATTAAAAGTAATATTAAACGGTGTTTGCTTCAGGTCATGTTTTCCAAATCCAGCTAGAAAACGATGGTGCTGCTACTTACATAACTCAAGGATGGCGTTATATGAAGGAGATTTTTGAGATAACCAAAGATCATCTGATTGTTTTTGAGATTTACAATGAGGTTTCTTTCTCAATTTGCAAATGTTTATTGTATTACTTTGTATTTGGAAAACATCACAATTAACTCTATACATTATTTTTCATTACTCTCTAAACTTTTGATTTTTGTACTTTGTTACACAAGCAGAAAACATATGACTTGACATTTTTTAAGAAAGGGGAGCTTACTCTTCCTCCCGATTTGTGGGAGGACGTTGACAATTCTGAGGATGATCATGGCGAAAAGGTTAATGAAGGAGATGATATGGATCATGAGGATGATCAATCTGCTGCTATCGAGGATGTAGGTTGTTGTGATAATTTCGGTGTTCTGGTTGTTTTCACAGTTGACAATCATTATGTAAGTTTCTAAAATTTAACTAACCGTATATTATAATCATATTTATGCATATGTTAGGTTGTTATTAATTTTGAAAATTATTTGTTATTTTTTAGTTTATGCAGGCCGAATTGGCAAGACAAAATGGTATGAACAGGCAGATGGGTTTGACAATTAAAGATGGTGAGGGTTACAGTTTGGGAGTTTCTGTTGGTGTAGATAGTTCGAGGTCAAGTAAGCGTTACTACATCAAAGGTATGTCAACCTTTGTTGCTTATAAGGATCTGCAGGCAGGTGATCAGATGCATTTCCTTTTTTTCCAGAATCGAGGTTTGTTAAAGCTCTCTAAAGTAGTTAGGGTTGCTGGTAATTAGTTTTGTTAGTTTTGCCAGTTTAGATGGTGAACATAACATTTTTGGTGGGTAACTTTTTGCACCTTAGTGGTGGTAGTTTTTTGAATATGGTTTACGTTTAGTGGTCACATACATTTCCACGTTTTACTGGTTTAGTCAACTGTGGGTTTTTGGGGTTGATGTGTGTTATAAACAGTACTATTATGCTATGGTTTGTTGACAATACATATGATACTTAATATGATGGTCCTGGCAGTAGTCTAATATTCTAAATTTCAATGCAAATTAGTTTGAACTATGTTATCCATGTTTCAAGTTATAGTAATATAGTATAGTTACAAGCACTTTTTATGATGTATTGTTAGTAGTCGTATATATTAATGTTTTTTGGTTGGTTGCTAAACTATTTTTTAAAAAAAAGTTGTTATAAACATTAAGTTTTTAAACATTACAAAGTTTTAGTTTTTGCCGGATTAAGTTTTTAAAAGTAATTAAAGATTTCGCATCTTTGTAATTTATCAATTGTCATTACTATTAATTACTTTGGTATTAACAACAATAAGTTTTATGAATCATTGTTAACAAAGTCAAAATTTAAGTATTATTGGTAAATAACAATCCACATAAATGTAATGAGTTTCTTTTTTAAATATTAAAAACCGATGAAAGATTAACTAACACCGGTTTTAAAACATTCAACACATTAAAGCATTTAAAACCATTTTAAATGTAAATTTAATCTGGTGTTTTTTTTTTTCGTTTTAAAATCAATGCTTTTCTATGTCATTTAAACTTGAGTAGACTTTTTAAATTTCCTTAAATGTAAAACTTTAGAAAATTTTGTTCAATTTTATATAATTTATTAAAAACCTATCATGGAAACATGTAAAATCATTTTCATTCTAACTTAAAAATGGAAACATGTAAGAATTGAAATTTACGATTTTTATTTAATAAACATTAAACGAAATTTAACTTAATCATGGAAACACTTAAATGTAAAATCATTTTCATTCCAAATATAAATTTACGTTATAATAATTCACTAATCTTTACTAAAATTAAATAAGTCAACACTGCTTATTACATGTTTACGTTACATTATAAATACAAAATTGATTGTTAAATTTTGATTAAGGTTTCGATCAATCAAATCTTCGTCACTTTGTCAGGTATCTGTATCACTACTCTTTCTAATTAGAAATTGCACTGTTAATTCATTTATGTTTAAAAAATTAAAGCGTATGTAATACCTACATTGTCAACAAAGTTGCAGCATTATGGATTGAAACAACATCACTTTTTTTTAAGAAATCACTTTGCGTATGAGTAAATACACGATCAAAGTTAAGGTGCTTAGGCTTTTGAAGCGAGCAAATCGAAAGATTCCCGGAGAAATGATTTCTCTTCATATGGTTCTGATGGCTGAACAGGTTATGTTTTTAACATTTTCGGTTTTTATTTTTTTAAAATTACGTTTTATTATTTCTCTTTAAGTATTCGTTTTTTACGTTTTTTTTTTTTTACGATTTGTTTTTTTATTCAACACAAAATGCAGTGTCTGTGAAGGTTAGTAGTTTAGTTAGTCAATCATGTATTCAGATTAGATTTTAATGTAGTTTATTCTAACAATTTCCACATGCCTTTTAATATTGTAGGATTTTGTTGGAGAAAACACTGCTCCAGAATCATCTTGTAGAGTTAGTTTGATTCGTGATGAAGCGGAAGTAAAGCGTAGCTTGGACAAAGTTTATATGAAACGGAAGATGATGAATTGAATCAACAACTAAAGTCTTTAAGTCATGTAAGAAGAAATAAGCTAACAAGTCAGTTGACAAGACACTTTTCATTCTTAAGGTTGAAAAATAGGATCAATGAATCCTTTTTTGAACATTTATTTATTGTAAGGATTTTTATTTGATGTGTTTTGAGATTTTCTGATCATTTATGTTTGGTTTGTTTACGAGACAATTTTCATATAAATAAAATGTGTGTTGACATTTGATGTTTGTTTTTTAGTTTTGTAAAATTTGTACATGCTTGAATAGTTTTTTGTTATGCAATATATTTGTTGATACTTTATAATTGGAGAGTTTGATTATAATTTATTACTTTAGATTCAAATTTCGAAATTTAGTATTTTCGGAAAATTCAATGTTGACCACAATTATCTATATAAAAGCCACTAAACTCAATCAAAAAAACATAAAAAGCTTACACAACAATCAAACATTCAAGAGAATTCCGGTTTGCTCTTTCGTGCGCGCTTCAGTCTTCTTTTGTACAAGTTCATTGTATGTCATTCTTTTCTTCAATCAGTCCATTTTTTAGTACTTTACATTGTTATTATATCTAATTTTTGTAGATAATGATTGATTATCTATAAAATTTCTAGAAAATCATTGATTATTTCTATGTTATGTTCCTTTACAATTTAGTTCTACTTCATTATTATTTAGGTTAAATGGGACGTAAAAGACTGTCTACCACCTCAAATGATAAACGAACACCGTTATCTAATATCTCTAACGGTAAACATATGTTTTCATCTTTATGAATCGTATACATAATATCATGCAAACAATTTATTTTTTTTCACAGTTATCTCCAATGAACAAAAAATTAAGAATGCGGCCGAGTGTCGTAAACTTAGGAAGTTATATCTAGATGCCAAGAGAGGCAAGGTCAATAATCATAATAATGGAATAGAAAATGTACCACCAAGCGTACAATTTAACCGTGAGTCTATTGGACCTTCACACAATTATATGCATCAAAGTTCGTTGGTCCAATCAACTTTCAATTTGTCTACACCAGGTAAAATTTTGTTTCTCCACTCATTATTTTTATATCTTTGTATACCGTTTGAACTAGACATGCCTATTAATAATCAGATTTAATAATACGAAATTATTTTTCTATTTTGTTAAGGTCAAGTGCAACAAACTCCTCTGTCTAACATCTCAACTGGTATCTTTTATAATTTTCATGACATATCTTATGTTACTCGAAATTACTAATTTGGTTATTTTTTTGGGTATAAGACTATTATTATTTAATAAATTTTTTCTATTCTTGAAGTCAAAAGTAACCTTTCCCATGATTGGCGAATTTTTGGAAAATTACAAGTTGATGCTAAGAGACAGAATATTAAGCAATCTGGAAATACTAATCCGTCAACATCCACTAACAATGTATTTTCACTTGATATATCTGCCTTTAGCTCAACCTTCAACACCCCATTTAATGCATCTTTTTCCGGTAATAGCTATCGTTTCCATTCAGTAATTTATAACATTTTATTAACTTTGTAATTTTTTTTATCTAATCGTAACTTATTTTTTTACTTATTTATAAACAGGTTCAACCGAACGTACTCCTTTGTCTAATATTACAAACGGTATCATATTTCTATGTTGCTTACGTATGTCTTTGTAATGTTATAACACTCTATAACTAAAAGTTTATTTACTATCTAAACATTACAATTTTATTTGTATTCATAGTGTCAGTGCATGATAGTAATAGACCAAATTCTGTCGAGGCTAGAACTTTTAGAAAAGCACAAGTTGATGCTAAAAGACGTAAAGTTAATTCTGTTATAGGATTGCGGAACCAATCCATTGTTACATCTGGTACCTATTTCTTTAAATCCATTACTTATATAAAGTTGCTACTTTTATTAATGTTAAACATTAATTTAAAGTATTATATTTAGGTTCAGGTATTAACTTTGATAGACGCTCAAATGCAACATCTTCTGTTCAGACAACAAGCATGAATACATCAAGTCATAATTCCATGTTACCAGAATCTTCAATTTTAAGTAACTTAGAAAATTGCAGCAATGGATTACGAACTAATCGACGTTGCATCTCACCTGTTCGCATGGTTAGTTTGTCAGACGAAGAAGATATGAATCCTCAACCCATGTTCAATTATCAATATAAGGGTGTCTCTAAAGGTAAATTTTATTTTTAATAAACCAATTACGAATTTATTATTTTTAATTTAACGTAATATTAATTCTATTTATTCTATTCACAAGATTATTTGGATCACGGTGATCAAACGGTTGTATGTGAGATGTGTAACGCCAAACTGTGGAAATCGGAAGCTGGCAGATCACTACAAGTTAGTGGTAGAACATGTTACTATCTATGTTGTGGTTATGGAAAGGTGCAACTTCCAGATTTCAAAGAAAGCAGTGTCGATTATCAGAATCTTTTTAAGAACATAGACTTCCGAAGCAAGTATTTCTTAAAGCACATTCGAAGATTCAATTCTATGTTCTGTTTTACTTCACTGGAGGCAAGGTCGACTCAAATATTAATAAAGGCAAGGCTCCCTTCATATACAGGATAAGTGGTGAAAATTATCATGCCCTGGGTGGTCTTCTTCCTAATGATGGGACAAAACCAAAATTTTCTCAGTTGTATATCTATGACACTGAAAACGAAGTCTCTAACAGGAGTAAAATTTTCAGGTAATATTTTACAGTTTATTAAAATAAATTTTTACTTATAGTTTGTTTTTGCCATATAAAACAACTGTTCAATTTTTGAAATTTTAATCTATTTATTACAGTAAGGAAAAAGGGGAGTCTAACAAAATTGATGAACAACTTGATCTTGAAATCATTCAGTACCTCAAGTCGATGTTAGACTCTAAAAATCAGCTTGTGAAAAGCTATAGGAGTGTACGCGATCGATTTAATGAAAATTCTGAAGTTAACCTTAAGTTACGTCTTATTGGGAGGCGAACTAAAGATGGTCGACTATACAACTTACCAACTTCAAATGAAATCGCTGCACTTATACTTACAGACAATGATGATGAGATTGACAATCGAGATATTGTTGTGGAATCAAGAAAAGAAGGTCTTCAGCGGATAAGTGAACTTCATCCAAAATATTTAGCTCTTCAGTATCCATTGCTTATTCCATTTGGAGAAGATTGTTATAGGGTTGATATACCGCATCGTGAAGAAAGGAAGTCTAAAAAGAAAGTAGACTCAAAGTGTTCAATGAGAGAGTATTTTGCCTATCATATTCAGGACAGAGTTGGTAAGTTCTCTTTGATTTTGAATGCAAGGCGCCTTCTTCAACAGTTTTTGGTTGACGTTTATACTATGATCGAGAGTGAGAGGTTGTTTTATGTACGTTATCAGCAACAAAAACTTAGGTGTGACTCTTATTCCAGTCTTCAAAATTTGCATCAAAATGGACCTACAGATTTGGCAACAATAGGTACACCTATAATACTACCATCTTCTTTTACTGGTGGTGCACGTTACATGAGGGAAAATTATCTTGATGCAATGGCCATTTGTAAAAAGCATGGATACCCTGATTTTTTCATCACAATCATGTGTAATCCGAAATGGCCTGAAGTTAGAAGGTTTCTGAAGGATAAGAAGACAAATCCTGAAGACAGACCAGACATTTTAGCCAGATTATTCAAACTGAAGCTAGACTCACTGATAAAAGATTTACGTGATAAAGCAATATTAGGGAAGACTTCGGCAGGTACCATACATTAATAACTTTGAATCATTCTTTATTACCGTAACAAACTAATAAAGTTAGTGAATATATTTTTTGTTTTATGTTGCACTAACTTTTTTATTTACAAAATTTTAATTTTAATTTTAGTACCATTTATTTTTACAGCTGTTTATACTATCGAGTTCCAAAAGCGTGGTCTTCCTCACGCTCATATCTGTCTCTTTCTTAAAGATGAAAGCAATCTTCCGACGATTGATCATGTTGATCGTTTAGTTTCTGCTGAAATCCCAGATAAGAATTTAGATCCTGAGTTGTTTAGTCTTGTGAGTGACTTTATGATTCATGGACCATGTGGACCTGAATATCCCAACTGCCCGTGCATGATTGATGGTAAGTGCTCCAAGAAATTTCCAAAGAAGTTTTCTCCGGCATCAATGATAGATTCAAAAGGATATCCGGTTTATAAAAGAAGAGACTCAGGAGTATTTGTTGAAAAAGGAGGTGCTCAGTTAGATAACAAAAATGTGGTTCCTTATAACCCAACACTTTTGAAGCGTTATCAAGCTCATATTAATGTTGAATGGTGCAACCAAGCTGCTTCAATTAAGTATCTATTCAAATACATTAACAAGGGACCGGACAGGGCTAAAATTGCTTTTGTAGAAGATGATGGAGAAGGTCAAGAAGTACAGCAAAGAGATGAAATCAAAAAACATTATGATTGCAGGTTCCTTTCAGCATGTGAAGCTTCATGGAGGATACTTAAACACGAAGTGCATTACAGATACCCTCCAGTGATTATGTGACACCTGGCAAATTCGGGTTAACAACGTTGTCTAGATGAAAGTCTACCTTAGCGAGTCACGTGTATATTGTACTTAACTGGGTTAGTTAAGTCGGGTTATGGTTCGGGAACTATTAGTTAGTCTAGAAGATCATTGGATGTTGGTCTAGAGGTTCATTAGATGTCGGTCCTTAGCCAAGTGTACAAACGGTGACGATCGGTGGGATCGTCAGGGCATACGGAACATACGAGTCTCGAGTCCCGGGAATTGGTGAACAAGTGTAAATATGTGTATTTACTTGTGTTATGTGTTTACAATCATTATGTGACTTGTCGGTACATGAATATGCATTAACATATGTTAAAACGGGGTTTAACGCGCAAAACACACAAAGGGAACCCCTACAGGCGATTAGGAAGCCTAATCGCCCATAGGGGAGGCGAGTAGGGCACAGTAGACGCGAGTAGGAGGCTACTCGTGTGTTCTTAGGGGCGATTAGGCCCAATCTCATGCGATTAGCAGCCCTAATCGCATGTAGCTGCTGCATACTCGCCTATAACGTGCTGGACGACTAGAAACGCCTATAAATACAACACTTAACCTCCTAAACTCACTAATATTAACCCTAGTCGTCCCATAACCGCCCCAAACACTTAAACAACCTCTGGAAGGCGATTTTGATCAAAAACACAAGATTTCAAGGTCTAACCATCATCCTTTTACAATTCCAAGGTTTGATTCTCATCCATAACACTTTGTAAACGTTTTTAATCAATCCCTAATGGTCCAGACCTGTTCATAAACGAAAAAGATTTCTGAAAATCGTCAATAAGAGTTATTAATCGGATTATAATTAATAAACATGTGTTATGGGTATGTATGATTAGAAAGATAGGATTTTTATGAATCTTGATGATGTGTTGATGTGTTATCATGCTAGGTCAGAAGTAATATTGTCATTATAATGATAGGTATCTCAGTAATTGGATAATAGGGTTATGATTACATGCGTTATTTGAATGTTGCATGCTATGTGTATGTGTTTGGATTGCTTTGGTTGCATGCAGGACTGATTTTACGAGGATGAACGAAGGGTTTTGGGTTGAACATGTTTAGGATAGTGTTTGGGATGATATTGGGTAGTTACACACGCTCTGGATCTGATTTGGAGCGTTAAACGCGCGAAAAACCGGAACAGCAAGGTTACAGGCGATTAGCCTTGCTAATCGCGTGTAGTAGGGGCGAGTAGCCCCCACTCGCGTGTAATCATGGGCGAGTAGGCCCACTCGCCTGGCTACAGGGGCGAGTAGCCCAATCGTGTGGTCCTAAGGGCGAGTAGCCCTAATCGCCTGCCTTAAGGGGCGATTAGCCCTAATCACGTGACATTTCATGCGATTAGCCTCCCTAATCGCGTGTACTGCTGCTGTAAGTGTATATTAGCATACCGAGACCTGATTTGACATGTAGTAACATGCTAGGAACCCCGTAACATGTCTAATAACTTGGTAACATATAATTGGATGTATTCCGGTGATACGTGAACTATGTGCTATAACTTGTTGTGTGTTAACGTATGTTAAGTGTACTTGCGTTATTGTATGTTTTGGAGCGTAAACATAACACGGGGAGTCTCGGGTCACCAATGGGATGTCGAGTCTCGTCAATTGGGTCAGTTAAACAGTCACGGTATTTTCAAAACGAACTTGGTTATGGTCTGGACATCTAGGGACTAATTAACCTGCGGGTTATTAGTCTAAGTACTTGTAACTGTCGTATGTTAGGTCGCCACTGTACGGGACTAACATAGCAGCTGAGTTTACTCGGGATTAGGAGTAAAGCAACTTAAGGTGAGTTTACGGCCCCTCTTTTAAACTGGTTTTATACTTTCGGGGGAGAAAACATGTGTTAAAACGATTGTTTGGTAAATTCTGTCATACTATGGGTTCTAACGTATACTACACGATCTTTGGAAGTCCCGGGGGGAACCATGAATGTGCGGGTTTGCACAACGGGGAAATGTGAATAGCGCTATTGGGAGTGACCAACCCCGCTCGTCGGCTTGGAGGGCCGGGCGAGTGCATATTGTCTCAAACAGGAACAACAGGAACATTTGGAACTATTCGGGCACAACAACTGGTATTCGAGTTAGTAATGGTTTTCCAATCGTGGTAGTAACAAAACGTACGCCTAGCTAGCGTATACTGGTTTTCTATTTGTTATAGTATGGACAGGTGGACTTGGTACTTGAACTGCAAACCTGTAAACTCACCAGCATTTTTGTGCTGACGTAAACTTTTACATGTTTTCTCAGGTCGCTAAGGTAGCACATGGAACTAGGGCGCACGCGTCTGCACGGCGTCTAGATAGAGTTGCATGATTTCATAAACATTGAACTTTGGTTATTTATGTTGAACTTTACTTTGAATAAGCTTCCGCTGTAAACGGGATTTTTAAAACTATGTTTTGGTATTGCATTAATTACATTTAGACTTGTTTATTGTGATCGTTGGTTTGGATCCTGGTTTGTCATGCGCCTCGCGGTAAAACTCCGCAAGTGGATTTTGAGGTTGTGACAGATTAGGCTTCCTTTTCATCTACCTGGTGAGCAAACTGTTGTATACGGTCCAGAAGAGCAACTTCAAAACGTACTCAACAAGCCATCAGTGTCTTCAACAATGTTTCTAAAATGGATGAAACTAAACCAGGATGAACCTGTTGTTGATGCGTTTTGCGACTAAGGATTGGATATACTTGATTAACATATGTTAGTGTTTTGGCCGAAGGTGAACAGAATGGGCGAATGAAGAATTGACTGGGCGAAGGTAGATGATAAATGGGCGAAGGTAGATGTGAAGTGGACGAAGGAAGACAGGACCTGAACTGAAGACACATTCGACCACTTGATGTGGGCGAATGTGGAAAAAGCTCACATTCGACCATCTGTAAGGGGCGAATGTGCAGTGCCTATATATAGATTTTGAGTTTTTGATTATGTAAGCGAGTTGTCATTTGTGTCCAGGTTCAGATCAGGTTTAGGAGTGTTTTTGAGAGATTATCTGTGTGATTCTAGATTAACATAAACAGTTTGTAAATGCTTATTGATTGAAGTTAATCTATGAAAATGATATTGAAAATGATCTTGATTGTGTCGTGATTTGTGTTTTATCAATTTGTTCAGATCTAGGGATTCCGCACCTAGATTTGTGACTTGTATGATCGTATAATCCTGTTTTAGCTAAAATCCAACGCTCACAAAGTGGTATCAGAGACTAGAGGATCATACAACAACAAATTTGATAAGATCAGAGCTGATTTGGACATGTTTTTGACATAAAATCATCTGTTTTTACATAAACATTGTTTCTAAGTGTTTTTGATCGATTTAAAGGTGAATTTGTGGTCGAATTCAAGTTTTCCAAGACTTAAAGTTGTTCCAAATCAATTCCGAAACATAACCTGATTGAGATCATTGAAATCCAAGAACTTTTGAAAATCTGAGATCAAAATAACCGTTTTTCAAACAATAACCGTTTTTCAAAAATGAGATCTGCTGATTTTGGGCGAACCTGGAACCTGGGCTGAGAGTTGTGGTCGAACGTGCATAAAAGTGGGCGAACCTGAGTGTTTTGAGTGGACGAACCTGAAAATCTGTTTAGAAGTTTTCACATTCGGGTATAAAATTCCACATTCGACCGTTTCATTCCGGGCGAAAGTGGAAAGTGTGTTATTGTGATTTACATTCTGGTCATTTTCACATTCGGGTGTTACTGTTTGGTCGAAAGAAGAGCAGAAGGGACGAGAGTGTGACAGTTTGGACGAACCAAGGATAGTTTGGACGAAAGTGTAAATTTCGGGCGAACCTAGGATTTTTGCTGAAAAATTTTTCTAAGTGTTGAGATTTTCAGATTGTGATCATGTGGCGTTTTCAAACTACTTCGGGATCAGCACCAACACAACCACAACAGCAGACAATGGACCCATGGACAGTGGCAGCGCAAAAGACGAACACGCAATCCTCACAACCACTTAACTACATGACAACAACGAACACGATGCCTCAAAGTGTAGCACATCCGGCACTACAATCAGATTACTGGGGAGTAGCTGCAGCGGCGGTAAATACTCAAACCACTAATGCTATTTCTACTTTGATTAAGGATTTGTCTACAGGTAATGGAACTCGGCCACCGAAGCTCATGGATATGCAAGAGTATAACCAGTGGCACACCATGTTCAAAATCCATCTGGAAGGCATGGGAGTTGAAGGAGCAGAGGCATGGAGCATGATCGTTAAAGGATACACAGCACCGATTCTGGAGAATACCGGTGAGTTGATTCCTCTGGAGAGCTTGACTGAGGATGAAAAGAAGAAATACGTGGTGGAGAAGAAGGCGTTCTCTCAACTGACACAGGCAATCACAAGTGATTTGTTGCATCAGTTTGGGACATGTACTACGTCAAAGCAGCTTTGGGATAAGCTGAAGAGGAAGCATGATGGTAACGAAAAGACCAGGAGTTTGAGAATGGAGGAATTAGTCAAAGAGTTTGAGAACTTTTCTTTTATTAATAATGAAACTTTGAAAGAACTAACTCCGAGATATATGCATTTATTGTCTGAATTGTCTAGTTATGGTGTACAGATTCCAATGACTAAGCAGGTGGATAAGTTTGCAGATGCTTTACCACCACAGTGGGATCAGCATGTGGAGGTACTTAGAGAGAAGGATGCTTATCAATTCTGGACCATTTCAGAATTCATTGAAAAGCTGGAGAACAAAGAGTTGGAGGACAGGAGGAAAGCTAGAAGGTCACAGATTCCTCAGAATCCCAGTCTGTATTTTGGAGGTACTTCAGTTCCAGCTGGAAACTCGAGCTCTGGAAGCGTTGCACCACATGTTGCATGTATTTCCAATGTCATGGATTCATCAAAACCAACCACCAACTACACACCACCACAATACAATTCCTACTCACAACCATCATACACACCACCACAATATACTTCCTACATTTCACCAGTCTCTCCAATGCAACAAGCAAGTTTTTACACCGCTAACCAAACACAACAACCATTAAACCAAGTTACTCAACATAAACAACAACCAGTGGTGTTGGATACATCTAACTTGGGAAATGTGACTGTGGAGGTTGCTCAGCAACACATTGCATTAGTCTCAGCAATGGTTTCATCCTACAATGGCTTGGTTGCTAGTCAGATTGGGAACAACAACCTAACCAACGAAGACTACGCACAAATAGACAAGGAAGAGATGGAACTCATTGACATTCAATGGGCTTTTGCGAGTATAATGAGAAGAGCAACAGAGTTCATAGAGAAAACTGGAAGAACTGATTTGGCAACTTCTCCCAACACAACCTATGGTTTCAACAAGGAGAAGGTTACGTGTTTTAATTGTGGAGAGAAAGGACACTTCAAAAGGGAATGCACTCAGCCACCTAAACAAGGTAATCGAAACCCTTTCAATGCAAATTACCAGAACCGTCAACAGAACCAAGTTTCTTACCAAAACAACAATAACTACCAGAACCGAAACTTTAACAACCAAAACAGACAACCAAACACTCAACACCAGATTCAAAACCAATCTCCTAATCACCCAAACCGAACAGTTGTACCTATCACTACACCTACTGAAACTCAACAGAATGCGAGTCAGAACCAAGCTTTGGTGACTCAACAGGATGAGAGGTTTGACTGGTCGGGTATGCAAATAGGAGTTGAGGAAGTGACTACTGGTGGGAATGTGGCTTGTGTTGCCTATCAGGTTGATATGGAAGAGTCGGTGGCAGTTGATGAAAAGAAAGAAACTGAGGAGAGTGAAAGTGATGATTCTGAGACTGAGATGGAAGTGGAGAGTGAACCTGTTGAGGTTAAGGCTGAGGAAAAGAGTTCTGGGATGGTGATTGATTCAGTCTCTGATGTTCCCGAAGAGTGTAAATCAGTTTATTCAGATTGTGAGAGCGAATCAGACACAGAGGGAAGTGTTGATTCTTTGGATGATGATATTGACCAGTTGCTGGCAGAAGCTGACTTTTTGATGACGAGGAAGTCGTGCATAGCTGATGATGCTTTCACCAAGATCGACTACTCAAAGTTTTTCACTGGAAAGGAAGCTCATTTTGCTTTGATGGCCATGACCGAACCGCCAAAACCTGTAAGTTCTGAATCTAGCACTGATGTTATGAGTGATAAATACTGTGGAACTTGTGATAGATTGACAGAGGAGAATAAACAACTCCGAATTTCACGTGATAGTGCTATTCAAAACTGTCAATCTACTCGCAAAGAGTTGAATGCTTTTAACAAAGTATTAGATGGTTATAAAAAGGACATTTCCGACTTGAAAAACACTTTGTCATTGAAACAATTGGCCATAAACAACTATATCAATGAAATTGAAAACACCAAGTTGGAAATGGCTGCCATTAAATGCTTTGCTGAAAAAGTTAACAAGAAACTGGAAAGTTATAAGAATGTTGCTTATGTCGTGGATCATATCATTGATGATAACACCACCAATTACAAGTCTGTACCATCTCCGGTTCTTTTTGAAAACCATAACTATCACCAAGTTATACCGGAGAGTTCGGTAAAATCAGACTCATCGTCAGAAATGGAATCTAATACTTCAAGTATTGGTGATCCATATTCCGATGTGAGACCGATTTTGGGCTTGAACAATGAGGGTGTTTATGCTGAGAGTGATAGTTCAGACTCAGAAAATGATGATATTGGTAGTGATCAATCTGTTAATGAATGTGAGATTCCAAAAGAAAATCACATCATTACTACTGAACCAGTGTCACCATCTGATCATGTTCATCCGATGGCAAATGCTAATCGTGATAAGAAGTCTGAAAAGATTGTTGTTAAGAAAAATAATGATGTTAAGAATGTGGTTGAAAAGAATGAGCTGAATGAACCAAGTGACAAACCTGTAAAGGTGTTTTATCGGATGGAAGGATCCGATAAGATCATTGCTGATGAGGAATTTCCGATAAAAAATGTTAACTATTCTAAACTTGATAAAATCTGGCAAGAAAGCACAATATGGTTTCCAAAACATGAAAGAACCAATGAAATTCCACCAGAAATCTTAAAGAAATTGTTTTCAGAAGTTCCTCAAGAACCAAAAATCCATGTCACTGAGTTCATTCGACCAGATGATAAAGCAAATGGTTTTCATGAACCTTCTTACTCAAAAGGACCACTTCCTGAGAGTTTAAGAAATCAACAGTATAATGATCAATTTCCTGTCAGATCATTTGCTTCACCAAATGCTCATTATGTGTTTGAGGAATATAGAAAATGCTTTAAATGTGGAGAACGCGGGCATTTACTTGCTCAGTGTCCATATGTAAGGCACAAAAGACATGAGGTTGAGGTTAAGAATTCCATGAAAAAGCCGATTGATCATTATGTTCCACCGCAAAGACGGACTGTTCCTCAACAACAACATTTTCATAATCAAAACAATTTTCAAATGAGGAACAACCGTCCATTTTATTATGATCGAAGGAATCGGATTGCAATGGAACAATCTTGGAGAAAACCTGTGGTGAACACAACAGCTGATAGACAAAAGGTTCCACAAAAACCAATTGTCAAGTCACATGTTGGACCTAAGTCGGTTAATTCAGATAAGGTTGCTAAGAAAGTTACTTTTAGTAACAATGTTCAGAAACCTATTGAGAAACCAAAATCTCAAATTCGTATTCTCAAAAGGTCTGAACAATCTTGGACACCTAATGGTTCTCCAGGAGCTTCTACGTCAAAGGTGAGTGAGAAAAATGAATCTGTTTTGAACAATCAGAAAACGATTGATTCAAAACAGAAAGTTGTTGAAAAAGTCAATGAGAATGATTCTTTGAAAGCCAAAGTTCAAAGGCCCAAGACTCAGGCTTGGGTCCCCCGAAAGAACTAATTGTTTACTTTTTGTGTGCAGGGAGCTTCAGTTGGCCCTATTAGCAGTCTCTGGATTGTCGATAGTGGAGCTTCAGGCCACATGACGGGGGATTTGGCGTTGCTGTTCGATGTGAAGAATATTAATGGAGGATATGTTGCGTTCGCGGGAAATAAAGGAGGTTATATCACGATGGAAGGAAGCGTGAGTAACGGGATTGTGACTTTCAAGCGGATTTCTTATGTCAAGCAGATAGACTATAATCTGTTGAGTGTCAGTCAAATATGCGATAAACAATTTTCTGTGCATTTTGATGACAAATCCTGCTATATTCTTAAACCGGGCTTCAAGATTCCAAAGGAGTGGGTTATGTTGATGGCACCTCGAGTCAACAATCTTTATATTCTTGATATGTCCAAGGCAATGACACCACAGGGACAGATAACATGCTTTCTATCCAAGGCGACCGAAAAAGAATCGATAATGTGGCACCGAAGAATGGGGCACATTCATTTGAGGAAAATGAATCAGTTAGTGAGAAATGGACTTGTCGATGGAGTAAACGTGAAACATTTCCATCTGAACGACAAGTGTGTGAGCTGCATGAAAGGCAAACAACACAAACAATCCCATAAAGTGAAGAAGGTTAACTCTGTTGAGATGCCGCTTGAGCGATTGCACATGGACCTTTTTGGACCGGTCAAGCGCAAAAGTCATCTTGGAGAGCTTTATTGTTTAGTCGTCACTGATGACTATTCACGATTCTCATGGGTGATGTGTTTGAAGAACAAAAGCGACACCTTTACCAACCTACAAGTTCTGTTCACTCGACTGGAGAATATCTACAACTTGAAGATAAAAAGAATCAGGAGTGACAACGGGACGGAGTTTAAAAATGCAAAGATGGATGAACTTTGTGAAAGCAAAGGGATTCATCATGAATATTCAGCTCCGTATACCCCGCAACAGAACGGTGTTGCTGAAAGAAAGAATAGGACTCTGATTGAGGCTGCTAGAACAATGCTCGCTGACTCAAATCTTCCGGTAATGTTCTGGAATGAGGCGATTTATGCAGCAAACTATACATTAAATCGGGTTATAACAGTGAAGAAGTTTGGAAAAACATCTTATGAGCTGTTACACCGACGAAAGCCCAATTTAGAGTATCTAGAACCATTTGGGGCGCCATGCACGATGTTGAATCCAAGCGAGAAGTTTAGTCCTAAAGCTGAGGAGGGATATTTTGTTGGATATGCAACCCCGCTCAAACGGGTATTCAACAAGAGAACTCGTCAAGTGGAGGATTGGGCAAACGTGGAAGTTCAACGATACACACAAAATTTGCAAGGCACGGGCCCTGATTGGATGTTTGATTACAAAGATTTCTTTGAATCATTCAATCTAGATAGCCTGGTTGAAGAAGCTGTTATCAGATTACTTTACGAGTGTGAAAACGCGGCAACTTCACCGTTGATGCGTCCAATTACCGTAAACCCCCCACCAGCTTCAAATGATACCAGTGCTCCTACACAAGAAGAAGAATTGTTTCAAGAAGCTTCAACTTCATTAGACACTTCAGAATCCGAAGATGAACAATTTGAAGAAGCTGTTCTTGAAAATGCAGAAGACTTAGAAGAGCAAACTGTGAACCCAACCCCAAATCCAGATGTTGCTTCATCATCTAACACGGGTAATGATCAGGATGCTGTAGAGAACTTGACTGCTCAGACGGGAGTGATTGTACCTGTTAATCCAGAATCTCGGATTCATCGTATTCATCCGCTGGAGCAAGTTATCGGTGATCCTGGTAGTGGAGTGATGACCAGAGGGCAGCTTAAAAGCGTTAATTCGCCAGAGAGTTTTGGTGCTTTAGCTTTGTATGCCAAAATTCAGAAATCTGGTAGCCAAAATGATTGGTCGTTTGCATGTTATGTGTCGCAGGTAGAGCCAAGGACATACAAAGACGCTTTGCAAGAAGATGCCTGGGTTGAGGCAATGCAGGAAGAGTTATTGCAATTCCAGAAATTGGGAGTCTGGACGCTCACAGATTTGCCGCCGGGAAGAAAGAAAATAGGCACTAAGTGGGTGTTTAAGTGCAAAAAGGATGATCGTGGAATTATTGTAAGGAACAAAGCCAGATTGGTCGTGTAGGGTTTCCATCAAATCGAAGGAATTGATTACAACGAAATCTATGCACCAGTAGCACGAATGGAAGCTATTCGGATGTTCCTTGCGTTTGCTTCGTATAAGAAATTCAAAGTCTATCAAATGGACGTCAAAAGCGCATTTTTGTACGGTAAAGTCAAGGAGGAGGTTTATGTCGGGCAGCCACCAGGCTTTGAGGACCCAATCCACCGGGACAAGGTCTACGTGCTGAACAAAGCTTTATATGGTCTGCACCAGGCTCCAAGACAGTGGTACGAGGAGCTAAGTACATATCTCATCTCCAAAGGATTCAAGCGCGGCCTCGTCGATTGCACCCTCTTTACGAAGAAGACAGGAGATGACTTGCTTCTAGTACAGATTTACGTTGATGATATTATATTTGGTTCAACTAACGAACTCTTGTGCAGGGAATTTGAAACTGTTATGCAGGAGAAGTTCGAAATGAGTGCTATGGGGGAAATGCAGTTTTTCCTAGGCTTACAGGTGGATCAAAGACCCGACGGGATCTTCATTCACCAGACGAAATACGTAGCCGACATCTTGAGCCGATTCCAGATGGAGGACTCTAAGCCGATGGATACCCCGATTCAACCCAATCACGGGATTGGAGTGGACGCTAAGGGGGAGCTGACAGATCCATTTACATACAGAGCAATCATCGGATCTCTGATGTATTTGACAGCGTCTCGACCAGATATTATGTATGCCACGTGTCTCTGTGCTCGCTACCAATCGAAGCCGAAACAAAGTCATCTGACGGCGGTCAAGCGTATCCTTCGATATCTGAAGGGTTGTCCATCAAAAGGACTTTGGTACCCTAATGATGATGATTTTGATTTTATTGCTTTTAGTGATGCAGATTGGGGCGGCTGTGACAAAGACAGCAAATCAACAACAGCCGGTTGCCAGTTTTTAGGGAGCAGGTTAATTACCTGGCAATGCAAGAAACAGACTTCCGTAGCACTGTCTACATGTGAAGCCGAGTACATTTCAGCCTCGAGTTGCTGTTCGCAAGTGCTCTGGATCCAACAACAGATGGTCGATTACGGTTTGCAGTTTCTTAAAACCCCTATACACTGTGACAACGAAGCCGCAATTGCTTTAACTAAAAATACTGAAAATCATTCTAAAGCGAAACATATCCGGATTAAATATCATTTTATCCGTGATTGTTATGCTAAGGAATTGATTGACATGGTCAAAATCCATACTGACTACCAACGTGCAGATTTGTTTACAAAAGCTTTTGACAGATCCCGCTTTGAATATCTTTTGAAAGTAAACAATATAAAGGAAAAACAGGACTAATCGGCTCCTCGGTATATCATTTTTTTTAGTTTTTAGTTTTAGTTTTAAATTTTTGCTAATTGGGAATTTCTCTTTACTTTCATAATCCTCAAAGAAGTTGATGCTTTCGAGGGGGTTGTTTAATCCTCAAAGAAGTTGATGCTTTCAAGTGGATTGTTTCTTTCAAATTTTTTGTTTTCGTTTTTCAGAAAATTAAAAACCCAAAAATATGTTCTTTATTTTAGGGGGAGTCATTTTATCAGAAAAACCAAAAACATTGAAAAATTTTCAAAATACCTAAAAATTAGAAAAACCCAAAATGATTTCCTGGATAAAAAGAGGAAATGATAGTACATCAGTGGGGATCTGACACAGGCTAAAGAATTGCATAGTATAATGAGACGTATGTTGATTACGTGTGATATGCTGATAGGCTTCGTAGACTATATATTGCGTGCATTAGTGATACAAACATAACAAACTACGCGTTTGTGGATGAACACCTCATGGGCATATGGTCTTAGTACCGTAATTTCGTTTGATAGGGTGTTTGTACAAAACTCGGAGGTTTAGGGTCGTTATGTTATTAGTTGTCTGGGGATAGCCTTTCTGATCTTCTGCTGTAAGTCATTACGGACCTAGATCAGACAAGATGTCTTTATAAAAGAGCTTTATGCCAAAACCTAAAGTTACCGAATTGAGGAACTTTCCATGTTATATGATGATCAAAGATTATCTATAATATCGTATTGATCATTGATGCAAATCATGATTAATATCAGTCCTCAACCTGGTCTGATGCATATGTTACTTTGCTGCATTAATTTGCTGACCTGTATACCTCTATGCATTATATCTTGTACAATTACAGACAACGAAAGCATAATCACGCTTTACAATGAATCTTTGTGCAAATTACTTCTTGATACGGGAGTATGTCGTGTGTGTGGGAACCACAATGTGTTAGTCTACTACATCTAATTCGTATCATTTTAAAGCATTGCGTAATTGTCTGCATGTGAGCTTATGTGGACAACAATATCAGCAATTGCCGTGTCACATATTGTTTCTAATGATAATATTGAAACAGATCAATGCTGTGTTCAGATTTCTCAGAAAACTGATATGATCCTCTTACCGGAAATCACAAAATGTTTACTGTTTTCATTTACTTTGATGCATTTTAATTTGTCATATTTTACTTTTATTGTCAAAAAGTTACAAAATCCAAAAAGATTTTAGGTGTGTTTTGATAAAAATTTCAGAAAATCCAAAAGATTTGCATTTCTGCTTTATTTTTGATATCCGGGGATGCTTGATGGTCAATTTCTGAGATTTGATAACACCATCTGGACTTTGTGACATTCAAAATGTGAAAATTTGAGTTTTGGAAGTTTAACGGATTGAAAAATGTTGAACGGGATTCGAATTTGTGAATTGGCGAAATTTTCAGATTTTTCCATTTCACATTCGCCCCTTAAATGGGTCGAATGTGGAAAAATCATTTCATTCGACCGGTTTGCAAATGGACGAATGTGGAATTTCCACTTCCGGGTGTAATTTCCACTTCCGGGTACACAATTCACCTTCGGGTCTTTAAATAGGGGCGAAGGTGGAGCAGTTTCACATTCGGGTCTTTAACTAGGGGCGAATGTGGACTTAACCCACATTCGACCATTTCATACGGGCGAAAGTGGACCCCTATAAATAAGCCTGTCACCTTCGAACCCCTCATTCACAAATTTTTTCAAAAATTGCATCATAACCAGACCTTGTTGCTCGTGCATTTTAAGTTACCTTGATTTGTTCCCTGATCATTGCTCATCATTTTAACCCTAATTTTACAGGTATTGGACATGAAAACAGATCAGAATTGCTTGTTTAACGAACGGGACCTAGGGTTTCTGTTCTAGGGGTTTTTGATGTTGATTGATGATTGTTTTTGATTGCCGATCATTTTTCATAGGTTTTAGGGGGAGAATGTGGAAGGAATTAGGATAAAAACATGTTTAGATGATAATTTTGATCGATTGAACACATAGAACCCTAATTCCACTTTAAAACCTATGTAAACTGATTAATTGATAAAATTGGTAATAGACGAATGTTAGTCAGACATGTTAGTATGTTTTAGAATCAAAATTGAAGGTTAAAACTAACAATGACAAAATTTTGAATTTTTGGGGGAAAATCTTTCCACATTCGGTTGGTAAAACCGGGCGAAGGTGGAATAAGGTGGACGAAGGTGGAACAATGTGGACGAATGTGATTTTTAATTAGAAATTTTTCACTTTCGACCAAAATTTTCCACTTTCGACCACAAAAACTCACATTCGACCAGTTTCATAACGGGCGAACGTGCAGGATATTTTTGACCAAAATTTTTTTTTATTTGTCGTTTTTGTGTTTTGACACGTTTTATTGATTTTCATGTGCAGATGGCTGAACAACCCGAGAATATTGAATCACCAGCAGTGAATGTTGAAACTCCAGCTGAGATCACAGTTCAAGATCCAGTACCAGTAGCAGAAACATCTACTCCGAGCAGTTGGCCTTTTGAACGATCGCACAACTGTTGCGCGTATCTAGGAGACGTTGAGAAGAACACGGAGTTTACTGGGATTATTGAATTTCTGAAGAGGAGCAGGATTGTACATGCTCTAGCCACACCAACCATCATTTACAAAGATATAATTGAAGATTTTTACCAGAACGCTAAGTATGACTACTGGGAGAATCAGACGATCATCAAGAGCAAGATTCAGGAGATGGAGATGTTCTTGACTGAAGCTGACATTCGGGAGGCGTTACAGATTAAGTTCGAAGATAGTGAGGATCCCAGGGAGTTATCTTGGACAGAACAGAAGGCGTGCTTCTTAAGGATGAAATACAAAGGTCCAATCACTGACGGATCTATGTATAAAGGGAAGCTGGGAGTGCAGTATAAGTACTTTGCACATGTTCTGATTCATGTCTTTGGTTGTGTGAGTGGTGGTTATGACGTGATGAGAAGGAGTTTGAGTTCATTAATGGTTGCGTTGACACTCAACAAACCATTTAATGTTTCTGGGATGATTCTTGACCACATGTTGGAGATGCTGAAGGGAATGAAGAACAAGAAATTCATGTTGTATCCGAGGTTTCTAATGATGATCTTTGACTATAAGTATCCAATGCTGAAGAAGGATCCGACAATGATCCTAGGCCAAGATCACATGAATATTAGAACCTTGATGAGGATGAAAGGTTACAAAGGTGTGCCTGACAGTGAGAAGCCACCTAACAGGAGGTTATTTGGTGCTTTGGCTCGTCCGGATTACAGTGATCCTGGCAAGAACAAAGCAAGACATGATGATAGTGACTCAGATAACGATGATCCCTTAGTGTATGTTGATTCAAGCACTAAGCGGAAACGTCAAGTAGTCAATCCTGGAGCCAAAGGGAAGGGCAAGGGAAAGGCTATTGATCAGGGAAGCACTAAGCAACAGGTAGCTAGAAAGAAATCGACGGCGAAGAAAGGATCGGGTTTGGTGGATGAAGAGTCTGTAGATTCAGAAGAGACTGAGGTTGATGAACAGTGGGATTCTGATGACGAGAACGTGAGGACCACCAAACGTAAGGCCACTATGGTTGGTGAGTCTGAATCCTTGAATCAGTCGATAGAAGAGTTTGAGAGGAGAAAGAAATCGGTTGAAGATGAAGGTTTAGGTGTTGACCTAGCTGAGTTGAGTGTTGGTGATACTGTAGTTGTGAATTTGCCAAAGAAGACAAAGAAACAAAAGACTATGGCAAAGAAGTCAAGTGTGAAAGAACTGAGAGAGAAAGAGTTGGCTCAGTTGTTGAAGGGAAAGAGATTACCTGATGCTGGTACACCATCCAAGTTATCTTCACCAGTTGCCAAGAAGCAGAAGAAAGCAAAAGAGGCAGAGACTTTACCAATCGATCAGTTCAATATCGATATGGATAAAGTGCTCGATATGTTTAGAAAGCCTCAAAAAGAGAAAGCTGTTGAAGTTGAGCCATCCAGATCTAAGTCAAAGAAAGTGACTGTAGATGACGATGTTATGAAACAGGTTAATAAGAAGATGGAGGACATGATGAAGATGTTGGTTGTTCAACAAGCTGAGATTACTAAATTCAAGCAGAATGAGGAGAAGATGCTCCAGATTGTAGTTGCTTCGAAATCTAATCAGGATAATATAAATGATAAGATTAAGCTGATTGAAGCAAAGAATGAGAAGCTTGAGAGGAAATGTGATAGAAACAAGAACAAGATCAAATTGATTAAGGCTGATAACAAAGAGCTAAATAAGGAAAACAAACGCCTTTGTGGTTTGATTGAAGAGCTTTATAGCAGAGCACCCCAGTTGAAAGAGGGTGAAGAAGATGAAGATGAAGAAGAAGATGAACAGAAAGTTGATTATGAGTATTCTGAATCTGAGAAAGAAGAAGAGGATAATGAAGATGATGATGGATCGGATAAAAGCGATAATGACAATAATGATGATGATGATGACAACAATGATGATGATGATGATGATGCTGAAGGTACAGGGAAAAAGAAAGGTGATGAGTTTAGCAGTGGAAGTGATCATGATGGAGGAGATGATACTTCTAAGTTTAGTTATGAGAAGAGAACACCGCAGAAGAAGAAGGATACTGGAGAATCGAGTTCCAAGAAGAAAGGTGGGAATGTTGATTCGGATGAAAGTATCTTTTGGAACGAAAAGGTGAGATCTCTGTCTGATGATGCTAAACAGATATACAAGAATATGTTGGAGAAGAGAGAGTGGACCATTGAGTTCACAGGATGCTTCGCTGAAATATTCCAGACTGATGATTTGAGATATGAGTTGGAATATGAAGATCCAGATCTTGAAGAAGGGGAATTACCTGCATCTGTGGCGAAAGAAATTTTAGATGGTCTCGCACAGAGGGTAGGGAAGACGTTTGAGGAGTTTATGATGGATGAATCGATTCCTGATATTCCTGAAAAGGATATGGGAAGTCATTCAGATGATGTGCATACTCCAGAAAACAATGAAGTTGAAATAGAAGATATTACTCATGAAGAGTTTCCCCAGTATTTCAGACAAGAAGAAGAGAATGAAGTATTTCCTGACTTCACTGAGATACCAAATAAGTCAGCGAAACAGAAAGCAAAGAAAAGAAGCGAAGAGTTTGTTGAAAAGGTGTTTGGAACTGAAAAGAAAGATTCTTCTAACCAGTCTGATGAGTTGAAGAATTATATGAAGAAGTTGAAGGAAATGGATGAGAACCGACCTAAACCTGAAGCTCAAGGTAACTTTTATCGATTTCATAATGCCAAGTTCAAAGGCAGAGCTCTTGGGTGGACTTACTTAGGCAGACTGAAGTGTATTGCTGCAAAATGGGAAACCGGAATTCTGTATTTCAACAGATTCTGTGACTTGCTTACTCTACCGTATTGGGCGGTGAGAGACTTATGCAGATTCCCAATGTCAGGTGCCGAGGTAAATGGATCGCATGTCGGTTGGTGCGCAGACAAATTGGTTTGGGAAAGTCGTACGAGATGGAACAGGTTCAAGCCTCAATATCCCAGAAGAAAAGAACATAGGGATATTGATCCACAAACCAATATGAAGCGGGTTACTTTAATCTACAAAGCACCTAATGTGATGAGGAAGATACCGTTGATGCCAATGCCACAGCATTTTAGTGCTGATTTCATCTTTTGGTATTACGATTGGAGGAAGGCAGAAGCGGTGATTGTGTTGAGGGATGGAAAGGATAAATACAAGCATGTGCATGTATTTGATCCTATGTGGCTGATTAATTGCACATTCGAAGACATCATCATGTTGTTCTACAATCCGATTTACTATGAACCCAACGACTTTGCTCAAGCGAGAAAGTATACTCAAGTTGTTGGAGTGTGTTTTGCATATGACATAAATGCCGGAAGCAACTTGGAGGGTAAACTGGGCAAGACTGTGAAGATCGCCAATGTGTCAAAGCCTGTGAAGAAAACATTCGAGCCGCCAATGACTTCTGAGCAGAAGAAGCAGCTCAGAATCAAACTGTTGAACAAGACGATGGACTATCAGCGAAAACTATCCAATCAATAGTCGAGGGGGAGTTCTTTGTGAGCGTTGGATTTTAGCTAAAACAGGATTATACGATCATACAAGTCACAAATCTAGGTACGGAATCCCTAGATCTGAACAAATTGATAAAACACAAATCACGACACAATCAAGATCATTTTCAATATCATTTTCATAGATTAACTTCAATCAATAAGCATTTACAAACTGTTTATGTTAATCTAGAATCACACAGATAATCTCTCAAAAACACTCCTAAACCTGATCTGAACCTGGACACAAATGACAACTCGCTTACATAATCAAAAACTCAAAATCTATATATAGGCACTGCACATTCGCCCCTTACAGATGGTCGAATGTGAGCTTTTTCCACATTCGCCCACATCAAGTGGTCGAATGTGTCTTCAGTTCAGGTCCTGTCTTCCTTCGTCCACTTCACATCTACCTTCGCCCATTTATCATCTACCTTCGCCCAGTCAATTCTTCATTCGCCCATTCTGTTCACCTTCGGCCAAAACACTAACATATGTTAATCAAGTATATCCAATCCTTAGTCGCAAAACGCATCAACACCTGTGGCACGTGAACTGAGCTACATCGAAATCCCAAGTAAATTTGTTTGGAAACCTGATGAAAAAAAATGGGATTTTCGAAAAACAGGTAAGGCAATTGGTCGTGTTCATATGGTTAATCCATCAATGGGTGAGGCTTATTTCTTGAGAATTCTTCTTAATAAGGTCAAAGGTCCCAAATCTTTTGCTGAGATAAGAACGGTGAATGGAAAAGTTTTACCAACATATCGAGATGCATGTTACGCTCTTGGCCTGTTGGAAGATGACAAGGAATATATAGAAGCTATTGAGGAAGCTCATTATACCGGTTCGGGATACTGTCTTCGTAATTTGTTCGCGATGATGTTGTTGTCTAACAGCTTATCTAGGCCTGACCATGTTTGGGAGAACACATGGAAGTACTTGTCAGACGGTATTATGTGTAGACACGAAGACGTTTTCCAAATTGAAGGTAAAAAAATTTATAATTCAACATTTTATTTATTTTACGTTATTATTAATTCTTTAATTAATAATTACAATCTTTATCGTTATCAGGTTTGTCTCTTCCTGATGATCAAATCAAGAACCTTACGTTGCTTGAAATTGAGAAGCAGTTAATTCGGAATAACTCCAGCCTACGTAGGTTTCCTTCTATGCCTTTTCCTAATAGTGATTCGATTGCATCTGCAAATAACCGTTTAATACTTGATGAACTCAATTATCAAGTAAATACGCTGACTGAGGAATTTCATAGCAACGCACCTTCTTTAACAGATGAGCAGCGTTTAATTTTTGATGAAATAATTGATGCGGTTGATTTTAACAAAGGTGGGCTTTTTTTTGTTTATGGGTTTGGAGGCACTGGTAAAACCTTTTTATGGAAAACGTTGTCTGCTGCCATTAGATGTAAAGGCCAAATTGTTTTGAACGTTGCATCTAGCGGTATTGCTTCTTTGTTGTTATCTGGTGGAAGGACTGCTCATTCTAGGTTTCGTATACCTTTGAATGTTAATGAAGAATCCGTGTGTTCTATTAAGGCGAATAGCGATGAGGCAGATTTATTGAAGCAGACTAAGTTAATTATTTGGGATGAAGCTCCAATGATTCACAAACATGCTTTTGAAGCTCTTGATCGCACGATGAAAGACATCTTGAAATCAAAGGATTCGGTTAATTCAGAGCTGCCTTTCGGAGGTAAGGTTATGGTTTTGGGTGGTGATTTTAGACAGATCCTTCCTGTTGTTCCCAATGGTAGTAAAAGAGATATTATAAGTGCCTCAATAACCCCCTCTAAGATTTGGAATACTTGCAAAGTCCGTACGTTAACTAAAAACATGAGGTTAACATTGGGTAACAAGACATCTGAATCAGAAGAAATAAAGGAATTTGCAAACTGGCTTCTACAGTTAGGTGAGGGTAAAGTTGGTGCTTCAGTTGATGAAAATGAGGCAGATGTCGACATTCCAGATGATCTTCTTATAAAGCATTCATCAGATCCTATTTGTAGCTTAATTGACTTCGTCTACCCTTCACTTCTTCAGCTTTACAAAGATAAAGATTACTTTGGTGAACGAGCAATACTTGCACCAACAAACGAAGTGGTACATGAAATTAATGACGGGTTGCTTGCATTGTTTCCTGGAGATGAAGTCGAGTATTTGAGCTCTGATAGTATATGCCAGATTGAGAATGGTAATAACCGTTCACAGGAAGATTTATATTCTCCTGATGTGCTTAATGGTTTGAAAATTTCTGGAATTCCTAATCATCGATTAGCACTAAAGATTGGTGTTCCCGTTATGTTGTTGAGAAACATTGATCAACAAAATGGCCTGTGCAACGGCACCAGGTTACGAATCACCAGACTTGCGAAGCGTATTATTGAAGCCGAAATCATATCAGGTGGTAACATTGGTACCAAAACTCTTATTCCTAGAATAAATATGATACCATCTGATAACAAGATTCCAGTCAAGTTCCAAAGACGCCAATTCCCAATAAGCGTATGTTTCGCAATGACCATCAATAAAAGCCAAGGACAGACTCTATCCAAGGTTGGGTTGTATTTAAGAGACCCTGTATTCTCACATGGCCAGCTTTATGTCGCATTGTCAAGAGTTAAAAGCAGGGCAGGAGTGAAATTACTTATACTTGATGCTGATGGCCAAGTGAAGACTAAAACAAAAAATGTGGTGTATAAAGAAATATTTAATGATATTTGAATAGAATGTGTATTGGTTTCTTTTAAATCTTAATAAAATATTTCTGCTACATTTTTTTATATGTTTTACCACTCGAAATAATTGTACGTTGGTGAACCGCGTGTAACGCGGGCAAAGATCTAGTACATCTAATAAAACAAACTCAATTATGACACTTGGCACTCCCTCATTTCACCTCAATTCCTCTCTCTTCCCATATTGTGCCACGTGTCCTCCTCTTGTAATTTATAAAATTTTTCTTTTTTAAAAAATAAAAATTAGAGTATAATACATAAATATGGTCAAAATTGGTTAATTAATACTTTCCTAATATCATTAACCTACCCAATCAATACCCTAAATCAAAACATACGTTCTCTTTCTTCTCCTCATTCTCTCTCATTCGCTCTCTCTCATTTGAAGAAGAAGATTGCGATCGTTTCTTCTTCATCAAAGCAAAGCTTCTATCTCCGATCATTGGTAACGATTCTTTCTTTCTTTTTCATAATATTCCTGTTACATATTGTTCTTTGTTATACTTATTTTCAGATTTAATAGATTGTTTAACATCAGTCTGTTTGTTTTGTGTGTGTTCGTCGGCTCCGATTATTCATCTTCTTCGTGTCACTCATTCAAGGTAACCATTGTTTCTATTTTTTTAATACGATTCCTGTTATATATTGTTTGTTTGTTATAATGATTTTCATAGTTAGGCGATTATTTGTTTCTTATAATGATTTTCATATTTAATGATTTTCAGGGATAATCGATTGTTGATATTAACCTATTTTTTTGTATTGTTGATTGCTTTTAAATAATTTTGCAGATTTGGGGGTTTAGGTTTCATGTTCTTCATCTCTCTCCTTCAAGGTAACGATTGTTTCTTGCTTTTTCATACGATTCCTGTTATATATTGTTGTTTCGTTAAAATTATTTTCAGATTTTTCCGATTGTTGATGTTTCTCCATGTCATGTTTCTTTGTCTATGTTCGTCGCCTGTTAAGATTGTGTCTTTCTTTTTTCTCTAATCATCGCCTATTCATATTCTAATATTTCATTCAGATTGTAATATTAAACTTTTATTTTTTGTATTGTTGATGGTTTTTAATAATTTTTCAGATTTATGATATGATCAGTTTCAGTGTTTAGGTATTGTTATTTGTTTTCAATGATTAGGTATTATGTTTGTTGTTTTCAAAAATTATGAGATTTTAATAATTTTCAGATTTGTGATATGATCCTTCATGTTTTCTCAGTAGCAAAAACACGAAAATTTCCCGTGTATTATATATTTCTTCATGATATTATGTTGGCTCGATGATGTTTGTCTTCGGGTGAGGTTGAATGTTCATATGTTCTTCGAGGTGTTCTTGAGGATCATAATATTAGATGAAAGGTAAAAGAATCTTGGATATTTTTTAGTGATTAATCCGCTTAGGAAAGCTATTCGGGTCCGGGTCCTGTTTGTTGATTCGGGTCTCATTTATTAGCATTTTATTTGTTTCCTAAGTTGATGGCTTAAAGTTTGGAAGGATAATTATAAGAATTAATTGTTATAAATGGTGGTTTGAAAAGTCTTGGATGTTAAAAGGAAGGGTCGAGTTTTTTGGTAAAAGATTGATTGATTGTATTATAGGAAAGTTAATAGCACAATTAGTTGTACACTTTCCATATAGTCATAGTCAAATGTATTAACTGCATAGTCAAATGTATTAACTATAATTGCTATAATTATGAATCTTGGTTTGGAAAGTTGTTGAATGGAATTGATGGTGGAATTGGTTTGTAAAGTTATTGCACTAATTTTAATACATTTTTAAAATTCTGATTTGTTTTTTTAATACTTTTTTATGGCGGTTGCAGGTGTATAACGATTGTGTTGCACCAGTGAGCAACGGTGGAGGCTGTTTGCTCAGGGTAATAGTACTCTGGCAGATTCTTGCATAGAGCAATTGGAGTTTATTGTTGCACGGGCACAAAGGATTGGAGATCCAAAATATCAACATAAGGTACATGATTTTGCTCTTTAGTGTTAACAATTCTTGCATTTTGATATTTATCATGATTTATACAATATTGGAAACATCTAATGTTAATAATTATAATTACCATATCATTAATAATTTAAACACAAAATTATTAATCAAATATAAATACATTTATAAATTTACTTTTAAACATTCAAAATCAAAATTTTTAAAAAAATCGGTTTTTAAAATTAAAGACATTTAAACACAAAATAAATGCTTAATTCTTTGATTTGTCACATTACTATTTTTATCGTATAATTAGCATTTATCATGATTTACACAATATTGGAAACATCTAATGTTAATAATTATGATTACCATTTCATTAATAACATTTAAACACAAAATTATTAATCATATATAAATATAAATACATTTATAAACAAAGTTAAATTTGAATTTTTTTCATCACACTTAATACGTCTATTTTCAATTGAATTACTTTATTTTCAAACATTCAAAATCTAAATTTTAAAAAAATTACGGTTTTTAAAATTAAAGTCATTTAAACACAAAATAAATGCTTAATTCTTTGATTTGTCACGTTACTATTTTTAGCGTATAATTGACATTTATCATGAGTTACACAATATTGGAAACATCTAATGTTAATAATTATGATTACCATTTCATTAATAACTTTTAAACACAAAATTATTAATCATATATAAATACATTTATAAATTTATTTTTACACATTTAAAATCAAAATTAAAAAAAAAACGGTTTTTAAAATTAAAGACATTTAAACACCAAATAAATGCTTAATTATTTGATTTGTCACATTACTATTTTTAGCATATAAATAGCATTTATCATGATTTACACCATATTGGAAACATCTAATGTTAATAGTTATGGTTACCATTTCATTAATAACATTTAAACACAAAATTATTAATCATATATAAATATAAATACATTTATAAACAAAGTTAAATTTGAATTTTTTTCATCACAATTAATACGTCTATTTTCAATTGAATTACTTTATTTTCAAACATTCAAAATCAAAATTTAAAAATGAATACGGTTTTTAAATTTAAAGACATTTAAACACTAAATAAATGCTTAATTCTTTGATTTGTCACATTACTATTTTTAGCGTATAATTAGCATTTATCGTGAGTTACACAATATTGGAAACATCTAATGTTAATAATTATGATTACCATTTAATTAATAACCTTTAAACATAAAATTATTAATCATATATAAATACATTTATAAATTTATTTTTAAACATTCAAAATCAAAATTTAAAAAAAAAATCCAGTTTTTAAAATTAAAGACATTTAAACACAAAATAAATGCTGAATTATTTGATTTGTCACATTATTATTTTTAGCGTATAAATAGCATCTATAAGGTAATAGTCGGTTAAAATTATTGAGTAATGCTCCTTTTACTTATACATGGGTCACTTTAATTAAATGTTCCTTCCTATAAACTGGTCAAATAATGTAATAGTCGGTTAAAATGTTGTTTTAGTGGTGTAGGTTCATGTTTGTTTACTTATAAATTGGTCGATTTGGGTAATGTTCAACTTTTCCAATGGGTCAAATAGGGTAAAAGTCGCCAACAGTGTGTTTATGGTGTTTTGATTAGATTGATGTTCCTTTTACTTATACATAGGCCATAGGTGAATTGGGGCAATCTTCCCTTTTCTTAACGGGTCGATTTGGGTAATGTTTGCCTTTTCAAATGTGTCAAATAGAATAAAATGTGCTCGAAGCTTTTTTAGCGGGTCGATATGGGTAATGCTCATCTTCTCAGACGTGTCAAATTAAATTGTGAAATTTAGGTGGTAGTTAGTTTCTTATTTTTATTTTTATTACTTTCTTATTGTTGAATATGCCATAAGTCTATTTTTAACACATACCATTTAAGTCGCCTTATTCAGGTTGGATTGTATTTAAGAAACCCTGTATTCTCACATGGCCAGCTTTATGTCGCATTGTCAAGAGTTAAAAGCAGGGCAGGCGTGAAGTTACTTATACTTGATGCTGGTGGGAAAGTGATAACTAAAACAAAAAATGTGGTTTATAAGGAAATTTTCAGCGATATTTGAATAAATGTGTATTCGTTGCTTTTAAATTTTAATAAAATTTTTCTACTTTATTTTTCTTATACGTTATACTACTTCAAATAATCGTACGTTGTTGAACTGCGTGTCAACGCGGGCAAATATCTAGTACATATAATATTTGAAAGTTATTTTGTAGACATGGCATGCTTTCATCCCACTAGCAATCCTCTCTCCTCCTCTCATTAAGCCACATGGTATGATGTGAGTTTTTATAAAATTTTCTGTTTTTTAATCAAAATTGAGAAAAATATATAAGGTTAAAAAAAACACACGGTCATAATCTTAGACACAATCGTAGTTGCCTCCTTCCAAATCAAGAACCCTAATCAAGCTAATTAAGGGCGATTCCAAGGTTTTCTTCATCTTCTCTCCAAGGTTTTCTCTATTCCATTCTTATTTCAATGAATCGATCTTGATCTCTCTTTTTCTAGTGTTTTGTTCGTTTTTTTTTCTGATTTCTTTGTTGATTAAAGGGTTTTTTTTTCTCTGTTTTGATGATGATGAGGGTTTTCTTATCTGAGATGTTAATAAGGTACATGATGATGCTTTTCTCTTTTGGGGTTTTCGTTTTTAGCGACTCCTTCATCTTCAATAGAAAGAGACTGGCAACGTTACCGGTGAAGACGTGCTCCGGCGGTTACTTTGGTTTTGGGTTTCGCTACCCTTCGCCTCTCCATCAGGTAATTTCTTTGTGTAATTTTCATGTTTTACCTTTGATTTCTATTGTGATGGTGTATCTTCATTAGGGGTTTTTCTTTGTGGTGGTGTATCGCATTGGTTAACACACGTCATTGTAATGAATTTTTTAGATTGGACTCAGTGATTTGGCTGGATGAAGATAACTATGCATAGATCTGTAAGTTTGTTTGTAGCTTATTCTTTTGTATTTTTTGATATTTTCTTCGGTTAATTGAATTTAAGTGTGTGTGTGTGTGTATATGTGACCATTACATGTTTTGGTTATCTTGAATACACGTTTTTGTTTTCCAACAAAAAGTCGTCAGTTTTAAAGGTTAATTAGCTTTCTTGGTCTTGATTATTTTTAATTTTTATAAAAAAGAATGTGAATGATCTTAAAGCAAAAGTAAGGGACAAACAAAAAAACACTAATTTGTTTCATAAAATTGATGCATTTCTTTCTGATGTTTTTTTTCTTTTATATATATATATATATATATATATATATATATATATATATATATATATATATATATATATATATATATATATAGGATTAGGTTCCAATGAAAACCCATCCTTCATAAAAGAACTAGAAAACTCAATTAAGCCAATAATAACATGCCATGTGTCAAGGTTTTGTCTTTAATAACCAAGGGTAGTATGGTAATATAACATTAAATATTAATATCCAATTATTAATAAATAAATAACCCACCCCACCCCATACCCACACCACACCCTCTCTTCTTTCTCTCTCTTATTTTCTTCTCTCTCTCTCTCGTATATGTATGCAGAAATCCAAATCCAGATCATTCATGATGCTGTGAATAATAATAATAATAAAAATAATAATAATAATAATAATAATAAAGATCTTAACACTTATTCGTGAGTTGTTATTTGTTCTTTAACAGAAAAGATGTTGATGAACATGAATAATAATAATAATAATAATAATAATAATAATAATAATATAAGAGCCAAGATCTGTTCGAGAGCCAAGATCTGTTCGATGATAGGTCGAAGGTGGGGATGGTGGTGGTGGTAGGTGACGAAGATGGGGATGGTGGTGGGTGACGAAGATGTGGATGGTGGTAGGTGACGAAGATGGGGATGATGGTGGGTGTGGATCCAGATCCAGATCAGGTATTATTATTATTATTATTATTATTATTATTATTATTATTATTATTATTATTATTATTATTATTATTATTATTATTATTATTATTTTTCAAGAACAAAAATTGTGACACCTTTTCTGGACTTTTTTGGATCTAAAAAAAATGAAAAAAAGATTGAAATGAAATGATGGGTTTTTTTTTAAAGCTCAAAGCATGTAAAGGTTTTGTTAGTTTATGATTCTTGATTAATAGCAAACGATGTTTTTTAGATCCAAAAAAATTAATAGCAAACGATGTTTTTTAGATCCTTGTAAATCGTCTTTGATCACTGTTGGAGTTAGTGTCTGAAAAATTGGTCATTGCATGTGGGTATTTTTGTTTTCATCGGGGTCCTTGCACTTGTGTAAAAAATGGAAGGGGTGTTTCGGTCATTGTCCGATTTGGTATGCACTGTTTTTTTGCTATTATATCTACTAAAAATTTGTCTTCTAACACCTGTGTTTTTGGTGTTAAAAAGGATGGTTGCTGGGACTAGAAGTTCGAAGAGGCGGCATATCTCAGCTTCTGTTGTTGTTGATGCATCGAGCGAAACAATTGTATGTTAGTTTATGATTCTTGATTAATAGCAAACGATGTTGCTAATGGGGTTTTTACACTGGTGTAAAAGAATTGGTTTGTTTTTCGTTGTAACCTGTGTTTAATTTTACACAGTTTTATGGTATCTCTGTTTAAAATTAGTCACCTAAGTGTGCTTTTTACATTGGTGTAAGACCCCCTGTTTTTTTAACATTACTATCCTGAATTATTTTTTAATACAACATACAACCTACATTTTTTTCAATACAAACTTTTGTAAAACATTTTGAGTGTGTGAATTTACATCAGTGTGAACAACCCTCTATATAGGATTAGGTTATTTTTGTATGTGTTATGGGGGTGTTTACACCAGTGTAAACTTTGTAAAACAAATTTGGTTTGTTTTTGTTGTAACATAATAGGGTTTTTACATTGATAGAGGGTCGTTGGTTTGTTTTTAGGGGTCTTAGTCTGGTGTTTGAATTTAATGTTTTGTGTTTGTTTTTAGGGGTCTTAGTCGGGTGTTTTTTATGTTCTTAACACTGGTGTTTTTTATGTTCTTTTACATTGGTGTTTTTTTATGTTATTTTTACACTGGTGTTTTTTAATGTTATTTTTACACTGGTGTTTTTTTATGTTTCTTACATTGATTATTATATCACAATTTGTTAAACTTTTTGTGCCATCACACTGGTGTAACGGTTTTTTTATTTTAATTTTTCAGGGAGGGAGGACAGCGGGTGCACAATGTTTTTCTTGGTGTTTGGCAAATGCGCAACAGGAGTGACGTCGCGGCGTGCTGGCAACGGTGGTTGAAAATGGATGTATTCTTTCCAGATTGGTGTAAGAGAAGCACCTCGGATCTTGCCAACAGAGAATATGAGATGTCATGGGGGACCAAAGCACTTCGGACTTTTTCCTACTAGGTATTATTACATTTTGTAATTTTAGTTGGTAGTGTAGAGTTTTCGTTTTCGACGAACATAGACGTAATTTAGATTTCCATATGTAATTTTGTTTTACATGTTGTAATTGGTTTTTTTTGTATACACTGATGTAAATGTATTTGCATAAAAAATCTATGCACATTAAAAATCTGTAATTGTATTTGTATTATTACATTTTGTAATTGTTTTATCCATATGAAAATATATGCACTAAAATAAAAATAATCTGTGCATATTAAATGATATGCATAAAAATGAAAATAATATGTGCATATTAGTATTTTTTTGGTTTTGGAGGAGAGAGAAATGTGAGTTTTAATATTATTATAAAAAATCAAGTGGGTGGATAAAGTAGGAGAGAGAGTGGGGTCAAGATTACAATAATACCCTCCCTAGATTTTTTATTATTATCTTTATAAAAAAAGGTGGACAAGTGGGCACTAAAGGACAAAAAAAGTGGTGGCATAATAATAACCATTTGATCAACTAAGATCAATGGATAGAAATGGTTTCCGGTGTTCTTTTACGAAAAGTGTGTTTTCATTTTACCCTATATATATATATATATATATATATATATATATATATATATATATATATAGGGGGGATAAATTGAAAACTCACTCCAGTTAAGAAAACTATGAAAACAACATCCTAACCATCCATCTAACATAATCTATGGCCTAGATTAAAAGGTACTTTATATATTATTATTTTTCATATTTTTTAACCAAAAGGTACACAAAAGGGCAATTAAGGAAAATCAAATATCTATTTTTCTCTCTCCTCTTACACAAAGGTACATCCTTTGTACTTTTTTTTCACCTTAATTTTTTTTCCTCTATCTCTCTCTCTTCTTATCAAATCTTTATATCTCTCAATTTTATCATTTCTCTTTCCTAAGTTAGAATCAGATTATATATGTAACATTATAACATAACTTAAACATGTAATGTTATGTATGTACAAAATTGTAACAGACTAAAAAAAAGATGTTATATTTGTTACTCGTATGTTAAATCATTTTCTATGTGACGTCCATTGGTATAGCTGTAACATATTGTTTATGTCTTTAAAAAATTCTGAAAACATATGTGACATTAGCTGCTACACCTATAAACATGTAACTATACATATAAAATTAGATTTAGAATTTTTAAATGTGTAAACTAGCAAAAAAAAAAATTAGGGTCGTTACATTCTGGCATAAAAAAATGAAATATATAAGTCTTATGTTACAAATGTAACACTACCAATAAAAATTGAGTTGGATAATGCGTGTTACATAAGAAAATGGGTTGCATAATACGTGTTACAAACTTGTAACTAAGCTTTTAATTGGTCGCATATTGCACACAAGTGTAAAACCAATGATTAAAACTAACCTTTTAACATAGAACATTACATAATATTATTAGTATTATTATTTTATTTCTTGATTTACACATGTTTCGATCATTATTCAACTTGGAGTGACATGTTACATAAAAATGAATTGCATAATTCGTGTTATAACTTAAAACAAACCTTTTAATAAGTTGCATATCACAAACAAGGGAAAAAAACAAAGGTTACAAAAGTCGGTTTAAGCTCGGATCCGTAAAGAAGGCAAAAAACGCTTTAAACCATAGAACAAACTTGGATCTGGAAGATCTTAGGTTGAGATGAAACTTTAAACCACCATTGCTTTAAACCAAATGGATCTTGTCAATCTTCATCTGTATCTCCAAAAAAATAAATAAATAAATAAATAAAAATAAACTTAACATACATTTTTTTGGTTAACAAACAAAAGTAGTAAAAATATAGCAAAAAATAATAACATTAAATGCCAAATTACAATGTTATAGTAAGTCATCTTTGTTATATAGAGTAATAACATAATAAGAACGTAAATAAACTGAAATAATAGTTGGTAATCAATAGTTTTTAATATTTAATTAAAAAAAAATCATATGAACCTTAAAATTGAATTAACATAGTCTTCTCAAAGCATACTAAACAATCTTCATCATATTAAAGACTTCTACACAAAAGCCCACGAAAAAAAATCATAATTTTATATAAAAAACTGTAGGAAATTTTTCTTAGGTCTACTTCATTAGGATTTGAACAAAGAGTCATGTGGAAACTCATCATTACTATTTATTTAACTTCATTACTGTTGTTTTTACTCAAGAATCCAAAACTGATTTGTTTAAAACATACCCAAATCACCTTGAGATTTTGCAAAAACAAGTCTACAATCTTGTTGCTTTTACTCGTTTCCATTAGATCTAATGATTTTAACATACCTAAATAATCTTGAGATATAAAAAAATGGTACAATATGCAAAAACGGATTTGATTTTAACACACCCAAATCATGTTGCTTTTATTCAAGAACCAAAAGGGATTTGATTTTAACATACCCAAATCACATGGAAACTACCAGATCTACGACCTTGAGAACTTCAGAAACGAGTCGGGTTTAGGATCTAGTTAACAAAACGCCTTGATATTTCTTCACCCATAAGCTTGTTTTGTTGTGTAAGGCTTTAACGAAATGAAGAAAGTGAAAATATAGAAATGGAGTGTAAATTTGAATAGAAAGAGAAGCATCACCGGCGGTTGTTGGACTTGGTTTTATTTTATAGATTTGTGTTGAAAATAACCAAAATTGTGAAGTCTTTGAAATATGAAGCATTACCATGGATTTGAATCTGAAGTATAAAGAGAGATTAAAAAATCAATTGTGTTAGGAATTTCAAAAGAAAGAGAGAGAGAGAGAGAGAGTTGTTGAATCCAAGTATGAAGAGAGAGAAGTGTGTGTTTTATTATAATGAATCTGACACCCACTGTTGGCATGGAGACAAGTGTTGGACAAGGACAAATGAAAATGTAAACTACCTAAACTACCCTTGCTGGGTTATACAAAAATTAAGTCGTGGCAGCATCTCATCCACATGATGGGTTTCTTAAGTTTTTTTAACTGGACAGGGTTTTCTAATTATAATTTCCCTATATATAGGAATGGGTTCATATGAGAGCCCTCTTGAGTTGTAAGAACTTGAGAACCTACATAAACCAATGATAAGTTGACACATATACCTCATAGCATTATAATATTAAAGGGCACAAAAGTAAATTATCACCACCCATACCCCACTCCACACCTTTTAATAATTGTGAATCTGATTTTTTTTAAAATAAACACACACATAATACTCGCATCTCCCTCTCTCTTACACACACATACAAGTCTCTTTTTCTAACACACACACAGACCCCCCCCCCCTCTCTCTCTCTCTCTCTCTCTCTCTCCCCCTCTCACAGAACGAACGATGATGGTGGTTCGATGGTCGATGGTGGTGTTTTGGTTACGGGTTGGTGATGGTGAATGGTGATTTTTGTGGATCTGAAATATGGGTGGTTTTTTCCACGAAAACGACAGTGATCGTGACGAACAGATCTAGACGGTGATGGGGTAGGGCGGTGGGTCTTGGTGTTTCGTTGGGCTCTGAACAGATATGGAGGCGGGAGGCGGTGGTCTTGGTGGGGGTAGGGGCGAAGGACTGCGGTGGTTTTTGGTTGGGGTCGATTGTTGGTGGTGGGTTTGGTCTCTGAACACAGATCTGGAGGTGTAGGGGGTGGTGAACGGTGGCGGAGACGGTGGTGGCGGGTTTACGGTGGGTGATGGTGGTTCGATGATGACAACAGGGGGGGAGGAGAAGTCCGACGGGGTGAGGGTGTTTTTTCCGGTGGTTTTCCGATCAGGTAACCCTTATTATTATTATTATTATTATTATTATTATTATTATTATTATTTAAGTTTTAACAAAACCAGAAAGTGTATATAGATTATTATTATTATTATTATTATTATTATTATTATTATTTTCCTTTCAAAAAAAAAAAAAAAAAAAAAAACACTGGTGTAAATTGTGGTTCTAGATATGGTCTCACTTTTGTGGTTATAGAAGTGGTTTGTTTTTTGTTTCAAGGTTTTGTTTTTTTTTTTTAAACTGAAACAAAGTTTTCTGTTTCAAGGGTTTGTTTTTTTTTTTTTTAAATTGAAACAAAGGGTGTAATATCGAATGTATAGATTAAAGATGTTGTTTTTTTGGGGTTTACACTAGTGTTTTTGTGTAGCAGGGTTTTTGTGTAGCAAGGTTTTTGGCAGGGAGATGATGTGAAAATGATGATGTTTTGAAGAAGATGAAGTTTTGATGGATGATGATGATCTTTTTTTGTAGATGCAGCAGCAGGTTTTTTTTTTTCTCAACAATAATGTGTAGTATGAGTTTTATAATTTTTTGGTTGTTTTACATTGATGTAACACACATTTGTTAATGTTTTAAGGCATTTTACGGTGGTGTAATACGAATGTATATATGTTGATTTTGGTTTTTACACTAGTGTTTTTGTGTAGTAGGTTTGTTTATGGTAGATTACCCCGGTGTAAATAATTACACCGATGTAAATCATGGTAGAATTACACTGGTGTAAATAATTACACCAGTGTAAATCATGGTAGATTAACACTGGTGTGTAAATTATCCTCGTCAGATTTATGTTATTATTTGTGTTAAAAAATCAAAGGATTTAAAAAATAAAATATAGTAAAAAATATGATATTTTGAATAATTAAATAAAAAATTAGTATAGTTTTATATTAATTATTTCTCTTTCCATGGTGTTTTTACTAAAACACCCCTAATTGTACTTTATTATTTTTAAAATAACATGTAAAGACAAAACCCTAATCATGTGAAGACAAAACCCTTAAGATGTAATCTTAACCATTGATTTCACAAGATCAATGGCTCACAATGGTTCCTATGGTTCTCTCAACTCAACATGGTTCTCAAAATAACTCATCCCTATATATATATATATATTGCAAAAGGTGTAGAGATTTACGTTTTTGGTTATGAAGCATGGTGATGTTATATGTAGAAGAATTAACTTAACATAGGGTGAAAATACATATTTGAGCATGAAGAGGAAAAACAAAGTAATTTCTTTGGCGGCTAAGTTATTTAGTATTAGATGTTGATGGTTCGCTTTCGTGCAATAGATGTTGATGGTTCGAGCAATAGATGTTGATGGTTCGCTTTCGTGCACGAGAACAAGCCAAGTTACAGCCGAGAACAAGCCAACGAACTAAATGTTACAGCCGAGAACAAGCCAGCGAACCGAATGTTACAGCCGGTGTTGGCTTGAGCAATAGATGTTGATGGTTCGCTTTCGTGCACGAGAACAGGCCAAGTTTTTTCACAGTTGATGACCAACGACGACAGGTAACAAATTGTCGGTTTAGTTTGGTTATTTATATTTATACTTTGCATAAACAATGTTGTTTTGACAATCTTTGTACATCTTTTGCAGCCTCTGTTCCCAGAATAACATGGCACATTGCATATGCTAGATTAGATTGCAAGTTGTGTTTTGTTTGTAAAAATGGTCAGATTGTAGCTTAGATTTTATTGGTAGTCGAAGAAAGGGGAGGATTTAATGTTTTAGTTTTTTTCACTTATCAATCACATAGTATGTTTCTAACTTATCATGTTTCCAGGTTGCTAAATGTAAATGGTGTAAGATTTTTCAGTATGAAAAGCCAGGTGTGGGTTCGCTTCCTCATCACTGTTGCTTATGTTATTTTCACTATTTAAATCTGCATTTCCTTTTCTCTGTTCATCAATTTTTTTTTTACAGTCGGTTACTTTTTAATTGAATCATTGATTAACTATTATGCTCTCCTGGATACTAAATGCTAACTGTTGATGTAGTTATAAGACATATATTAGCTTAGTATGTAGATTAAATGAGTATATACATGCACTCTAGGTTACTAGACGCTAACAGTTGATGTAATTATAAAGGCATAGATTAGCTTAGTATGTAGATTAGATGAGTATATGCACTATAGGTTACCAGATACTAACAATTGATGTAATTATAAGGCATAGATTAGCTTAGTAACCTGATTAGATGAGTATATGCACTCTAGGTTACCATATGCTAACAATTGATGTAATTGTAAGGCATATACTAGCTTAGTATGTAGATTAGATGAATATATGCACTCTAGGTTACCAGATGCTAACAGTTGATGTAATTGTAAGGCATTTATTAAATTATTAACTTACTATGTAGATTAGATGAGTATATTGTTTTGACTACGAAGTAGTGTTCCAATTTGTTGTTATTGTTATGGCCGCCAAAGGCGTCATTATAAGGCGAAAATGTTTTTATGTGGTTCCGTTACATTATGAACACCACATGTTCTTTTGAATATGTTTAATATAATAATATTTGAAATGGATATTTACTATTGTTCATTGTTATACTACTGCCTTATTTGAAATGGATATTTGATTGGACAGAGTGGTGTTTAAGAAGAAGTATTATGACAAGGATGGGGCGTGATTTCAGCTATACGGCTCAAAGAGATGTGGTTTCTCCGGTGTCGGCAGACGTTATAAAACCAAATTATAAAAATAGAGCTAACAACAATTTGGAGGATGCAAAGTTAGTGTCTATGAAGGAAGAGTTTCGAAACGAGACCGCGCAGTTGTTAGATCAGCAAAACCGGTTACAAGTTATTCTAAATTAGTAGTTAATATTATGCTGAATTTATGATGCTTTTGTTAAATTGATAATGTCTTATTTTGCTTTAAGAATAAGTGAATAACTTACAGGAGGTTTAATGACTGAAATTTTGAGCTTTGACTTCTTTACAAAGTGTTCAATTTTAGTTGTAGGTTTGACTTCAATGACTAGAATTACTTTTAGTTAAAACATGATATTTATTGTTTATTGTATAGCTACATAAGAATTTATATGATGTGGAGAATGCACTTGATAAAAAATGTAGTCACTAAAGGTTCTGAGGTGATGCATCATAAGGCCACCCTGAACTGTTATGATAGCTCTCAGTCAGAATCAAATTCAAATGCTAGAGCCAAATTCAAATGTGAGCAGTGATCAAAATACCACAACTACTATAAAGACTCTCTTCAATATTTACTAAGTTAAACCTTTTTACTAGATGATGACAACGATTTAAAATGGATCGCCTATTTTTAATCTAATTTTGAGTTTAAATCATTTTCTAGAATTTGAGTTAGTTTAGGTTGATTGTTCCTTGATGTTATTTCGACTTTCTGCATTAGTCGAGGATGGTTTTTTCTGGCCTTTTTTTCAGGTCATGCTCCTGACACTTTCCGTATCCGTTATTTTCTTATTAGGTCCACTTGAATTCGCTTATGCGCAGGACTGCTTATGTGGTGACTTTAGCTCAGGTACGGCACCTATTGTATATATTGTTTCCATTCATTTCTTTTCGACATGTTGGTTTACTTATACGCCATTTACATTTACATTTACTCATATGCATGTTACGTTTTTATCACACGTTTAATGGTCAGGGTTTAAATTCAAATATTCTTTTGCTAAATATTTTTAATCTCTAATTCTTCAAACAAGTAAATCAAAGTAGCTAGCTAAATAACGAAACGGGTGGAACTTGTAAAAAGTCGCTAGACTATATTTTAATTTCTAAATGCATAAGTCTCCTGAAACATTCTATTAAAAATAATTAGATTATTATTGGAATATAAAGAACAACTTTTTGGAACAAAAAAAAAAAAATTTTAACCGGTTACCCAACCTGTTAGCGCCACCATTATGCCACTGAATTATCATAGCTTCTACTAGCATTATGAAATTATTCATTTAATTATTGACCCCTGCACTCCTGCAGGTAGCAGTTTCACTCTATTTTTTAAAGTTGTTTCTTGTCAACTATTTTCCTGTTTCATTGGGGTTAGGTATGTGTTTTTAGTTGCTGCATGTTTTACCTTTTCCTTATGTCTTTTTTCTTCTTCTGATTATTGCTTAACCTCACTGCAGTACTGGCCTTTTCGTTTATTCTCTTTTTCGTCTATAAGCAATATGAAGATGAAATCGCAGGATTGATAGGAATTTTAAACGAGCTAACAAGGCAATATGTTGTGTCTGAGATGTCTTTGCTACTAACGAACACCTCAATCCGACCTTCAATGGCAAAAGACGTGATATAATGTTTGATGTATGTATTAACCGATTATTATTGTATTATTATTATTGTATTTATTAGTCCATATTTAGGATATTCCCTTACCATGTATAGTGGGAATATAGTTATGAGTAGTTATGACTCCCTAATTTATCTCTTGTATTCTCCCCTATATAATGGGGCTTTTCATATTGATAATGACACAGAGATTTCGATAACCATCATGGTATCAGAGCTACGGTTCTGAATACCCTAGCTCTCATCTTCCTTTCTTATCTTTTCTTTTCCGATTGCCTACCCTAACCACCGCACCAATCTGCAGCCCTCTTCTCCGATTGCAGAACCTGCCTTACCCCTTCAAACATGACCAAAACAGATGACTCATCCTCTTCCTCTACCACAAAACCTCCATCCCTTCACCCGGCCTATTCTGTCACAAACATCCAGTCAAAAATCCGAACACTGGATGGTACCACCGTGACATACTCCTCCTGGGTGAAGATGTTCCTTCTTCACGTCACATCATACAAGGTCGCAAACCATATTGATGGCACTCCTCCACCAGACATAACAGCCCCCGAATATGAAACATGGAAGGAGCTCGATGCATTAGTGATTCAATGGATCATTAACACCGTCTCTGACAAATACCTCGGCCGTGTTCTTGATAAATACACCACAGCCCGTGATGCGTGGGAGCAGCTTGAGAAAATATTTCTCAGCAATAAAAAGGCCCGGGCTGCCACCCTTGAAACCCGTTTCTGCAACTTAACCCTGGCCGCGTGCTCATCCCTTGACGACTACTGTGAGCAGCTCAAGAGCTTGGCGAACCAACTCGCAGATGTTGATCATCCGGTTGGTGAGTCTCGCCTCGTGCTCCAACTCGTACGCGGCCTCCCACAAGAATATGCTACCACCGCCTCTTTTATCAACAACCGCGACGCGGATTGGGATTTGGCCCTTAGCTTACTTCATGACGAAGAAATTCGGATTGAAGCGCAAAAAGGCTCCTCATCCTCAGTTCTCGTTGCTGCCACTACACCCAACCCACCACCACCAAAACCGACCCTGCAAACCAGCAATCAGACCCACACCAACCACACTCAATCCGACCCGCATCAATCTGATAACACCCAAACTTACTCCAACCGAACCAGCCGAGGACGGGGACGTGGCAGGTACCGCGGACGCGGACGTGGGTATGCTGGCCGCGGATATTATCCTGGCCCGACCACCGGTTATGGGCCGCCACAGCAGCCCTCTTACCCCAACTGGGCATGGTGGTCGCCGCCCCGTGTCCGTATCCCACCCAGCAAAACTGGAGACCTTCTAACAACACCGCTCCACCCACCAATCAGTCCTCACAGTCGCACTATGCTGGGTTTTCTGCTCCTCAGGGATTCAGCCCCTACGGCCCTTCTCCATATGGCTATGATGCCCTTAGTCCCACAGATTTAAGTGCTGCTTTTGCTAATTTTCAGGTTAATCAGCAGAATGCTTCGTGGCAGCAGGATATAATGGACACCGGGGCTGAAAATCATGTCTCACGAGACCAAGGTAAAATTATTATCCCTAACTCTTTTCCTTTAAATCAGTCTATTCTTGTCGGTAGCGGTCATTGTGTCCCAATTAAAGGATCTGGCACGGGCTTTCATACCCTACCCAACCGCACCTATATACTACCAAATGTCCTATACAGTCCACATATCATTAGAAACCTGATTTCCGTACGACGTTTCACTCGTGATAATAATGTATCTATAGAATTTGACCCCTTTGGTTTTTCTTTGAAGGATCTCGTCAGTAAGAAGACCCTCTCACGCCATAATAGCACCGGGGATCTCTACCCTCTCACACCACCTCAACTTCCACCGCAAGCATGCTTCATCACATCTACTTCACTACCATGGCATGACCGTCTAGGTCACCCGGGGGGTCAAGTTTTAGATATATTAAGTCGTACTTTTAATTTTTCTTGTAATAAAGACAATATGTCTACCCTTTGCAATTCGTGTCAAATTTCAAACAGTAAACGATTACCTTTTTATGAATCTAATTCTTTTACGTTTGCACCTTTTGACATCGTTCATTGTGATCTATGGACTTCACCAATAACTAGTAAGTCCGGATACAAATACTATATGGTGTTAATAGACAATTTTTCTAATTTCGTTTGGGTATACCCTCTTAAATATAAATCCGAAACCTTCCCTACCTTCCAAAAATTTCACCAATTAATTCACATCCAATTTCATCGAAAGATCAAAACCTTTCAATGTGACCTTGGAGGCGAGTTTGACAACCACGCCTTTAAGAGCTTCGCCTCTCACCATGGCCTCCTGTTTCGTTTTGCATGCCCCCAAACCTCTCCTCAAAATGGCCGCGCAGAACGCATGATTCGTTGCATCAATGACGTTATCCGCGCGTTGCTCATTCATGCAAACCTACCACCCTCCTTTTGGGTAGAAGCCTTACATACCGCCGCCTACTTACATAACATCCTACCCACCAAACGCCTCAATTTTTACACACCCACTTTTGCCCTTTACCTACGCCACCCCGACTATGCTCACTTACGCGTATTCGGGTGTGCATGCTACCCAAACACCTCCGCCACCTCACCTCACAAACTCCACCCCCGGGCTATACGGTGCATTTTCCTCGGTTATCCCCCGGATTTCCGAGGCTACCCGTGTTTTGATCCCACCACCGGTAAAGTCCACATCTCAAGACATGTCACCTTTGATGAACATGTTTTCCCATACACCATTCCTCAACCCTCCACGTCCTATAATTTCCTAGATGACCCACCTCCACTCAACCTATCCTTCCAGTTTCCTATGTCCCGAAATTCACCCACTACACCATTTCCCATTACATATTCACGCCGGCCCAAACCCATACCATCAGCCCACCCCAACCAGCCCACTCGTTCCCCACATCCTACGCCATCTTTCCAGCCCTCTCAGCCCAATGTTCCGGCCCAACACCCTAATATACCACCCTCACAGCCTAACCAACCCACTGACCCAACCTTCCCTTCTACGGCCCAACCAACCCAGTCCGGCCCACCTCATACTTCGGCCCAACCTCATCCACCCATTAATCAACAACCAATGACCACCCGCTCCAAAGCCCGCACCAACCCAAACACGTCCGCATCTTTCTCAACCACAACCATCTCCCCTGTCCCAACTACCTATGCCAAGGCCCTTGCCGATCCACATTGGTCACGTGCCATGCAGGCAGAATTTTCCGCCTTATTGGAAAACGAGACATGGGAACTGGTTCCTCGTCCCACAGACCGCCCGGTTATTCGTTGTATGTGGTTGTTCCGCCACAAATTTCATGCGGATGGATCGTTAGAACGCTATAAAGCACGGTTGGTAGTTAATGGTAATTCACAGACTGTTGGGATTGATTGCGATGAGACATTTAGTCCGGTTGTTAAACCGGCCACTATTCGTACAGTTTTATCTCTTGCTGTTTACAGGTCATGGCCCATTCACCAGCTAGACGTAGAGAATGCTTTTTTACATGGGGAATTAAAAGAGACAGTATTCATGCATCAGCCCCCTGGTTTCGTTGACAGGCGATTTCCGCACATGGTTTGCCGGCTGAAAAAGTCGTTATATGGGCTCAAGCAAGCCCCGCGGGCCTGGTACACCCGCTTCGCCAACTACATTACCTCTCATGGGTTTCGAGGCAGTGCTTGTGACCATTCTCTCTTCATTTACAGGCTTGACTCAACTAATATTGCTTATTTATTACTTTATGTCGATGATATTGTGCTGACAGCTTCTAATGACTCTTTACTACGCGAGATTATTGGCACGCTCTCACGAGAGTTTGCTATGACTGATCTTGGGCGATTACATCATTTTCTGGGTATACAGGTTGATCACCAGAAAAATGGGATTTTTCTTTCTCAAAAACAATATGCCAAGGATATAATCTCGCGTGCTGGTATGTCGTCTTGCAAACCTTGCACCACTCCGGTCGATATCTCCTCGAAGCTCAGTGCCACGGATGGTGCCCATTTTTCGGATCCTACGTTATACCGTAGCCTGGCTGGTGCTCTACAGTACTTGACCTTCACTAGACCCGACCTAACGTATGCAGTGCAGCAGGTCTGTTTATTCATGCATGACCCACGGGACACCCATTTTGCATTCATGAAACGAATCATCAGATATATACAGGGTACTATTGATTATGGTCTACGTATGGTTAAGTCCTCTACTACCTCTCTAGTTGCGTATTCCGACGCGGATTGGGGTGGTTGTCCTGACTCGAGACGTTCTACTAGTGGATACTGTGTATTTCTAGGGGACAATCTGTTATCATGGTCCTCTAAGCGACAACCAACGGTCTCACGCTCAAGTGCCGAGGCCGAATACAGGGGTGTAGCAAATGCTGTGGCCGAAGCCGCATGGTTACGAAATTTATTATTGGAGTTACACACTCCGCTTCGGCAAGCCACCATCGTCTATTGTGACAATGTCTCAGCAGTTTATCTTTCGGATAACCCAGTGCAACACCAGCGTACCAAGCATATTGAACTTGATATACATTTTGTACGGGAAAAAGTTCGTGTGGGAGACATCCGTGTGCTTCATGTTCCAGCCGCATTGCAGTATGCAGATATTTTCACTAAAGGGTTGTCAAAGCAGTTGTTTCAGTCATTCAGATCTAGTTTGAGCGTTTGTCCTCCACCCGCTCAAACTACCGGGGAGTATTAACCGATTATTATTGTATTATTATTTTTGTATTTATTAGTCCATATTTAGGATATTCCCTTACCATGTATAGTGGGAATATAGTTTTTTTTTTTTTGAACGTTAACTTTCATTAAAACACACGGGGCGTCCTCGAAAAAAGGACTAAAACCCCTACTTACAACATATACAAGGGGTTGATACACCAATCCTCCCAACTCATGTCTTTAAACTTAGACCTATTTTTAATCCAAAGGAACGACAACGACTTGATAGTACCAACGACCCGCGGCACCTTAGGCTCTAAACCTTTGAAAATTTTGTCATTACGAGCTTTCCAAAGGAACCAAAATGAGGTCAAAATGATACCATGCACAATCTTCTTACCCCATTTTCCACCCGAGGCCTGTTTGTGAAGATTAGTATAGAAAGCAAAGGCTGACTTTAAACCGCACCAGTTCCAAATGCTGGCCCAAACCCCATAAGAAAAGCTGCATCCTGAAAAAATATGATCCGTAGTTTCGGAAACCACATCACAAAGGATACATTTATCATTAGGAATAGACACGTTCCTTTTGCTAAGAGCCTCAACCGTCGGGATCCTATCCATCTCCGCCCTCCAAGCAAAAAATGTTACACTTAAGCGGAACCCACCCGACCCATTTGAAATTGTAGAACGCTCCATCCACCTGGTCTTCAAGAAGCTTTTTCTTCACCTCTGCCACGGAAAAGAAACTAGAACCGGCCCATTCCCAACCATCCTTTTGGGCCGTAACATGGGCCTGGGCCAGAAGCTTTGACAGGCCGCTCCATTCTTCTACCTGACGACAATTCATAGGGATGGCAAAGTTCACTGGAGTCCAAATCCCACTCGTCCTGCATTCACAGATGAGTTTCTTTTTGGTTTGGGCAACACTATATAACAAAGGGAATTTAAGCATTAATGGAACGTCCAAGAGCCAAGGATCTTCCCAAAAGCGAATGCGGCTACCGTCCCCTAGAGAGCCTCTCATAAGATCCAAAAACATCTTCTCCCCACATTTAAAGCGCTCACAAGACTTCACAATATTAGACCAAACGCTACCTTTCCCGGAAATCCGAGGAAGACCGGACCATCTACTCTTACCATTATGACACGCCAAAATAATGCGCTTCCACAAGGAATCATCCTCCACACGAAAACGCCAAGCCCATTTCGAAAGCAAAGCTTGAATAACATCGCTAAGACGAGTGATGCCCAAACCCCCTTTATGTTTAACACGAGAAACCCTCTCCCAAGAGACCCAATGGATTTTGTTTTTGTCGCAAGAAGCCGACCAAAGAAATCTCTTCATAAGACTCTCTAAAATATCAATAATAGCCACCGGAGCTTTGTAAAGGGAGAAAAAAAAATAGGAAGACTTTGTAGAACCGATTTCAATAACGTGACTCTCCCACCAATAGAAAGGAGATTAGCTTTCCAAGACGAAAGACGCGTCTCAAAAACCTCAACCACATGTCTCCAACTATTTATTCTATTCATGTTGGCGCCAACGGAAACACCCAAATAATCAAAAGGAAAGGCACCAACACGACACCCCACCACTTCGGCCAAATCCAACACCTCTTCGTTTAAAACCCCCGTACCATAAAGAAAAGACTTGTGGATGTTTATTTTAAGGCCCGAGCAAAGGTAAAAAATCCGAAGAATCCTCGCCGCTACCAAGATATTCTCCGACGACCACTTGCCCAATAATAACGCATCATCCGCGAAAAGTAAATGAGAAACAACGGGGCTATTTTTACCAAGCGACACCCCTTCAAAAACTCCAATTTTGATAGCTTTATTCACCAAACAAGTAAAAGCTTCCATCACTATAAGAAACAAAAACGGGGAGATAGGGTCACCTTGGCGCAAACCTTTGTGACATTGGAATTCGAAGGTAGGCGACCCATTAACAAGGACCGAAGATCTCGCCGAAGCTAAAATACCTTTTATCCAAGAACACCACTTTTCCGGGAAACCCATTTGATCCATGATAGAAAGAAGAAAAACCCAATTGACGTTGTCATACGCCTTTTCGAAGTCGATTTTCATAAAGAAAACGCTTTTAGCCCTTCTTTTACACCAAGAAAGTATTTCATTAGCAACTAAGGGACCGTCAAGAATATTCCGCTCACTTAAGAAACCCGTTTGATTATCCGAAATAACACTCCCGATAACCTTTTTCAGCCTTAAAGCCAAGACTTTCGAGATAAGTTTACTAATAATACCCACCAAAGTGATCGGCCGATAATCCTTTAAACCAATTGGGTTTTTCATTTTAGGGATAAGAGTGATAAAAGACGAACCACATCCACGACTAATCGAGCCTGTTTCATAAAAATCCGAAAAAATCTTTATGAAATCCGGCTCTAAAATACTCCAAAAATGCCGCACAAAAGAAAAATTAAACCCGTCCGGTCCCGGGGCTTTATCCTTGCCACACTCAAAAGCCGCAAATTTAATCTCCTCCTTTGTGAACGGTCTAGTAAGACCATCCACCAGGTTGTCTGGGATTCTCTTCAGATCTTCGCAAATCAACATAGGACGAGCTGGGACATTTTCTTTGAAGTGATTACTAAAGTACTTCAACATAGGAATATAGTTATGAGTAGTTATGACTCCCTAATTTATCTCTTGTATTCTCCCCTATATAATGGGGCTTTTCATATTGATAATGACACAGAGATTTCGATAACCATCAGTATGGTAGTTGTTGATATTGAAAGTTGATAAAAAGAGTTCCCAAATAGATGAGAATGGAAGCTACATTGCCACAAGCAAACGTAGAATGTATAACAGGATATATGCATCTCCTTTATTCACTTTACATATGCGTTTATATATATAGAATTACACATATAGATAGATGTAAATCTATTGTGTCATCTATCATGATTTTTGAAGCAATTCTGCTCCCAGTGACAAGATCTTTCAATATAATAATTAATGGATTTAGTAATTTAATCCATTAAGTCGTTCACTTATCTATAAGTATAAGATCTTGAAATATGAAATGTGTTGTAATATGATATTTAGAGGCAAATCGGCAGGTCACACTTGTGGAGTTGTGACATTTGACCTGCTTTCGAGCTTTGCCAGTAGTCAAGTGTGGCTGCCTGTTGGTGTTCTTCAACAACTATACATAAGCAATAAATGAGTTGTTGGTCTGACCCACTGGTGGACGACACCTGTGGATTGTTGGTTTACTACAGTAAAGTGGTGGTCGGGTGTTTTCAGATCGAGCATAGAAGGTATCCGATGATTGTACAGTTGAGACAGCCGGTAGTTCAGGCGAAGGCGAAAAACGGTGGGCTTTGCCACAAGGTATGTCACAATTTTTAGTGAATTAAATAAAAATTTTATATATGAAAATATTAAGTTTATTAAAACTAATATTACCAGGTTGGTCTTGAGAGGGAAGCTAATGCAAAGCCATTTATATCCAAGGTACTCTCACTTTTATCATTTAAGAGATGGCAAGATGGGCGGGTTACTTATCGGGACAAAACAAGTCCAATTCAGTACATTTGATTTTTAGTGCATGCTAAAACATGTCGTGATAGGTTGACTTACTAATCTTTTTTATTTGTTTCAACATATTCAAAATTACAGTCGGTGGGTTAACCACAATTACAAAAAATATCATCACATTAATAATCTAATCTTGGAGCAAAAACTGCTAAAAAAGTTTTCATGCTGATTTTGGGGGTTCCAACATGTTTGACATGTACATCCTTAAACAATTGATTTTCATTCAACCACTTTGATATGTTTAAGATATAACTTGACTAATTCATATGTTAATGGGTCAATGTTTTTAACAAGAATTTGATGTTTGAATTTGCAGGTGATCTCTGGTGACTTGAGTTGATATCGGATTGCTCTTAATAGTGGATGACAACAAGCCTGAGCGAGATATAATGTTTTGGGAAGTCATCCGTTTTCATGAGAATGTACAAAGGAAAACATTGGTTATTTAGGAAACTTGATGTGCTTCTTTTTTTGGTTTTTATTTTAAGTTTATATTAAAAACCTTGGTTTCTATGTAGTGAAATCGATATGAGGATACAAAAAATTAGTTTGCATCATCAACAGAGCTCCTATCACAACAAACCTTGATTATTGTAAAGTCTCTTGAATGTTTGTTCTATTGTTATGTCCAAAAACTTCGGATTCATGAGTGAGGCTGTTTAGTAAAGTCTATTTACTAAGGTCTGTTTAGTAAGGTCTATTTACTAAGGTCTGTTCCAGAGTAGTGTCTATTAAGGAGATATGCTAAAACAGGAGCACCATTTGTTTAGAGCAACAGTTGTTTCAAACAGATCTTCTTAACAGACCCACTACTCTGAAACAGACCTTAGTAAACAGACGTTGCTTGCAAACAGATGATTGACTTTGCTATTCTATTAAAAAAAATGATTTAGACTTCATGTGTGTCCACACGGGTTACACCTAGGACTATTTGTTGTCTTTTTATTCCTAGAATAAATATGATATCATCTGATAACAAGATTCCAGTCAAGTTCCAAAGGCGCCAATTCCCAATAAGCGTATGTTTCGCAATGACCATCAATAAAAGCCAAGGACAGTCTCTATCCAATGTTGGATTGTATTTAAGAGACCTTGTATTCTCACATGGCCAACTCTATGTCGCATTGTCAAGAGTTAAAAGCAGGGCAGGGGTGAAATTACTTATACTTGATGGGAATGTCAAGACTAAAACAAAAAATGTGGTGTATAAGGAAATATTTAGTGATATTTGAATAAAATATGTATTGCTTGCTTTTAAATTTGAATAAAATATTTCTACTATATTTTTTTATACGTTTTACCACGCAAAATAATTGTAAGTTGTTGAACCGCGTGTCAACGCGGACAAAAGTCTAGTATAACAATAAAGGAAATGAGAAATTTTTTAGATAAGAATCTAGGATCACATACTATTCAATTATCCAAACAAATTCATTTCTTTAAACACAAACCTCGCCGCCCGTCAGATTCGAATCGGCGCCACCCGTATTCGATCTTCACCCGGATACTAAACCATAAATGATGGAAGTGAGGATTGAACCTTTGATCACATAGGTGAAACAAAAGCCACTCCACCACTATGGATGGATGGACTTTTGGTTTTCTAATAGGGTTTTAGGGTATGGATCATTGTTTATTTAGATATTAAAAATTGGAAGATATTGAAATTACAAAAATATTCTTCTTAACCTAACAAAGTTTAAATAATATTACGCTAGAGGAATGTAAGGTATTAAGGATTTTGACAACAAGGTTAAAAAGATAGAGACTGAAGTTTATTTCTTGTTAAAACCACAATTGCAGTTTACTCAAAAATACAAATTGATTGAAACATGCATGTGTGGGTCTAATGGGGGTTTCCCTTCCTGTAAACTTGGGGAATGGGGAGTAGTGCTTTCATGGTGGGCTAAGCTCCTTAAGACAAAGTAACCAAACGCAAGAAAACATGTCTTGACAACTAATACGTGTTTATACCATTTGTTTTTGACAGTTTTGGTTTCTTTGTGCGAGAGGCTACGAAGTTACTTATCCAAGTCCAACAAGTTATGCATACTTATGTTATGTCCCCAAAATCTATGAGTGCAACTTTTTTACTATTAAAAAAGATTGGTGACACAGGTTTTTGTCCGTTTCCCTTTTATTTTGATATGAATATTTAAGATGTGGAATATAATTTATTGAAACAATCCAAAGGTTTTTGAATATTTTAAATGATTATCACATACACACCCATACACATGTATAAAAGCGTGAAACTATTTTTGTTATTTTTTTAGTTATATAAAATTTAAGAATTAAAGTAGTTGCTCGTGATCGAGAAGAAGGGGATTCTGCCATCTCACCAGTCTCATTGCCGGAAAACATTGTGATTGGAATCTTTTGACTATATGCACATAAACAAGTCAATATAATGCAACCAATTTTTAAAATAATAATAATAAATTTGAAGCTAAAAAAATCACAAAATGCTTTGTTAGCCTCGCCACAACGTTTGTCGTCCATGGCCTAAATCTGACGTGACAATGGGTATAAAGTAGTTGGAGTGTCTAATTGAAATTTGACTACTTGTGTGTTGTACATTGTGGGTATTGTATTTGTTCCTCTTACTATTTTGTAAGGCATTGCTACATTACAAATATGGAGGTTTTCTCAATACGAGTTGCATGTATGATTTATATAAAGTATTTACCCACAACTCTTATATCAGCAGTTGTTTCTAAGCGATTATTATTTTATGACGATGAACCAAGACTCCAAAAATAGGCTTTTTTTCTTCTTCACATCTACTTTGTTTAGACCTAGCTAGCACCTTCGTCTCCCAGCCTTCTTACATAACATACATATCATGCCATTAGTTTTCATCACAAGAAAATTGTGTGGGTTTGGTATAGAATATGATCTTGATACACTAGATGAGTCAAAGTTTTAACACAATTACTTATTAATAGTCGATTCACATTGTGTTTTGATCTATGTTATGTGTTAACATGTAAACAAAGGTTAGTAGCGGTTAGAGTTTAGACTTACTTGATTTATTCAACATCTCTAGTCGCGAAAATGACCAAAAAAACTTCCATTTGCAAGGAATGATTCATTTTAATTGCTCTTATTTAACATATATTGCATCTACAACCATTTTTATTATTCTATATCAGCATTTTGTTTCAACTTTCCCCTTGTGATTTACGATGCAATTTAAACCAGAAACCTACATCATGTAAGCAATATAATTTCATTCCTTGTGCTTGTATTATTTGAAGTTGCACTTAATTTAGTGTAAAGCCATTTTCTACATGTCTGCCACAAACTTCTAAGGATGGATATGGCAACTTCATTATCAAGAGCAATAACAGACGGTACAATTACTGAATTATTGCAATTCATTTTTCATATTAAAATGTTTAGTTTTATGCTTCTGTTATACATTTTTAATGTCATTTGTAGTCAGGGTCGTCCCTGAGAATTCAGGTGTCTGGGCCGAGTCACGAAAAAAGGTGTCCCTTAACCTTAGGCGTTAACGAAATAAATAAACGTAAACTATTTTTTAAACGACGGGTAAAATAATATCAAATCGATAGATCAACTCTTCATAGTTTAGATTATCCATAATTTCGTTCTCAATAACTATAATTGCCAATCCGCAAAGTTTTTTTTACTTAAGTGAGATAATGCTTCATGGTTATTGACTAATGGCTAAGTTACTTTAGTGCAGTGGCGAATATAGAATTTCTTTTGACGGGGGCACAATACGGATCGACTAACAATAAACGATTAGTTTTATGGGTTTTTTTTATTATCAAATGAAATAAACGGGACATTTTTAAAATCAAATGAGACAAGCTAATAATAATAAAAGTAAAACATTGGGGTAAAAATAAACTATTAGATTTAAAGTTTTTTTTAACATTTGTTTTGAACAACGTATTTTTTTTATCATTTTTTAATTTTGAAAATAATAGGGTGATTGACAATACAATGACAATGACAAGTTTGACCGACAATGGCACAGGTTTTAACCACATAAGCGTTTTTCAAATACTCACAAAATCACTTAAATAAACTCATAAATTTATAACTTTACTAAGATACCCCATCATCTTTGAGTATTTACGCATTTACCATCAGCTTCCTCACTAAATCCTTACCGTATAAATTTTTGGCAGCTCTGTAAATTTGCGCAGATCAGATATGAATCATTTCCAACCGGTTCAGTAAGGTTATTGCCGACCCTCAAATACATGTAAATCCGCCATTATGACTGGCGGGATGTGCCCCACTAAAAATTGGGCCAAGGCCAGGAGTCCTCCCCGCACCCCACCATGGTCAGCCTTGTTTGTAGCGTTCATTCACAGTACTGAATTATGTTCTTTTGCATGTTTAATGCTTTTCTTTTCGTGCTACTTGAGTTTGAAACTTGGGTCATGTTTGCATCGATTTTGGTTTGTTGTATATGCCCTCAATATTGGTATTCATGCTAGAGGCTGCTTCTAATGAGTCTCAACTCCAAAGTTAAATCCAAGCATAAGCCTCAAATAAGATTATATATGCACACATCTACTAAAAACAATAGAAACATAATATCGTATCACTCTCCCCATACCCTATCAGTAGCTTGGCTATATGTGGGAATATACTGGGCAAGGTTGTGTATGCTCTGACCAGCACTGTTCACAGCAGCATGCTGGAAGCATAGGAGCAGTCCAGTCGTTGTTCCTTGTCAGTGGTTCTTGGACCACCCCTGACACGTGTTGCTATCTGGTTGGCGCAGGATGTGCTCAGATCTGACCAAATCTTCTTAATTCTTGATCGTTCGTACCTAGTACCAAAAGCTGAGGTTGGACGAATATTCCGCGCGTACATACACGCGCAGAGATTCCCTTTCATTGTTGGCGTCATAGAACTGAAGTCATCTCGCGCGTCAGTTGGTTACCACGCGCGACTACTTCCGCGGAAATCTAACTAGTTGTCACGCGGAGGCTTCTTTCCGCAGATTAGGTTGCCGCGGGGTTTTCATGGAGGGTGTTTTTGGGATAGGGAAGCTATCCGCGCCGGGATCCGGTACCCTATCCCTTCATATACCCTATACAAAAATCTTGCCATAGCGCACCGGAAGCTTTTCCTAGGTATTATTATTCAGTTAACTGTGAAGTTTATACAAATAAAAGTAGATGCATGACCAAATTTACGTATCTTTGTTCTATCAAGACTGTATAATAATCATGTTTTTCTAAATATAATCAATCATACATGTAGAATTCGAACATGAGAACCAAAAAAGCCACGTCACCTTGTTGGATTTGCTACAAATGGATATGATAAAATAGTATTCTTGACCATAAAATAAATAGTTACCAACAATTGTGTGACAATTGTGCAAATATTTATCCAGTATATAACACAAAACAGATAAATTTTATTATAAGGTAGAGCTAGAGTTTGGTATAAAACCTACTAGAGGAGCAGAGCCATAGCCCAAGGTATCATTACCACCAAAGAATTGATCATGTCTGCAGCTCAACTAACACCACCAAAACCACAGAGACAGGGTTGTCCACCAAGGCCGCCGCCCTTTCTAGTCAGCTCGGGACTGACCGGCCCGAGAAGAAAGGATAATGCCAACGATTAGACCATAGAGAGCCAGAGCTTCAGCAAAAATGAGGATCAGGATCATCCCGACAAATAGTTTCGGTTGTTGTGCATTGGCTCTGGAACACAAATTATAATCATCATCAATTCATAGACATTTGTCATTCATGGTCAAAGAACACTTCATTCGTCAAATTAACGAAAACAGTGGAAAATACAAAACTTAATGCAAACATAAACTATATATTGCAAATTAACTCACGTTGTAAAGTAAACCAATCACCGATTCTATCATGTGTTCATACTTAATATCTCACTTAGTAGAATCTAATTCATTGTAGAGCTAAAAGTAGGGTCTGGTGAGAGCGGAATGGAAGCAAACCATTCCTCTATCCAAGGGATAGAGAGGCTGTTCCCGCTAAAACCACTAGGCCCTAGCTCCAAAAACCTTTTTTTTTTTCATGTACAATAAAACAGGCAAAGAATCTATAGCGTTCGTTTCACGGAATGGAATGGAATTCGGATGGAATTGGAATGTAGATTCAACTTCTTATGTTGTTCGTTACGACAAAAGAAGGAATTGTAATTGAACAACATACGGAAGGGAATCCACATTTTGATTCCATTGAGATTTCATTCTAATTTATCAAACGAACACATCTAAATTCCAAATCAAATTATAGTTCTCGCGTGAATTCCAATTCCATTGCAATCCATGAAACGAACGCTACCTAACTTTCAAAACCACAGTTATCCTTTAGGTTGGGATTATGTCCTAATGTGTGATGACTCACATAGCTCAATGCAGACAATAGCAATGCGGATAAACAGTGTGCAAATTCTACAATTTGAAATCATATAAAATCAGAGCACAACCTTAAACATTTGTATAGTGAACCAATCCTAAAGGTTGAATTGGTGCAGATCACCTAAAATTGTCATTTTTTTTATTATCAGAAAACAATCAGCATCTACTAACATGATAACAATGGTCAATGAAATACTCAGGCAGATCTATAGAGATAAGGATCAAAGAAAATTTACCTAACACCAGCATCACCAACAATTCCAATAGCCATACCAGCAGAAAGACCAGCAAGACCACAAGCAAGACCAGAAGAAAGATGAGCATATCCATCAAAGAGATAATAAGATTTCGCCTTGGGGTTAATCCCGGTACTGATAATAACCGCTATAATCAACCCGTAAATACCTAACACTCCAGCCATAACCACCGGCACAATCGACTTCATCACCAATTCCGGCCTCATCACTCCCATTGACGCCACTCCAACACCACTCTTGGCCGTCCCATACGCCGCCCCCATGCCTACAAAAAATAATAGACTTGTAAACAAACCAAACCAAACCAACACGAATATAGCATGTTCGTGTCCGTTCGTATAAATTTAACCAAACAAACAATCGAACACATGCAATTAAAGGAAAGAGGTTACTTACTTGTGTTTGTTCATTAAGAAAAGAAGTGACTCCGTGTTTGTTTGCTAATAGTATAAAAGAACAATTCACGAACGTAAACAAACACAAACAAGCTAACATAACTGAACACATATGAACAACATAACCAAGCATACACCAATTAAAAGTAAACATGAACATCAGAAATTTGGAAATTTGGTTTAAAAAAGCGCGCCTCGGGCGTGAGGCGCCCAGAAAAACGCTTTTTTTGTCAAAAGGCGCTGGACTACATGAGGCGCGCTACAGTGGCGCCTCAGCCCAAAAAACACTTTTAAACTGCTTTATTTTGCCCAGTAACTAATATTTGGGCTTGCAGACAATATTTGGGCTTAAAAAAAAGGGTTTTATGGCCCACTACAGTAGCGTCTCATCGTTTTTATGCTTTGAATATGCTTTTTAAGTGTTCAAGGGTGTTTTATAATCATGTTTTTGTGCTTATGATTGATTAACAGGTAGAAAATGTCATATTGACATATATAAATATTTTTTATATATTTTTTAATATTAGGCACTTCGCTCGCGCTTTTTTAAACCAAGATTAGATTGAATCGTAACAGGTGATATTTTAATTCCTTTAAACTACACTAAATTGTAATGGTCCTAAATTTTTTTAATGAATATATAAACGAACTCAAACTAAACGAACTGAAACAAACATAAACGAGCCTAAATGAACCAACATAAACAGACATAAACAAAGATAAATAAATGAACATGACATGTGTTTATGTTCATTTAATTAACTAAACCAAAATAAAACTTAGTTTATGTCCGTTAAACATAAACTAAGTTTCAGCCGAACGGTTGACTAAACGTTCGGATCGTTTACAAGGCTATAATAAATTAATAACGGTCTCATAGATCGTGTTACTCTGTTAGGTATTTCAAATCCAATTCTATCCTAAAATAAAATAAAATAATCAAACCTACGCTATATTAATAATAAATAAACGAATCTATAAATCGATATCGAATTTAGATCGATCAAGTTGTAAATTTAAAAGATGGATATGATTGGATTGGATTAACTTACAGGAGAAAACAAGGGCAGCAGCGGCACCGAGAAAGCCAAAAAACGGTGCCGTTTCATCGCCGGAGAATGTTGAAGACATGATGGATGATTGATTGATTGTAGATCTGCTCGAAACTTGATTGGATCTGAGGGTTATGTTTATTAGATATCTAAACTAATAATAATAATGATCAGAGAAGGCTGATGGTATTTATACGAGTTATTTGGGACGTGGATATCTCATATAAAGTTGTGTTATTCGGTTGGATTCTAAAGATACACCTAGGCTATGTTTTATTTGATATTTTAGTCCCTCTAGTTTTTATTATATCATGTTGGCAATAAAGATTTGTATCAATAATCTCAATCTCAAGTTCTCAAAGCAAATGTCAATCTCATACTTAGGGCGTGTTTGGTAGCCTCTTAACTATTCGGGTCTGAATCATTCAGCATTCAGACTGTTTGTTTCAGCATCTGAATGGAATGATTAAGTGCTGAACTATTAAGCTAATAAGAGATGCTAAATGATTCAGCTCTTAACCATTCAGACCATCTTAATGATTCAGCACTTAATCAACCAAACAGCCCCTTAGTTGTAAAATATTAAAATTGTGTTCATGTCTACCCATTTGTTGAGTAGTATTAGGTATATCGAGACGTATCACATATACCCATTAAATTTGTTTAAAAAACTAATAGTTAAGATTAATTTTAAGTTTCAAAAATATGTTAATTAATATTTTTATATTTATCTTTTTTTTTTATCTTTATAGTTATTTGCTATATAGTAAACTAGTTTATATCTCGAAAGCGCCCAGGATTGTAAAATCAAATATGATGTAACAAAATCTTAAATATATGATTTGCACAAGAAAAACTCAACCAAATACGACTGCAAAGAAAAACTACCATTTCGATTGTTACTGTATCCCCTAACCGCCTAATTTGATTTGTATATAGCCACTAATTATATTGGTCCCCTATGGATTTGATTTGAATTTCGATTGCTACCATCTCAATTATATTGGTCCCCTATGGATTTGATTTGTATATAGCCACTAATAATTATAATAGAATACCACTACATAAACTAAAGTAAAGATATAAACTTAAATCTAAAACAAAATTCAAATCACGAAAAAAAAACTCGTTCGATAAGTATTCATGAACAGTTGTGAACACTTTATTTCCTTAACAAATGAACACGATCAAGCGCTTATTCGTGTTTGTTTGATTCGTTTACAGCCCTATATACACATACATGTACCCGCACTCACGCCCATAGAAACTTTTTTTTTATCAATATCATTATACCAAAGTAACCTTTCTAAAATCAATCGGGTGGGTGACTAAACTTAGGGGATGTTTGGAATAGATTATGCGCTTTGAAAAAGCAAGGGTGTAGCTACTTATAGATACTAGCATTTTTGTAGCATAAAAAACTGATTATCTTCGTTTTCAAAACACAATCCAAACACTATAAACTGATTATCTGCGTTTTCAAAACTCAATAATCTAAAAATCAGACTCAAAACGCAATCCCAAACACCCTCTTACTCGCCTTGTCACTAAAGCTATCAAGGGATGGCCCATTTGATTCTTATCTTATTGATTCACATCAATTTCTATCTAAAATTTATAGAAAAGTTAGAAAAGTGGTTATCTGTTGACATCTTAAATTTATTGCAAGATAAATACAACCACCGTACCCAGGAAAATCCCACAAAATAGTGACGCTATTAGTAGGGTCTGTGGTGGGTAAGATGTAGGCAAGCCTTACCCCTATCTTTATAGATAGAGAGGCTGCTTCCAGAGAGACCCCCGGCTCGAAAAAACAATCGCACACTATATATTTACAAAATAAGTATACAAACACAACATTAAAAAAATAAACAAAAATATTCGCAATAGATTTTATATAATTATTTTCGGTGTTTTGAACTATCCTTTCTTACTATAGTAGCAAACATAGAGGGTGTTTAGGATTGAGTTAGAAAAACAACTTGACTTATTTACTTTTTCAAAAAGCCAATAAGTCAATAACTTTTTTTTTTTTGTATAAACCAAAACCACTTTCTAATTTGGCCTTTTTTTTTTTAAGTCACAAATCCTAGCTTTTTTTTTTTTTTTACTTTTGAAATAAAAATTACAAATCTACCACCTATACAACCAATCTTCACAAAGCAAAACATTTTTTTTTTTAAAAAAAACAACTTATTGGTTTTTTACATCACAAAAGCTAATCCAAACATTTTTTTAAAAACTCTTTTTTAAAAAGTCACAAGTCAATAAGCACTTCTGAACAAAAGCACTTTTGAAGTTAAATAAGCAATCCTCCTAATCTAAACATATATTCATCTTTTATCCAACCCAATCTAGAAAGACCATCTAATTAGACAATTCGTTTTGTTAAAGAGTGTGCGTCCCTGGTTATCCCAACACCCAAACACACCCTCAATTCCTGAAACATGATATTAAGGTACAACTTAAAATGAATATACTGAATTTAAGCTTGAGGCATATAAGCTTAGGCTCCAATAATCCAAATAAGAATCTTGAAGCATTGCCCCCAAACACCCTACAAATATAGAATCAAAAGGATACGGCAGGGTTCCAAACGACTTCCATGCGTCATGTTTCTCCTGCGAAAACTCATAAAACCACAAGTAAGCACATGAAAACATAACCTCAAACTCAAAGACCAACCTCCGAAGCAACTATCTGATCGATCTATGTACCACTTCCTCAAACAACCAAGAACAGCTTAATCACCAACGCACTTCTGCAGAAACGAGCGCAAAGGAACAAAAAAAAAATAGACAGGATGACAGGAGACCCAAAAAGGTTTCAAGTCTCATGCTTTTTGCAAACTCGCAAACTTGGAAAAGAAAAAAAAATAAAGAGAGATCAACTAAAAGAAGAAAATGAAGAAAGGAAATGAGAGTTTGTGTTTGAAAGAAAAATGTCTTTTGTATAATCTTTTTTGTTGCCACAAGGTCTAACCTAACCTGTACAGATTTCAAGTAAGGACAGAAATGGGTTTTCATTTCCTAACTAAATTACAATTTTCAATTGTAAAAAACAAAAAACCCATACCAAAAGTCAAGGAAGACTTCCATATTTGATGGTCTCTTGTGGTCATCTTCATCTATTTTTATTTTTATTTTTACTGTTTTGAATTCTTTTTAAGCAATTGAATCTAGGTCTTCAGGAACATCCAGATTTGGCATCCGTCTTCGTAGCCATATGCCTGTCGATTAACATGTCCACAAATGCTCGAATCTGCACAAAGAAATTGGTTGATTCAAGTAACTGTACATAGCAAAGATAAAATCTGAACCACTTAGAGCACATCGTGTTGGCCACTAAAACTGTAGGTTGCAAAAATGCAGATCGGGTGTGGCGGGTAACAGGAGAAATTAGGTATGATTGACCTGCTAGCAAATTTTTGTCCCTTATTTAAATTTAAAAATTTACAATTTTGACCCGTCAACATTAAAAGAAATTCAAATCAAATCATTTTAATAAAATCAGGTGTAATATATCTCAACTCAGAGCAAGTTAAATGAAAAAACATCCAAATGCAAACCTTGTTTTTGCGCTTATAATCAAGAAACTCATATACAGCCATCACTTTCTCTGCATCGCTAATATGCTCCATGACCTGAAATCACCAATTTGTAGGCACTTTTCAATAGTGTTTTAGATTTAACAGTGAGCTGCCAATTGTTCTTGTATTTTATATTCCAATTTAAAAAGAAATTTGATAAAAGAGAGATATGGCTGACCTTGGCGGCTGTTTTCTTCATTATCGACTTGTAACTTTCTTTATCAACTTTTCTCGCTTTATAAAGAGGCATAAGAAGCGATGCCACATAATCAACAACAGCTTGTTTAATTTTGTCTACGCCTCGAGGTTGGTTACCCACCAACTCCCTGTTCACGGTAACTTGAGAAGCTGAGCTCTCATTTGCCAACCCATCATGCCTGAGAATTGACGGTTTCAGATTCATATTTGAATACTCGTCATCCATTGCATGCATACTCCTATAATAGAATTCAGAATCAGCAGCTGCAGCTTGAGATTGCCATCTTTCAATGGCACTATGGTCTTTTATCCCTTCGCTACCAGCACTATCAACCCAGGCTTTTGTAAATATGCTCTTGTCAACACCCGTACTTTCACCCGAATGCTCTTTGTAACTTAACGGGCCTGCGTTTTCATTCGAGTTGCTTCGTTGTGAATCGTTATCAACTGATATTTTGGAACTCTCGATGTTGACTCCAGCAGCAGAAAAGTCTACTGGCCAATCCCTTACTCTACAGTTTCTAGAATCTATTTCAGATAGGCAATCTTGCCGCCCTGTAACGCCGCCAACCCACTTCTTCCGGAACTCGGATTCATCCATTTGTGCATACTGCTCCCGTCTGGCAAATTTTTCAAAAGATGGTATCTTTGGAAGCAGCAAGTGTGTGCCGCATTTGACACCAGACGATTCATATGCCTGTATAGTTATAAACATATTGCCACTTTCAGCATTAAGCCATTGTTTTTATATAAGAAAAAAAATGAAAATAAAAAAGAAAACATACCTCAGCAGCTGCAATAGCAGCAGCATGGGCGGCTTCGGCAGCATCAAAAGCCGCTTGTTCCTCTTCAGACAGGGGTACATCTTTGTATTCTTCCTCCCTACAGTTTTGTTTTCCTGCTGAACCCTGAGAGCTAGATGGTTTATGTTCAGGCCTTGTTGCCGATTTTCGATTGTGTGTATTTACAGACACACCCTTCACGGCTCTGTTATCAGATGAAGTATGATGCCCACGGAGAGGCGGTTTCCCGGAAGCTGAATGAGATTTACTTTTGAAAGCATCTGAAGCACTTGATTGCCTTAATAATTTCAACCCACCATTAGAAGCCTTCTCCTTTCTAAAGATCTCAACCCATACACTAACAAGCTGGCTTGCAATAGCACGTATATCACGACTGGTATGTACACAAACCTTCTCTTTCACAGTTTTCCCAATACCTACATTCATAATAACAGCATAATGTGATCATATATATATATATATACACACACACACACATCAATTATCACATATTTGATCAAGTCATATAGTATACCTGAAAGACGAACTGCAAGTAGATCAGTAGATACAAGCACAAGAAGACGAACACACTGACGCAACAGTTGAGTCCCGTTCTTCCCCATTGAATCCTGTCACAAAGTGGCATAATGATGAGCCCCTAAAATATGAATATACGCATAGTTGTCAAAAGCGCGCGCCTAGGCGCACCAAGTGCGCTGCGCCCTGTGAGGCGGACTATCCAGGGCTGTTTCAGGCTGATTTCCGGCCAAATTCAGGCTAAAAGTTGCCTAAACCTCTAAGACATCCTAAATGAGCTATGAACAAGTCCTAAACAACCCTAAAACATCCTAAAGTAGCCCTAAACAAGCCTAAAACATCTCTAAAATCCCTAAAAATGTATTTTTTACTACGCGCCTAATTATAAAAAGCCCTCATTTTTTATGCGCCTTGCGCCTAGGCTCCGGGCACGGCCTATGCGCCTTGAGTGCACCTAGGCGCTTTGACAACTATGAATATACGAACAGATAGTTTCCATTTTAGGGTTATTTTTTAAAAAAAAGATGGGACTTACCAATATCCATGAATTGAGAATGGCAAGCCCTTCTTTAGTTCCAGCAAAAGATTTAAGAACATCAGAAGGAAGATTCAATAACTCTTTAGCAAGATGCAATCGCCCGGCTCTACTCTTTGCATTAGAAAACATATTCTGTAACAAAGTGTTTTTATGAGCATCTGTGAGTTCAATTGCATCAAGTCTTCTAATAATATCCCTAACTTCACTCCTTTCGGTGTCGAAATGTCTCTTTGCAGCAGCAATTGCTTCTACTTCTGCTGTAAAATCATTTCCTGTAGTTAGTATATCAACTATACGAACCGCTTCCCGTAATCCGCTCATCATTGCCCCACCCACCGTATCCGGATGCTCTTTACATGTAGCTTCACCCGCAAAGAATAAAGAGTTGTTAACGGGCCGACCCAATGTGTCATAATCTTCACCAGATGCCCCAACCGCAACATATGAGTAAGCACCGTAGCTAAACGGGTCCCGTCCCCAGTCAGTCACCACCGATGCAACCGGGTCATGTACTGCGCCCTCACCAAAAAGCTTCCGTAGCACCACTAACGCATGGTTTACATGATCAGATGGGGTCAAATCTTGGTCACTGATTGCTGCTTTCCCGACAACTAATGCTATGAGAACGGGTGCGTTAACTGTTTTTTTAACATTCCAAAACATAAAACACCAACCCCTTTGATCTGTTTCTTCTGCTGTAGCTCCAAAGTAATCAACAGACTCGTCCCAAAATACTTCAGGGAATTCCAAGACAACTTTGTTAAGAACACCAAAACCGAGTCGCTTGATGGAAGAATTTTTCCATTCGGGTAACGATGGAGAAAACTTTATGGTTTCAGCTTTTAAACACCCGAGCGGGACCGTAACTAAAACTGCATCTCCCGTGAAAATCTTGCCATTTTTTGTAAAAACTTTAACTTTATTTTGCGATTCATCTTCTTGTTGATAGCAAATATCAGTAACCATATGGTTGAGGTGGGTATGTAGTCCATCTTTAAGGGAATCAACAACAGCACTATAACCACCTTTGATCATACAGTGGGCACCACCAAATCCTCCATAAATGTCATCTTGATTCCAATACGGAAGAGATACTTGCTGTAATGAAGCGGCACAACCATATTCCAAATGAGCAAGATGCCAATCCATGACTCTCCGTTCAAGAGGACTCAATATCTCATTTCCGGAATCCGTTTTAGCAGTTCCAACCCGCCGGCTCTTAAGCCCGTATTCTAAACCCTCTTCAAGGGACATTTGCATTGCACGATCGCCCTTTTGGGCTACAACCAACTGCATGTCATCAAGTAAGCTATTGTATTCAGCCTCCAAAGCTTCATCCAAATCGGAAGGAACTTTTTGACCCGTGACGGTATCATAAAGAGGGCAGTCACTGTCCAAAACGGTCAACTCAAGGCCCAATTGTGCACAGATTAATGAAGATGGGTCAGGCCTTCTTTGAGACGTCACATCAGCCTCAACACCTGTGATAATGCTAGCCCCAAGATCTACTGGCACTGAAAGAGACGAATGGTCAGTATAAACCCGACCCCCGATTCTATCACGGGCCTCTAACACGGTTACATGGAAACCCTGACGGTTCAAGTGTCGGGCAGCAGTTAATCCAGCAGGACCTGCTCCAATTACTATGATTTTCTTTCTTGTTTCTGAATCATCGCACTGCGAACAAACAGTCGGCTCCTTATGATCAACCAAATCTTCTACTTGAGTATAAAGACGGTTTGGTGATTTTACACTATGGCAATTATTTTCTAGGCTTTCACACAGTGAATCCAACACCTCAACATCCTTGTCTTTTTTATTAACAATCCCGTCTAAAGCTTCTGTAGCTGTATCAATTTCATCTGTCAAGTTATCATAATTTTTAGTTTTACCAAGAATAAAGGAAACTCCATCATCCAAATCGGTAACCGGGGCTCCAGATTTTCTTCCATCATTCTCGTCTCCAGAAAGCCTGAAATTGGGCTTTGCACCACTGTCTGATATCTCCTTTTTAGAAGCAACTCCAAAGTTTATGTAACTCTGTCGGATAAACAGAAATGTGTGTAAAATATAATGCATGAGGCAAGGGTAATTTAAGATACCAAAAAGTTAAAGAACTATATTTTCATAAACAACCCTAAAATGAGGGCAAAATAGTCATTCAAACGTTTTTACACTTTAATAACTCAAATTTGCTTATTTTCATTATAGTTAAACTTCTTTCCTTGTTTTAAGCAAACTATCCCCCATGATTTTTAAATAGTCTTATTTTTTTTCCATACAATATTTTTTACAAAAAAAAAATTACATCATACTGTAATATAAATTAAGTTTACAAATGAATAAAATAATATACAGAACTCACATATTGATCCAGAAACGAGTAGATGTCCCTAATCAAAGAAGCCTGCGGATGCTCATCTTCAACATTAGAATCAGATATTCCACATTCCGATAGAGGTAATATGCGAGTTACATCCTTATTCCAAAGATGTAGAATATGATTCCTGAAGTAAGTAACACAAAATTACTAAAATCAACTAAAAAACTGCAAAATTTAAATACAAAATTTATAGATACGCACCTGCACTCTATATATTCTTGTAGCCCGCCTTTACGTTTCAGTAATTCCTTAAACTTTATCTTCTCAACGGGCCCTGCAGAACGAGCTTTCAGTCCAACTGAAACAGCTGCCACCCCTCCGCTTTCTGTCTCCATAGAAATGGTTTGCAAGAAATCTAGTTTTGCCTTTGTTTTAATCGACTGGCCCTTATCTCCATCTTGATGGTTTACAAGAAATTTCTGTTCATGAATCAGTGTTTCCCAATCAGCATCACCCTCGTAAGCCATGTCATCATGTCTGTGTCTTTTAGCCTGTCTCACGATCCGCTTGACAGCTGTCTTTTTATTGGATGTTTCACGGTCAAGCATAGATCCAGTTTCACTTGCATAAGCTTCATTTTCATCTGCAGACTTATTGCATTCGCCTAATGACACCGGAGATAACCTGCCCTCTGATGTTGATGCATTCTCCTTTTGTGAAGCAACTGAAACAGTTCCGTGATTTGGACTATCAGAGTCACTGGAAGTGACTTCCTTCTGTGAACCGTTCTGTAACAGGTCCAAGCCAACAGGGTTCGAACCTTGGTCCATGGTTTCGTCGTGAACTAACAAACTTGGAGAAACTTTCTGGTCTCTGGCTGATATGGGGCTAGTTATGGACCCTACAACCGCTGCACTCTCAGGGATAGGGCAGGTGGGGTCCATCTTTTCTTCATGGACTTCAGTCTCACAAACATTGTGGGTCAACTTTGCTATTGCAATAGAATCTTTACTTGCGTGTTCTGTTAATCCTTCATTCTCTCCAATCTCAACCGTGACTCGATCATTCGGCTTCTGATCCACCCCATCATTACAACCTTGACTTGTTTTAACTTGCTTAAGTTTCGACACTTTTCTAGACCTCTGAAGCAAGCCAGATTGTGCCTTGAGCAGAAAAGCCGATAGGGGATCCGAATCCTCTAGATGATCATCCAAAGAGGGTTCGTGATTGTTTTGTGTCAAATTCTCACCTGAAGTCTTCTTCTTTGCTGACTTACTTTTCGATCTCTTGTTTTTCTCTTTACCATTGTTTATTATCCCTTTAACCTCTAAACCGCCCTCCTTATCGTTCTTTGTCAAACCCTCATCAATAATCTTCTTCTTCGCCGACTTTTTATTTTTCTCTTTACCACTGTTTTTTGACCCTTTAACCTCTAAACCACCTTCTTTATTCTTATCCATCAAATTCTCATCCCCAGCCTTCTTCTTCACCGACTTTTTACGTTTCTCTTTACCACTGCTTTTTGACTCTTTCTTGACACTCCCATCAATCCCACCTTCAGATGCCATCGGTTCTTTCGTCACTATCTTCAATTCCACACCCAAATCTGTGTTCTTCACATCAGAATCCAAGCCCGCCCCTTTTTCCATACTAACCCTAGACTCTTTCTTCGGCCCCTTCAATTTCTTCCTAAAAGCAGCCAATGTATCATCCAAACCACCCAATTCCTGATCTTGTAAAGCACCACCTTCCACTTTAACCTTCTTCGGGTTCCGTCTACTCTTAACCTTAAACAACGACCCAATCGGCTCATCGTCATCATCCGCGTCAAACCCAATCTTAACTTCAGCAGCACATCTTTTCTTCTTCACATCCATCTTGTCAACCCTAACCCTAGTTTCCCCAACACCACAATTCACATCAAACCCTAACCCAAAATCTTTATTTAATCCAAAATCTTTACCCTCACATTCCATTTATTATATACCAATCAACCAAACCCTCAAAATTCATCAACAAACTATCTTCCAATCAAAATCCCTATCAATTCAATAATCCCACATTATGTGAATAACAGATAACCTATGCATACAAATAGAAACCCACAAAAAGCAAATGAATTTATGATTGTTAACTAAAGGAGCAGCAAACAGACCTGTTGTTAAAGAAGTATAATGGCTGTACAACAGAAGTGACCAATCATCAACGCCTTAAGCAGAAAAGCAGTGAAATTTATACAAATTATATAGAAAGCTGAAATGGGTATTTCGTAGAAATAGAGTTAGAGGATCGGTGGTGCCTATATATGCATCAAGACTCGAAGAAAAGAATGTTGTCCTCGTAAGGGACGTTGGGGTGTTTAGGGTAATAAATGGGGTGTGTTTTTTGAACTTTTGATTGATCTTTTATTTTTTACAAATTTGTTATGTGATATTGTGATTTATGTTTATGTGCTATTCTTTTGTAGATTTGTTTCTTGATTTTTAAAAAATATGTTTGCTTATATGTAAAAGGATTAGCATTATTGTAATAACTAAGTTTGTCGCGCGAGTTTTAAATATCCGTTAACAATTTCGAATAATGAAACATAATGAGATATTTCTTGGTGGTGTGTATGGAGATTTTGAATTTCTGATGATTATACTATGTTAATGGTGATGCATGAATAAAGATCTTTTCTCCTTTTTACTAACGTTGTGAAAGATTTGTTTTTCTTATCGGTTTGTATGTATAAAGATTGTTTCCTTCTGAGTAGCTTTGTCCCGCGATTTTTCGAATATCTGTTAATGATGACGAATGTTCATTAATGAGGAATGATTTAAAAAAATATAGTATAAATATAAATGACAGTATTTACCAAGTTGGAATATTGAATTTATACAAGTGTGAACCTTTGGGCTACACGTCCCTTTTGTATCTAATCGAGTGTTAAGTTGTAACACCTTGAAATTTAGTTTCGCCTAAATACGTCATTAGGCGTAACTAATAACTAACAAAGCGAATTTAATAATAAACATGGAAATTGGAATTTGAGGGACCATAGTTGCCAATATGCTAAACTTGTGATTTATTAATTAAGTTAAAAGGATAAGAACACATACTTCGTGTGTATGTGTCGAAAATTACACAGGAGCATCAAGCTCATTCACCTACAAACCCTAAACATTGAACTCTTGCTCAAATCAAAGCCACACCAAGGTACTTTTTATTTGGCTAAATTTGATGAAATATTCATTCTTGATCATGGTTAAAATCTAGGGTTTTGTCAAAACGTGAGATTCTAAGTTGTGGAGGTTTCTCTAGCTTTAGGGAGCATCAATTATGTCTATTTTGGTTATTAATCACCTTTACATGAGAAATTGATCATGTTCATAAGATTATGTTGACATGTAAAAACTTAGGGTTCAACCTCTAGGTTGAAACCGCGAAGGTTTAGTGATCTTGATGACTCCTAGGAGTTGTTATAATGAAAAATTTAGGTTAAAGAGTCTAAACAATATGATATAATGATGATTAGATAGATAGGTATGTTTTGGCCAAACTTAAACTCATGAAAATCAATTGAATTGGTGGGTGCGCGCCAAATGTTTGATAAAATGCTAATTAGGCAATAACTAGTAAACTAAGGAATTAGGAACATGGAAAAGTTATCAATTGTATGTAATGTTGGTTAGTAATAAGCCAAGCTAATTGCATACTCTATATAAGAGGATAGCTATGGATTTAGTTAGGATTGATGATGTATACATGATGTTAAGACCATAGTAAATGGGAGGTTAAAATTTTCACCCATCATGGGGCATTGTTTGACAAGTGGCATGTGGGCCCATTTAAGGGAATCAAATTTGGTTAGGGGTGTAATGGTAAGGTGAAAATTTTCACCTTGTATGACATCATACATGACATCATCATTTAATATATTATTTTTTTTATTTAATAAAACTTTCAAAATAAAAAAATAATATTTCATAAATAAAAGTTTTTCATTAAAGTAAAAAAAAAAGATTACAATACCATACTAAAAAAAAGATTACAATACCACCGTCTACAAGTCATCGTCTGACGAAAACTCGTCCTCTTCTTCCTCGTCGTCATCTTCCTCGTCGTCATCTCCCACTCTCCTGGTATATGCCGAACCGACCACGCATGTTGGATCATATCCAACGCTAAAGCGTTATGTGTGTCCTCACAACGCACTGCAAGGGCGTTCTGTATTCTTTGAGCCATGTCCGCTTGAGGCATTTCCAATTCGGCTTCCGGTATATAATTTTGCCAGATCGCCTTTCCTTCATCTTCCAATATCATATTATGCATGATTATACACGCATACATAGCGTCTCTCATTTTCGCTTTGGTCCATGCACGACAAGGATTTCTCAAATAATGCCAACGCTGCTGAAGAACCCCAAAGCATCTCTCAATGTCCTTTCACGCAGACTCTTGAACTTTCTTAAAATGAGCTCTTTTTTCATCGTACGGATTACTAAACGTCTTCACGATAATCGAATACTTGGGATATATTCCATCGCCTAAAAAATACCTGTGTGGGTAGTAGTTTTCATTAACAAAGAAGGATGTCTTTGGTGCTCTACCCGAAATGAAATCCTCCAATAGAGGCGACTGCTCAAAAACATTTATGTCATTGCATGACCCTGTGACGCCAAAGAAAGCCGACCAAACCCAAAGGTCGTATGAGGCCATCGTGTAAGGACAAAAAGGATTGTTGAAACCTCTTTTGCTAACCTTAGTCTAATTCCTACTTCTACCAAAATATTCTAAGTATGAAACTACTGAAGAAAGAAGACACAAGTACTGAAGAAGGATTCAACAAGTACTGAAGAGTAAAGATCAGAAGTTCTGAAGTCAAACCAGACAAGTCAACTAAAGAACTGTTGAAAACAAACTACTCATCAGTAGTTTGTCACTCATCAGCATTTGTAATAGAATCTTTCCACCGCCCTTATGTTTCAGTAGTTTATTAGTTTATTATTACTTTATCTTTTTGTACAAGTTCCAAGACTACAGCCTGTTGCAGTCTTGCTTTTGTAACAAGGTTCATGTATATGTTTGTCTATAAATAGATGGGTTAATCCCACTATTTTAGACATTGATTTTAATTAAAAACTGAAATCCTTCAAAGCTTTTACTTGATATTCCATTTCATAATCTGAGAATCTATTTGCTTATTTATTATCATATACATTCATTGCTTAGATTCTCATTAACTGTCTTTAGTTTATAAACATCCAGTGGGAGTAATAACTCCTGTTGATAGTGAAACTTTATAACTTATTCCGCTGCAAAACTGCTTTGATTAAACTTGCAAAACACATAAGTGTTCATAAGCAAGCAACTGATAAATAGCATACTGATCCAACACATCGCTTGAAGAATAACCGTTGGTTGTCCCTGGTCACCTCGTGTGTGTTGACCTCGCCATGCGGTTGGACAATTATACCACGGCCAATGGCGACAATCTATACTCCCTATCATTCCTGGTAAACCATGTACATCTGAATGAACCTGATATATTTTTTGTAGATCGTACCATGTTGGCCTTTTCAAATAACACGCCCCGTACAATTGTATTATACCTTTAAAATTCACATACAAAGTATTATTAAAATACATGTAGTATTACTTTAAAAATAAATAGATATCATGTATTTATGTGTACCTTGACAAAAATGCTCCAAGGTATCGCGTGTGGTTTTCTCAGCCAGCTTTAGATACTCGTCATTTATATCGGTCGTGTTCCCGTATGCAAGTATTCGTAGTGCTTAGGTACACTTTTGAATAGAGGTAAATCCAAACGTCCCTCTAGCATCTGGTTTGCGTTTAAAGTAATCAAATTGGGTTTCCAAGTCCCCAGAAATACGTAGAAATAATTGTTTGCTCATCCGAAAACGTCGCCTGATAGTCATTGGGTCTGGATAAGTCGGGTTTTCATCAAAGTAATCTTTCATCAAGCGAGCATTTGCCTCTTCACGGTTGCGTTCAATTCGTTTTCTTCGCAAAATAGGACGTGAAGGATTACTAAGATGTTGCATATATGTCGCCGCTAGCGCACAAGCACTTGTAACCGCATCTTGCTCGATCTCGTCATCGGTTGTGCCATCGTCGGCTAAAATTTGTTGATAATATTTCGAGGATGATGAGGATGTGGGAGAATCCATTGTTTTGAAGGTTTTATGGTTTGAAGTGTGTGTATTTTTTATAAAGTTTGAGATGTAGTATGGTTTTAAAGGTAATGCATAAGATATATATATAAAAAAAATATTACCGTTAAAAAAATAAAAGTAGCCGTTCAAAATAAATAGTCGTTGGAAAAAATTGAATGGAGCATGCTGATTGGCCAAGAGAATAAACAAAACGGGGTGAAAATTTTACCCCCCCCCCCAAAAAAAAACGCCCGGAATAACGCGTAGGGGGCGGTGTACCAAAAACGTCGGGGCGTTTTTTGCCCCTAAAACGCCTGAATCTTGCTACGATTACGCATGGTTTAAGGATAGTGAAATAATTCCATATTATGTATTCTAACAAACAAGTTTGACTCATCCCTGAGTTAGGTACAACAAAGAGGGAACAAACGGGTCAAACAGATGCAAGGTGGATACTTATGGAAACAAAAAATGGATGTGAGGTAAGTAATACTTACATCACTAGACTACAAATATAACTCTTGCATTGATGTAACTGTTTAAACTTTGATGTGGGACAAAAGTAGGACCCAAGGAGTGGACCTATTTAATGGATAAATTATACGAATTCATGTCAAAACAGGATTGATGGGAATAAATGAATCAAAGTGCGTTGATCAAATGATGGAAATCATCAATATAGTCAATAAATATAACCATGTGGTATGCAAAAGTCTAAACTCAAGATTTTAGATAAAATCACTTGAATAAGGAAGTTATGCATTTTGGGTAAATAGGTCAAGTGGGATTGTCATTTCCCCATAGTTAAAAGGTTGGAATGTCATGGTGTTATGAACCAGGAGCCTTAATGGGTCAAATGGTGATTTTCTCATCATGTGAACCAGGCATTCAAAGCCGGTATTCTAAGCTTTAGGAATCGCGTGGCAAACGGTTCAAATGGTAAATGCCTTACTATTTAGTCTCGAGAGGCTAATGTGGTCAATCTAGAATGTATGCAGGAGAACACATGAAAACTGGGCACTCGGTGCCTAAGTAATCACAATGGATGCAAGGTATGAGTCAACGCCACCCGGTAAATCCGTAGATAGATAAAACCCTTGGGAAAAGTGAATTCAATTCAAAAACAACCCATAAGAGGTGTGGTGACAAATCGGTAAGTATTATTCTAACCAAGCACAATGCGCGTCGTGGCGCCAAGTATGACTAAAATCATGGCGAAATTAAGTATTTGTGGTCAAACTAAGTCTGAGAAGGCTTAGGGATTTTTCAAACAAGTCACTTAGACAAAAACAATGGATTTAAGTCAAGTAGTGTCACCATGGATAGTTAAATAAGCAATGTTGCTTATAAGGGCATTTTGGGAACTTTAAAGATTTACTAAAGGCGTAATCTAAGAACTGGGTCATAATGAAATAAACCGGATGTAACACCGCAACCGATGGCGGAAACATCAAGGTGTCACGTAGTGACGATTGTTCAATAGCTCATAGACTAGAAATGTAAATTTGAATACATTGAATTGAATAATTTATTACATTGAAATAAAAATACAAAAATTCTAAAGTGAAAACTAATGCTGAAATACAATAAATCCAGCATCTAAGTAAGATTCCAAAAGCTTAAAAGTCATCTCATAGATAACCTGAAACATGTACGAAAATAATTTTGTCAATACAAAATGTATTGGTGAGCATACCCTGTTTGAATAGATATAGTAGTAAAAGAGTTTCGCAATTCACGTGTTGTATACTGTTTGCAATTATGTTATAAGCAATATCCGTTCAAAATCAACCCTATGAAATGAAAGGAAATATATATAGTATGTGCTAGTAGTAATGAAATACATAGCAATGACAAGGACTCTCAACAAAGTCACAAGGGTATATACCATAGTACTATTCATTGAAATGTCAGGCCCTCAAAGGTTAATGATTTTGACAAGTCATAGACACACAAATTAACACAAGCAAACACACATGAGAATTGCTATTTTAGTAAAAGGAAATAGAAACTTGATAGTAGGTACATGAGTCACCTCAAAATAGTAAACCAGTAAAAAGGGGAAAGATATACTCACAGTTTGCGAAAGCGATCAAAATCCAACTTAAGCGGTCGTGAGCTAAGTAATGGGGATTCCGAAGAATCCAACCTATAATGCATAAGAGTACTAATAAGGAAATGTCTAATAAGTCTAAGGTATCTAGGGTCTAAGGCATTAGGGTTTGCTAAGTCGATTTGGGGAATTAAAGTTTTTATGATAAGTCGAGTTAATGTAAAAGTTGTATATTAAAAACAACATACCAAAGTTTGTAAATGTGTTTTAGGTAATATAATTATTACCAATTGAATATTTAGATAAAAAAAATATGTTTTGGAATAATTAAGGCAAAATAATTTAGTTAATTACTTTAACTAGATTATTGTAAATAAATATTATAATCATAAATATTTGAATAAATAATTATGAGTTACACAATGATCCCAACAAATGAGGTTTTAGACTTTCCAACATAAGAATATTTCTATTTTATAAGAAAAGTGTTTATAAAATAGATGTTATATAGTAATAATAAATAAATGATTAATTATGTCTAATTAAACATAAATAAGACTAATAATACAAGACATGATCCAAAAATGCTATTTTTATAGAAAATGGATGCTTTCTGATGTAAATTAATGAAAACAATTTTCTCATAATTTTATAAACTTATTTATATTTAAAACTGATTTAATGAGATTAAATCATGTTTAAATGATAAAAATAGGAAAATTAATAAAAATAAATGTTTTCTGAACGAAATATTTTTATTTCAATTCATAATGATTAGAACTATTTTCCCAAAAAGTTTGAGATTAAAATCATTAAAAATGAATTTTTAATCAACTAAATACGATTAAAACAAATAAATTCAATAAAAATATGAAAATAGCACATTTTCCAGAAAATAAAAGTGTGGTAATTTTCTTTATGGTGTCAAGATACTACACCTAAATTTTCATAATTTTTGAGTAAAAATTGGATTTATTATAAATATTCTAAAATATTTATGTATTATATCTTTAAAAAAAACAAATAAAAACTTATATTGGTATAACAACTAAATGCTAAAAAAACTAACATGGCTGTTATGAGAGTCGAACCCGTATGGGTTCTGGAAAACATCACTAACACAACCACTAGAGCACTTGATCAATATGTTGATAGGTTTGATTGTTAATAATATTTAGACACTACAAGTATGGTCATCTTCTTCCCCGAAATGCTTATGAACCCTAACCCTAACCCAAAATCCAATTACCCCCAAATGTTACAGATCGCAACAAGAATCATAAGGCTTTTGATCCTAGACACGAAACAAACAAAATGGCAATAAGTAATTAAACTCACAATGTGTTTTGAGGCTCGAAAACCCGATATGCAGGTTCGAACTCGTGAGACTGGTTACCATGGTTTTGTACACGATTTTGAAGCTTTTAAAGTGGGTTTGTGATAGGAAACGATACAGAAACGTTTAGGCATCATCAATTTATATTGTGGGTGGTTAAATAACGCGTATTGCTTGGGTTTGAACGTGCGGTCGGTTACATCTAAAAAAACTGATTGGAAACGTTAAAAATCCTTTAAAATTCGTGTAACAGTTGTATATTGATGGAGAAATGATTAACACACAATAAAAACGAATTAAAGGCTTAAAAATGGACGGTTTTAACTTGGCCGGAAAATAATTCTGGTGGCCGGAATGATGGCCGGAAAAACGTGTGGAACAAGGTGGCTGAATCTGTTTTTAAAACTTTTTAAATATTGACACTTTTGATCCCTCAAGTATGACTAGGTTAGTTTTAGATGTAACTTTGTTAGAATTTCCTTTTATACACTAAACCATACTAACTAAGGTTAGCTTTAAACCTTTATAAAATTTCTAACTTTTATAAGCTTTAAATGTTTAAACAAGATTAAATAAAATTCAAAATAATAATTGCGAAAATGTATAACGTTTAAATATTGTTTCAATAATCACGTTCGGTTAAAATGTAGGCGCTATCAAAATAGATTTGTATGCATATAATGATCGAACGAAACTCAACTTTTATTGAATTTGGAAATGATAGAAAATTTAAGGGCTATAAATGATAACTTCATGAAAGACGAGGGTGACGGATGTCACACCGGATAATAATTTTAGTTAAATACTAATCCAACGAGTTGACAACATGATCTTTATGCTTTATGTTAACGGGTCGATTTGGGTAAAACCGACATAAACATTTAAATCTAAGAACCGGGTCATAATGAAACAAACCGGATAATGTTTTTAGTCAAACACGAGTCCAACGAGTTGACAATATGATATTTATGCTTTATGTATGGTCAAATAGCATACTGTATAACCCATGGCCTTAACGGGTCGATTTGGGTAAAACCGACATAAACATTTAAATATGAGAACCGGGTCATAATGAGACAAACCGGACTATGTTTTTAGTTAAATAAGTGCCCAAATGAGTTGATAATATGATTGTTATGTTTCTTGAATAGTCAAATAAGGTTTTGTATAACTTATGGCATTAACGGGTCGATTTGGGTGAAAGTTGCATAGTCTTTAGTTAAGCCGAAATGGGTTTTTAAACGTGGTAATTGGGAATTTTACAAGCTCATTAAATGGTATTAAACAAGTCCCAAATTTCCCTTAGGAAGGTTCTTGAACTTATTTTTAAAAGCACCCAAAGATTGAGGAAAATAAGTAAGGAAAAGAGGTCGAACTGAAAACTGAAACAGGGTGGGCAGAACCTACTGGCCGTAAGCTACGACCATCTTTAGAGCATGTGGTAATGTGCATCTCAAAGTTACGGCCATCATATATGTATGCGAGTAGTATGTATGTTTTAAGCTATATATACATGTATGTTGAACATCATACTTTTATAAGTATGTTGGGTGTATATATCTATACATCTAATAAAACAAAGTCCATGAGGACACTTGGCACTCCCACATTCATCCTCCAATTACATAGCCAATCAACTAATGCCAAATGTCCCCATTGTGAGAATTTATAAAATTTTTCTTTTTTCTAAAAATCAAAATTCATTAATTATATTAAATTAGGTAATTATATTAAATTTTTAGGTAATTCATTATGATTTGGTTAAAGCTTCTCATTCAATTAATTAACTTCCCTAAAACAATTTAAACTCAAAATTCATAGAGAACATAATACAAAGAGAGAGACACGCAGAGATCTAGAGAGAGAGACACGAAGGATGAAGTTGTTCGGTTACTCGATGCATAGTCACACGTCTCCGTTTTGTTTGAGATCACTGATTATAGTGCGGATGTTGTTATCGATCGTAATGGATAAAGTCAAGTTGATTGGTATGCCTTTTAATTTTAGTTTGGTTAATCGTATTCATGTCTGCAACCCAAAAATCATTGAAGAAGCCAATAAAAAAATTATGTGTTAATGGTTTTTCGATTTCAATTTTTTTATTTTTTAGGATTGCTGATACTAATAGAAAGTTAGGAATATTAGTGAATGAGGCGTATGTTCATTATCTATTTTGTGATTGTTTATTTTACTAGAACAAAGAGTTGTGGGTTATGGTACAATGATTCGTTACAATACAAAGCCTCCACGTGTTGGTTGTGATATTATTAAATCGTATGTGATGGTTGAGTATAACAATAAATGTTATGATAAGGATGTTTAGAATCTGGTTGTTTTCGATTATGTTTTGTTATTGATTGTTTTATATGTATATACTTCATCATATTAGTTTATTTTTTTCATCTATGTTATCATCATTAATAATAATGGATATTATTTGTTTATCACTGCAGAATGGTTCACGTTTTGGTCTTGTGTTGCGGTGAACGGTGGCGGCGGTATTATTAATATTTTTCAGTTTTTACGTTGGTCGATGATTATTATACGCCACCTTTTACATCTGTTGTTCTTGTGAATTGTTTTGCTATTTATTTCTCAGTTTTGGATGGTCTTCAAGGCATTGTGATCATTCATCTTCTTCGTGTCACTCATTCATTGTAACCATTGTTTCAATTTTTTTAATACGATTCCTGTTATATATTGTTTGTTTGTTATAATGATTTTCATATTTAGGCGCTTGTTTGTTTCTTATAATGATTTCCATATTTAATGATTTTCAGGGTTAATCGATTGTTGATATTAACCTATTTTTTTGTATTGTTGATTGCTTTTAAATAATTTTGCAGATTTGGGGGTTTAGGTTTCATGTTCTTCGTCTCTCTCCTTCAAGGTAACGGTTTTTCTTGCTTTTTCATACGATTCCTGTTATATATTGTTGTTTCGTTATAATTATTTTCAGATTTTTCCGATTGTTTATAAGATTTTTCTCTTTCATGATTTCATAATAATCCGTTTAATACTGTGGATTTAATGTTAACAAGAATTCACAAGCTGGTGAGGTGTTCAAAGGCATCCGTCTTGCATACGAGGTTAGATTTTTATTTCTTCTTTTTTGAATTTTAAAAATAGAATAGTCATTAAATGTTTTTTATTTTAAAAATAAATTAAAAATCAGGATTACAATGTTAGGCAAGTTATTAAAAAAATTAAAAATCTGGATTATAGTGTTTAGGAAAGTTATTAAACACTTTGACCGAAACATAAATGAATGATTTTCGATTTTTAAAAAAATATTTTTTTTTTATAAAAACATTAATGACTATTTTTTGAATTTTAAAAATAGAATAGTCATTAAATGTTTTTTATTTAAAAAAATTAAAAATCTGGATTATAGTGTTTAGGAAAGTTATTAAACACTTTGACCGAAACATTAATGAATGATTTTCGATTTTAAAAAATATTTATTTTTATAAAAACATTAATGACTCTTTTTTGACTTTTAAAAATAGAATAGTCATTAAATGTTTTTTATTTTAAAAAAAGTAAAAATTTGGATTATAGTGTTTAGGAAAGTTATTAAACACGTAGACCGAAACATTAATGAATGATTTTCGATTTTTAAAAAATAAATTATTTTATAAAAACATGACTCTTTTTAGAATTTTAAAAATAGAATAGTCATTAAATGTTTTTTATTTTAAAAAAAAATTAAAAATCCGGATTATAGTGTTTAGGAAAGTTATTAAACACTTTGACCGAAGCATTAATGAATAATTTTCGATTATTAAAAAATAAAAAATTTTATAAAAACATTAATGACTCTTTTTTGAATTTTAAAAATAGAATAGTCATTAAATGTTTTTTATTTTAAGAAAATTAAAAATATGGATTACAGTGTTTAGGAAAGTTATTAAACACGTTGACCCAAACATTAATGAATGATTTCGATTTTTAAAAAATAAATTTTTTTATAAAAACATTAATAACTCTTTTTTGAATTTTAAAATAGAATAGTTATTAAATGTTTATTATTTTAAAAAAACAAAAAATGTGGATTATATTGTTTAGGAAAGTTATTAAACACGTTGACCGAAACATTAATGAATGATTTTCGATTTTTAAAAAATAAATTATTTTATAAAAACATGACTCTTTTTTGAATTTTAAAAATAGAATAGTCATTAAATGTTTTTTATTTAAAAAAAATTAAAAATCTGGATTATAGTGTTTAGGAAAGTTATTAAACACTTTGACCGAAACATTAATGAATAATTTTCGTTGATGTAAAATAAAAAATTTTATAAAAACATTAATTACTCTTTTTTGAATTTTAAAAATAGAATAGTCATTAAATTTTTTTTATTTTAAGAAAATTAAAAATCTAGATTACAGTGTTTAGGAAAGTTATTAAACACGTTGACCCAAACATTAATGAATGATTTCGATTTTTAAAAAATAAAAAACATTTATAAAAACATTAATGACTTTTTTTTAATTTTAAAAATAGAATAGTTATTAAATGTTTAAAAATTTTTATAAAAACATTAATGACTCTTTTTTGAATTTTAAAAATAGAATAGTCATTAAATGTTTTTTATTTTAAGAAAATTAAAAATATGGATTACAGTGTTTAGGAAAGTTATTAAACACGTTGACCCAAACATTAATGAATGATTTCGATTTTTAAAAAATAAATTTTTTTATAAAAACCTTAATAACTCTTTTTTGAATTTTAAAATAGAATAGTTATTAAATGTTTTTTATTTTAAAAAAACAAAAAATGTGGATTATATTGTTTAGGAAAGTTATTAAACACGTTGACTGAAACATTAATGAATGATTTTCGATTTTTAAAAAAATAAATTATTTTATAAAAACATAACTCTTTTTTGAATTTTAAAAATAGAATAATCATTAAATGTTTTTTTATTTTAAAAAAATTTAAAAATCTGGATTATAGTGTTTAGGAAAGTTATTAAACACTTTGACCGAAACATTAATGAATAATTTTTGTTGTTAAAAAATAAAAAATTTTATAAAAACATTAATGACTCTTTTTTGAATTTTAAAAATAGAATAGTTATTAAATGTTTTTTATTCTAAGAAAATTAAAAATATGGATTACAGTGTTTAGGAAAGTTATTAAACACGTTGACCTAAACATTAATGAATGATTTCGATTTTTAAAAAATAAAAAACATTTATAAAAACATTAATGACTCTTTTTTGAATTTTAAAATAGAATAGTTATTAAATGTTTTTTATTTTAAAAAAACAAAAAATGTGGATTATATTGTTTAGGAAAGTTATTAAACACGTTGACCGAAACATTAATTAATGATTTTCGATTTTTAAAAAATAAATTCTTTTATAAAAACATGACTCTTTTTTGAATTTTAAAAATAGAATAGTCATTAAATGTTTTTTATTTAAAAAAAATTAAAAATCTGGATTATAGTGTTTAGGAAAGTTATTAAACACTTTGACCGAAACATTAATGAATAATTTTCGTTGATGTAAAATAAAAAATTTTATAAAAACATTAATGACTCTTTTTTTAATTTTAAAAATAGAATAGTCATTAAATTTTTTTTATTTAAAGAAAATCAAAAATCTTGATTACAGTGTTTAGGAAAGTTATTAAACACGTTGACCCAAACATTAATGAATGATTTCGATTTTTAAAAAATAAAAAACATTTATAAAAACATTAATGACTTTTTTTTAATTTTAAAAATAGAATAGTTATTAAATGTTTTTATTTTAAAAAAATTAAAAATTATGGATTATAGTGTTTAGGAAAGTTATTAAACACCCGGCTGTGGAGTAATCCGGGAAGCAAAAGGTGGAAGAAGATTTACACAATGTGGGGTTAGCAACGATTTTGCAAATATGGAGCGCGAGAAATTTAAAGACTTTTGAGGACAGGTTTGTCTCTGATAATACTATTTGCGGGCGTCATCCTATCGGTGTTTTTCTACATGTAAGTAATGTTATATACGTAATTACCTCTCGCTGAAGTTCATTGATTATTTATTTGAAAACTGAATGTCCATTTGGTATTTGACTTTTGACTTATATGTGGATTTTTGAGGTATCACAGCTAATTCTATGATTTTGATCGCTTAAAGCTCATATAATCGCTTTTAAAACGCACATCCAAACACACTGTTTTTTGTATTGTTAGTTTACTTGATCTTAGTACTTAAATATTTGTAGGCAACACTCTGAAATGAGTAAGCATATCGATGTTGATGCAAAGTTAAGGAAGTTCTAAGTTGCTTACTCAGAGACCTTGAACGATAGCTTTTTTATCAAATGCAAGCATATGGGTTATGTGAATTAGTTGATTAGTTAAAAGAGGGTTATAAAATGTTGTTTTAGTGGTGTAGGTTCATGTTTGTTTACTTATAAATCGGTCGATTTGGGTAATGTTCAACTTTTCCAATGGGTCAAATAGGGTAAAAGTCGCCAACAGTGTGTTTATGGTGTTTTGATTAGATTGATGTTCCTTTTACTTATACATAGGCCATAGGTGAATTGGGGCAATCTTCCCTTTTCTTAACGGGTCGATTTGGGTAATGTTTGCCTTTTCAAATGTGTCAAATAGAATAAAATATGCTCGAAGCTTTTTTAGCGGGTCGATATGGGTAATGCTCATCTTCTCAAACGTGTCAAATTAAATTGTGAAATTTAGGTGGTAGTTAGTTTCTTATTTTCATTTTTATTACTTTCTTATTGTTGAATATGCCATAAGTCTATTTTTAACACATACCATTTAAGTCGCCTTATTCAGGTTGGATTGTATTTAAGAAACCCTGTATTCTCACATGGCCAACTTTATGTCGCATTGTCAAGAGTTAAAAGCAGGGCAGGCGTGAAGTTACTTATACTAGATGCTGGTGGGAAAGTGATGACTAAAACAAAAAATGTGGTTTATAAGGAAATTTTCAGCGATATTTGAATAATATGTGTATTCGTTGCTTTTAAATTTTAATAAAATGTTTCTACTTTATTTTTCTTATACGTTATACTACTCCAAATAATCGTACGTTGTTGAACTGCGTGTCAACGCGGGCAAATATCTAGTATATATATATATATATATATAGTGTGTGTATAACAAATTTATAAACATAAGTATTGGTGTGTATGGATCTACCAAAATGCATACATATATGGGTATGTATGTATGAGTGTAAATCTTATGGACATGAATACTCATGGTTATGGATGGAAATACACATATGTACGTATACATATATATATATATATGTGCGTGTGTATATATATGAGTGTACGTATACACGGGCTTGCATGTGTGCATATATATAAGGTAACGTATTGTTTATAAGTAAGCATTACATGTTTTGTACAAAATAATAACATATGTTCTACAACTTAAAACATGTGTTAAAAGACAAAGTTTTGAAAGAGGTTTTCTACTTGATAATACTGTAACATTTCGTATTTCTTAAACTATGTACGTTTGTTATCCAATCAATAAAACGCCACATTATACCCTTCTAGTATGTTCTAAAAAATGTTTTGTGATGATTTTAAACCCATATAATCATACCTTATATATAAAATAACATTATAGTGGCAAATTAATTGTAAAAAAATATATGCATGGGCCGGGAATCGAACCTGCGCCCATGGCCGATCCACACATCAATACATCTTAACCAACTGGGCTACTGCCTGTTTTGGTAATAAACATCAGACGCAGGTATATTTATAGTCTCTTTAAAACACACAGTTGACTTGGGAAAGTCAAACTGTGATTCAATCATACCAAAATTAACATTCAATCCGCGTATTAACTTCAATTCGTGTATGGAAACATGTTGAGTGACCTTCTCTGCTTCATTCCCACGCCAATTAACCATTAAAACATTCCTAATCTAGCTTAATCACCCGTATAATAATTAAGATGGGTCAAAAACTTCCAAACTGACAAGGACGAGTGATTAGTATAAATTGAGACCTTCTCTATGAGCTCAGAGCACCGATAAACAAACCCTCACATCCAAATTTCCCTAAAACTCCTTCAAAACGTTAAATTCGTTCGCGTTTGACTTTGTTCGTTGACCATTCGTTCATCAATCTAACACCGCTGTAAGCATAAATTCTGTACGTGGTTTTGTTAATCGGCATCTTACAAACAATAGCCCCAATGTTTCAGGGGCTATTGTTCTCTATTTTTATCGATTGAGAAAGCTAGGGCTCGTATTCTTAATTTGGGGATAATAACTCAACGCAGAAACCATTTAAATTTCAAACAAACTGAATCCTATCACCAACTGATCCATAGATCAGTTGGTATAACACCTCTGTGATAAAACACGAACCGGCCGTAGGCCAGGGTTCGAGTCCCATATGTGTGTGTTTTCTTTCTCTTTTTCTCAAATCAGTTATAAACATGAAACATATAAGCTATATAATTAATTGCAGTCCAGATTTACTCGTTCTCAGGGTGTGGCTCAGTTGGTGAGCCACACTTGTGATAAAGATTTGGACCGGCCCAGACCCGGGTTCGATCCCCACCAACAACAATCTTTTTTTTAAACCCATTTCTTTTATATTTTTGTTATTAACTTTTAAAAATGGTTTTAAAATACTAAATCTACTTTATAAATTCTATAAAAATTATCTTATGATATTCTAATAATAAAGTTTATCATACAATTTTTAATTTTTCAAAAATCATTTATTTATTATATATTATAAATATTACAAGTTTATTCCTTAATAATTTTAAAATTCTATAAAAATATCAAAACAACTTTATAAAATGCCACAAAAATTATTCTAAACTTATAAATCAATAAGCATTTCTGAAATAAATTTTATTTCAGAAAAATCATCTATTTAATATTTTTAATCGATTTTTGTTATTTTAATAAAAAATAAATCATAATAAATTCATTTTTCATTATTTTTACATCAAAATTTCACATAAATTATTATTAATCATTTAGATCAGAAATATAATTTTTTGATTCGAAATTTATAAATTTTAATATTTTTAAAATATTAAGTTTATATTTTGTCAAATAAGTATTAATATATAAATAATCATTAATTAAGAAAATAATTTTATAAAAATTATTTTCACATTTATTACATTATAAATTCAAATACCTTTTGTTAATATTGGTCAGAAATATTTTTATTAATTATTTCTTTATTTATTAAGTTATTAACAATTATTCAAAGTTAATCATAAATCAAGTATTCATCCCCAAATTAGGAACCCTAGCATATTTTAGACTAAGAAAACTCAGACTTATTAAGTTTTCCCCAACACTTATTTATTACCTTGAATTATGGTGATATTTGGATATACACGAGCCATGTTTGTTTATATATCAAGGGTCTCCATTCTAACACTAAGGTGAGTTTACATAGCCCCTTTTCCATTTCACTATTTTGGGGTGAAACATGTTACAACATTCAATTTACAATTCAATCATAAGTGTCTATGTGTTATTCTATGTTGCATTATGTCTTAAACATTACTAGGGTAAGCACATTATTCTAGCATAATCATTAACATTGATCAGCCGACGATATACAATGATAGATCTATTGGACTGACAATCCCACCCGGATACGTGTACCTCCTACATAGGTAGCGTGGGTGATTGTTATCGAATTTTATAACAAACTCGAGTGAACCATATGCGTATGGGATGGACCACATTATTCTAGTCACAAGGTTTGATTATGCACTCGATTTACCCGATGGTATTGTTTTCACATATGGACTAGACTTGCCATGACACTCCAATTGCATAAGTTTTTATTCAATTATCAAAAACTATGTAATTCTCACCAACTTTTGTTGACCCAAAATATTTTCAAAATTAACATGTTTCAGGTAACAATGAAGCTGAGGCTTAGAGTATGCTTGATGGATTACTATGAAGTTATTTGAAGTTGCTTGCTTTATTTTTTTGTTATGTATTCGATATTTTGGATTTTTAGACAACGTTTCATTTAAATATTTATGTTATCATTAAAGTATTTAAAATTTCAATATATACCATGTGCTACTGAAACAATCATCAATATGTGACATCCCGATGTTTCCGCCATCGGTTGGGGTGTTACAAATACGAACTGTTTCCAAACAATATTGGAAAATATAACGGGCACCAATGAAGCTAAACCAACTTACCATAAGAGATTGGGTGAACCACGAGTACCATGGACCTTTTTGGATAGACCTAAGATGTCCATTGATTTATCGGACGCGTAGGTCGGACTATTTAGTTTATCGGACGCTTGTATTTGTTAGACATCGCATGGACTTGAGGTGAGTTTCACGACCCCTTTTTACTGTTTTATATTTTGGGGAAAAGACATGCATTGTTTACTAGTTGTAGAATAAATTCCTAGCAGACCGGTATACATGAGACAATATGTTTAGATTACTCACTAAGCCCTCGTGTAATTAGTTTACCGTAACCATTAGCTAAGGACTTAGCCATGAAACACTTGAATAGATCTATTGGGTTGACACCCTCACTCTTGGTTAGTCGCTCTAACCCGGATACATACAACAAAAGAGTGCTTGTATTTTTTTTATGATGATACATTGCCTTTATTGTGCGATGTGCGAGGCACCACACGTCAAGGTTTGGTTATGGACTCATGATCGTTTATTATCATCATTGTTTAGCTAGACAATGATGGGTCATTCATGGATTTCATTAAACTTTACATTTTCAACTATTTCAAACCTGTGAACTCACCAGCTTTATGTTGACAAAGTTTTTATGCATGTTTTTTAGGTAACTAAGCTATGGATGGAACTTGGGATATGATTGGGAATTCATTCGTAATTGTCAACTTTTGTGTTTTCAAAACTTATGATCATGTGTTCGATTTTAAACAATATTTTGTGATGGTTGTCTTTGTTGAACAAATTTGGTATTTTAAATGATAAGTTATTTGAATGTTTGCTCAAATCTTGTGCTTAAAAACCTTTCGTGTCGCATCCCGTGTTTCCGCCTAGGCGGGGTGTGACCTTGGTTTAAAAAAGCGCGCCTCAGGCGCGCTTTAAGCGTTTGAGGCGCGAGGCTCCAAGAAAAACGCTTTTTTTGCCAAAAAGCGCTGAACTACATGAAGCGCCGCCTCGGGCGCTTGAGGCGCGCGCTACAGTAGCGCTACAGTAGCGCCTCAGCCAAAAAAACCTTTTAAAGTGCTTTATTTGGCCCGCTACAGTAGTGCCTCGTCGTTTTTATGTTTTGAATATGCTTTTTAAGTGTTCAAGTGTGTTTTATAATCATGTTTTTGTGCTCATGATTGATTAACATGTAGAAAATGTCATATTGACATATATAAATATTTTTTTATAATTTTTTTAATGCTATACGTGAAGCTCTCGCCTCGCGCTTTAAGCCCCGCGCTTCGGATTTTGGACCCAAAACGCCTCGGAGCGCCTCGCGCGTTTTTAAACCAAGGGTGTGACAGGGAGTCCTACATTTCCTCCCACAAATCATTTCAAAAGGTGCCATTTGGATGCTATCATGATAGCTATTGTTTTAAGAGAACTCCACCAATGGCAAGTGATCATCCTAATTACCCCCAAAATCTGAAACGCGTGCTCTCAACATATCCACGAGTGTTTGTATGGTTCTTTATGTTTGGCTCTTCGTTTGAGAATGGTAAGCAGTACTTATAAGCAACTTCGTACCCATTTCCTGTTAAAACTTTATCCAATACCTCGATGTGAATCTAGTGTCCCGATCTGACACTATAGACACGGGCACCCCATTACGGGATATTATTTCATTCACACAAATTCCTGCCATCTTTTTCTGAGGTAGAAGTCTCCCGTATGGGTAAGAAGTGATCGCTTTTAGTAAGACGGTCTACCACTGCCCAAATTGAATCATGCCCCTTTTTTATTTTGGGAAGCTTGGTGACGAGATCCATCATGATTTCTTCCCATTTCCAACAGTATCTCAAATGGTTGTAGCTTTCCGTATGGCTTTTGGCGCTCGGCTTTCACTTGAGAACATGTCAAACACTTTTCTACATACTTGGCTACATCACGTTTCATCCCGGGCCACCAATAATCTCTTTTCAAGTCTCAATGCATTTTAGTCGCCCCCGAATGGACCGAGTACCGAGACTTATGAGCTTCATCAAGTAACATTGTGTTTACCTCACTAGTCCAAGGAATGCAAATTTAGCCACATCTTGTCTTGATTCTGCTTGCATTTTTTTCCAACTTGCCGATGATCCCCTTTAACATCTCCTTCTTTGAGCCTTTGACTTGCAATGATTTAATTTCTGCCTCCCGTATATCATTCAAAATGTGGGGTGTAACCACTATCCTCGTGGAATTTACTTCTATCGGGGGTGGCTATACCGTTCGACTTAGGACATCGGCCACTATATTAGCTTTTCCCGGATGATAATGAATGGCATAATCATAGTCTTTGAACTCTAGCCATCTTTGTTGCCTCATGTTAAGGTCCTTCTACTTAAATAATATTTGAGGCTTTTGAGGTCCGAATAAATCGTGCACTTCGTCCCATACAGATAATGTCTCCATATTTGTAAGGCAAACACTACCGCCACCAACTCTAAGTCATGAGTCGGGTAATTACATTCATGGGGCTTAAGTTGTCTTGAAGCATAGGTAATGACTTTTCCTCCTTGCAACAAGACACACCCTAACCCTTGATGGGAAGCATCCGTGTAGACCACAAGATCATCCGTTCTATCCAGTAGCATTAGTATATGTGAACTAGATAATTTATCCTTCAATGTCTGAAAAGCCTCTTCTTGTTCTTTCCCCCCAATCATTCTTCTTTTTAATTTATGTCACACCCCGCCTAGGCGGAAACACGGAATGTAACGTCAAAAGGTTTTCAAGCACAATGTTTAAGCAAACACATAAAAGAAACTACTGAATTTGATACCAAACGATTAATGTTTTACAAACAAAAGTAAAATTGTCTTGGAACTAGGGTGGAATACCCATAAAAACCAACATAAATGTTTTAAAGTTCAAGTAAGTTCCCACAAAAGTTGGTATCAAAAGGTGTGTGCCCAAACGGTTCTCAAGTCCCATGATGGATGCAAATCAATTACCTGAAAAATATGCATAAAAGATTTGTCAAAATAAAGCTGGTGAGTTCACATGTTTAAATGTACGCAATGTATAGTTAGTGAAATTCGTGTGTGACCAATCAAAGCTAGCTAAGCCAATGATTACTGTTCCAACATGAGTCCCATAACCAAACCTCTGACTGTTGTGCCTCGCGCATTGTACAATAAAGATAATGTAAGAATCATATAATACTAACACTCTTTTGTATGTAACAGGTTAGCGCGACTAACCAAAAGTGGGGGTGTCAACCCAATAGATCTATTTAAGTGCTCCATGTCTAATCCTATAGCTAATGGTTACGGTGAAACGTGTATACGAGGACTATTGAGATCTCATGAACCAATTGTCTCATGTTTCACATGGTAGCCATGATAGAATTCACTCACTCCAAACAGTTTATAACTTGAATAAAGTAGCATCCCCCAGTATGAAAACAGTAAAAAAGGGGCCGTGAAACTCACCTCGTGTATGTGTGAGTATGCTAACAAGAGGTAAGCCCGAAAGAAAACTAGAATCTGACCTAAAGTGCCCTAGAATTTAAAGGACAACTTAAGTCTTTGTACTCGATTATTTACCATGCAAGTTGTTCACATGATTTGTATGTCTTTGGAATACATGTACGTAGTATTATTGTCCAAATATGTGATGAATATTACGTAAAATCACTTGTTCTTTCAAAAAGGTATATAGTTTTGCCTCTTGACTTGTAGATCTTGTGTTTCCTCGTTAGATCCGTTCGTTTAGTATTAATAATAACTAGTTTAAAGAAGTGTTAACACATGTTAAGACTCATTAACATATGTTTTCTTAAAATCATGAACTTTTGTGTATGTTTATGTTCAAAGTTTGAATGTTATGTTTATATACCATGCTTACCAATATACGCCCACACATATATGCGTGTATGTATATAGATGTATATGTCCATGTTTTGTAAGTTTTACCATCTATAACTTGTTATTTTAGCGTGTTTAGATTATTCATCTTTTCGGGTGAACATAATATCGACTAGAAGATAGAAAATGAAAATAGTTAAGTTAGTTTTGACATACCACTAGAAATGAACCAAAAGATAAGTTAAATGGTTCGAGTTTCGTTTTTTGCTTCCACGATATAGCTCATTGGACACTTGAACTCTATTGTTAGTGGACAATTGTCACACCCCGCCAAAGCAGAAATACAAGATGCAACTTCGAATGATTTCCAAGCACAAAAGGTCACACAGGCATCGATTAGATTAAAATAGGGACTTCCATTAGACAACTTAGTTTCACAAACATAAAGTTAATTGTCTTAAATAAAAACCATTGCATGAAAATGTTTATGACTAAAACCACACAACAACGGTTCAAAAGGTATTATCCCATGATGCTCTCACGCGACCTTCCCAACTTCCATGATTCATGCTAGTTACCTGAACAACATGCATGTAAAAAAGTATAGGTCAACATAAAGTTGGTGAGTTCATGGGTTTTAATAATGAACATGCAGTCCAAAATCGACTAAATTACTGCCTAGCTAGGGCAATAATAAATCTGTGATCTGACATGAGCCCATAACCAAACCTTGACATGTTGTGCCTCGCCCGTTGTACACTAAATGTGAAATATGAGCACTCTTTGATATATGTCATCCGGTCAGAGCGACTGACCAAGAGTGGGGGTGTCAACCCAATAGATCTATTCCGGTGTTTCATGGCTATCTCATGTTCACATAATAGTCATAAATGTGACTTAAAACTGTACGCATGTTTTCCCCCGAAAAATGTAAAACAGTGAAAAGGGGTCGTGAAAAACTCACCTGATAACTAAATGCTAGACTGGACTATGTCTAACGTGGAAATGTCTGGACTGGGATGCCCTAAATTCATTAAAGGCAACTTAAGTCTATGATCGTCCTATTTACCATGCATTTTTTCACCCGACTTGAACACATATGGACTGTGTGTTTCTGTACCACTATCCATATATGTCACACATTGTATGTGTTGGGAAATGTTCGTTTTTGTCGTTATTTGTAGCTATTATTAACCTTTTATGGTAAAACCAATGCCTTTATGTATATATATCAACTTTGAGTTCTAAAAACGATTGTTTCCACTTTTAGACATGTCTAGACACACACGCATACACTCGCATGTATGTGTGGGTGTATGTGTGTCCCTTCATAGGTGTTTATACGTGTAGATATATGCCATGTGTGTATACATATAAGTGTGTTAATTACAAGGTTTATATAATTTGTGAGAGCCTTGGTCGATTATTTCCAGCTTATGGTGTTCGGTTATAGGTGTACGAGTGTGAGTAAGGGTTGGGTGACTCCTAACATGGATCGAAACATATATAAAAAGAATCATAAGATGGTTTTGTTAACATACCACAATAACAAGTGTTAGGACAAAGATATGGTCAATCTAGAACCGGTTTCTTCACTCCACAACCTTCAAACTCCTAAGCAATGTGATGTAGTGGCTGTGACGATGTTGTTGGTTCGAAATGGGGCTCGGGTATGGGGGTTTGGGTTCGGCCGATGGGTCTCCAAGGGAAGGAAAGGGTTCTCAAGTGTTAGTGAGATTTGAATGTGTTATGGTGTGATTTTCTTGGTTCTTTGTTCCCTATTTATAGCCGAGAGGGAGAGAGGAGAGTCCTTGGGTGATTTATTCACAATTATGGTAAGTCAACACTCTATTTTCATGGTGTGCAAAAAGCTAGTGTCCATGTTAGTGCCAATAATTGACCTTGACTTTTTGTTGGCTTGTGTAGGGTGTTCTTGGCTGATGTACATGGGGAATGGGCAAGGAAGTTGTTGCAAGTCAACAAGGCTTAGAATGATCATGTGTTTTATGTTGTTTCTACTTTAGTATAAAGGCCTAGGTAATTGTAATGTATGGATAAGAATGGTGAGTAAGGTATGAGTGTTTGTATGCATGCGTGAGTTTGTATGTATGTGTAGGTGGTTTGTGTATCATATTTCCATAATGTGTGTGTACCCGTACGTACGTATATACATATATATAATGTGTGTGTATCTTGTACAAGGTGAGTAGTGTCCAAAATCAACACACACTCCTTTGTATTGGAAATGTGGGAGCTGAAATTCCTAGGGAAAGAACAAGGGTTTTTTGGCAAGTCAACTTGTGTAAGCTTGGATTGTTAAGGTGGTTTATGTTCCAATTATGGCAATCATCTTGGACTTGGTGGGATTGTGTTTTGATATATATACACACACATATATATATATATATATATATGTGTGTGTGTGTATATATACATGGTCGTATGTATGCATGCGTGAATGGTAATGTATTTGTTTGATGCTACTACTCACACAAGTCTATATGGATCGGATTTTAGGGTTACATGTGGGCACATGGTTCGTGTTTTTACTAGTTTTCCAGGGATATCACGTCGAGTGATCTATTGTTCTTGTACATTGTTTGTTTTTGTTCTTGACTGGATCACTAATTTGGACCTTGTGTTTAATTGTGTTGATTCCCAAAACTGGGGTTTTGCATGGATTTTCTATAGCCTGTCATGAACTATACGGCTAACTGAGTGATTGTATCAACAAATGTATCTACTGCTAAACTGTATGTCTCAAGATTAACATGCTGGAACCATGTATGGCCCAATTATACTGACACATGTGGAATGTAATGCTATGCAAAAATGTATACATGTGGTTAGGTGTACGGGTACTACCTGTGATTTCGACAGGCGTCACAACTATGGTCGTGGTTGCGGTCGAGAAATGGATTGGGTGGGGATGGTGCCGAGCCAAAACAAGGAAGAAGAGAAAAGAGTGTATGTTTGAGAGTGTTTAAAATGTTTAGAGGATGAGGTGTGGAACAAATGGGGTTTTCGGCCCCATATATAATAGTTGAGAGAGAGAGAGAGAGAGAGAGAGAGAGAGAGAGAGAGAGATGTGTGGGAGGGTTGTGGGTTGTTTAGGATAGTCAATATTCATAGAAGGTTGTGGTGAAAAAGTAACTTGCCTATTTGGTGAAATAAGTTGACATTTTGTTGTAGCTAGTGCATGCTTATCTTGGAAATTGAATAGGGCCGAATTTTTGGGATATTGATTCATAGAGTTTTGGAAGTCAATATGCTTGGGAAGATGGTGTGGGATGGTTAATGGTTCTTTTTGGTGCAAAGAATGGGTTAGGGTGTTGTTTGTATTATGTTTGTTTGTTTATGTATGTGTGTGTATATGCAAGCATTGTTCGAGTCCATCACACACACATATATATGGATCGTGTATGTATGTATGTATGTATGTATAATATGTATATTGGTTCCATTTTGATTAAACACACACACAAATGTATCGCATATATGCATGTACTAGGTTAGAGTCCCATGGGAACCCACGGTTCACCCGAAAGTAAAATGAAAAAAAAAAGTAGGAAAATTATGATTGTATTATGCAATTTGTTTTGGTTACTAAATGTTTGATAATGCAATATGTATGAATTTTGATGTTAAATGCAAAATGTCATCTAATAGTTTAATGTAACGAAATGATGGATATATCGAGTAAGTAAAGTTTAATTTGACAACTGCAAACTACATAGCATACTATCACAATATCACACATTACATCATGCGGGTAATATCTATATTCTAATCATAACTAAGCTTAAGCATATAATACTTATCATTTAGTTGGGGCTTAACAAACTTCAACCAATATCACACATTACATCATTTGGGTAATATCTATATTATAATCATAACTAAGCTTAAGCATATAACACTTATCATTTAGTTGGGGCTTAACGAACTTCAACCAATGGTCCATTTTCATTACTTCAATCAAAATCTTTCAAGTCTTGCTCATTGATAGCTGATTTTTCACCTTTGAAGTTGTTATCATTGTCATTACGATCCTCGGAGTGCAGCTCATTTTCAATAATTTATGAAAACCTCCACCATTGTATTCCATATTTGTGTCTACGTAAAATATAGTTGTTGTAAAGATATGGACACGGTGATAAGTAAATCAAGAAACAATCCTTAACCCACTTACTTGAATGGGTAGCTTAAATTTTACATGTTATCTTTGCAATGGTTTAAATCAATTACATAGCTAAAAAATAACTAATAAGAAAATGGGTCTAATGTCACATGCTGTATTATAAATTTTCTATATTTTATTAAAAAATAGACACCAAAAGGATCAACCCCAGACCCATTTCAACATGTAGCCAAAATGACCCATTGTACACACACTTTAGGCAACTTTTGACATGTTACAAAAAGCCGCCAAAAAACGTCCTTATTTAAACTGTGTAAATATAGTACTTAACAATTAAAATATTAATAAATAACATAAAAATCATAATCAATCATTCAAATCAATGACATTAAAATAACACGCGTCTGAAATTGCCTTACCCATTATATACAAATTATTATTAACATCTTAAAATTAGCACACTTAAAATTAGCACACTTATTGAAATCAAGATGATGATTACCGTACGTTTAGTGACAATTGATTAAAGGAAAGTCGTAATATCAAAATGAAAGTTGGTCAACAATGTTAAAATGAAATTAGTAATATTAGTAACATCAATAAATAAGATTAAAAATCTTAATAAATAACATAAAAATCATAATCAATCATTCAAATAAATGACATTAAAATCATCCGTGTCTCAAATTGCCTTACCCATTATGGCCACTATATACAATTTATTATTGACATCTTTAGTAATCATTATTAGTTGTGATTGAATTAATATAATTCTTTAATACAAAGTAACATTTTGAAAATTTATATTATCATTTAAATTCGTTTTTAAAATGATTAAATCTTATTAAACATAAATTTGAAAAAAGTAATATAAATAAATGAGATTAATAATTTTAATAAATAACATTAAATTTGGTCAATTATTATTAATGTCAATAAATAATATTAAACATCTTAATAAATAACATTAAAAATGAATAAATCTTATGAATTGCAATCAAGACTAATAATAATTCGTAAACATAGTAATATAAATAAATGAGATTATAAATCTTAATAAATAACCTCAAAATCATAATAAATAATTCAAATAAATTACATTACAAACATAAAAAATCGTAATTTAAATTTGAAAATCAATGACTTCTTGTGGTGGAACCTTAGTAACAAACAACCTGTGCTAGATTGAACACCATTTAAAGACACAATATTCGCCAATGGAAATATCATCTAATTGAAGCAAAATAAAATAGTAATATTAGTATTAGTATTAGTTAGTATTAGTAATTAGTAATATATTCGTAAAAACAGTAATAGAAAATTTTAATTCAGTCAATAAAATATAAATGGGATTAAAATTAAAAATCGTAATATTATTTTTAATATTAGTAATATATTCGCAATTTAATTCGATCAATAATAAATAAATGAGCTTAAAAGTCGTAATATATAACATTAAATTCGGTCAATTGTTATTAATGTCATTAAAACTCATACTAAATAACATTAAAAAAATGAATAAATCCTATTAATTGCAGGCAAGATCAATAATAATTCATAAAGATAGATTAAACATAATTTCGTAGTAATATTAATATAAATAAATGAGATTAAAAAATCATAATAAATAACATTTAACTCGGTCAATTACTATTAATGTCAATTAGTATTACTAATATATTTGGTCAATAATACTATTTTTATGAATAGTAAAACTAAAATCATAATATTAGTATTAGTATTAGTTAGTATTAGTAATTATTAGTAATTAGTAATATATTCGTAAAAATAGTAATAAAAAAAATTTAATTTGGTCTATAAGATATAAATGGGATTAAAATTAAAAATCGTAATATTAGTTTTAGTATTAGTAATATATTCGTAATTTAATTCTGTCAATAAGAAATAAATGACATTAAAATTAAAAATCGTAATATTAGTATTAGTATTAATAATATATTCGTAAATTAATTTGGTCAATCGATCAATAATAAAAAAATGAGTTTAAAAATCGTAATATATAACATTAAATTCGGTCATTTATTATTAATGTAAATAAATAACAATCATTCAGTTTAAATAACATTAAATTCGGTCAATTATTACAATAGTATTAAACATAATTTCAAACTAAATGAGAGTTATTATGGTTAACTGAAATTCGTATGAATGTTAATATAAATCAATGAGATTAAAAATAAATGAGAATTATTATGGTAAACTGAAATTCATATTAATATTAATATAAATTAATGAGATTAAAAATTTAAAATAAATTATAGTTATTTCGAAAATAAATGAGAGTTATTATGGTAAATAAATGAGAGTTATTTTAAAAATAATGGGGTTAAATTAAAAATAAAAAATAAATCAGAGTTATTTCTAAAATAAATAAGGGTTAAATTGACTAATAATCAATGACATTAAAAATTAAAAATAAATGAGATTTATTTCAAAAATAAATGACGTTAATAATCATTCAGATTTAAATTCAGATTATGACATCTAAAAATTAAAAAATAAATGAGAGTTATTTCGAAACTAAATGAAGATTAACTTGATTAATAATCAATCATTCATTATAAAAAAACAAATGAGAGTTATTATGGTAAACTGAAATTCGTATTAATATTAATATAAATTAATGAGATTAAAAATTAAAAGATAGTAATAAATAACATTAAATTCAGTCAATTATTTATTAATGTAAATAAATAACAATCATTCATATTCAAATATCAGATTTAATGACATTAAATTCGGTCAATTATTATTAATGTAAATAAATAACAATCATTCAAATTAAATGACATTAAATTCGTTCAATGAATATAAATTAATTTCGAACTAAATGAGAGTTATTATGGTAAACTGAAATTTATATTAATATTAATATTAATATAAATTAATGAAATTAAAAATTAAAAATCTATTAGAGTTATTTCGAAAATAAATGAGAGTTATTACGGTACATAAATGAGAGTTATTTCGAGAATAAATGAGGGTTTAATTAAAAATAAAAAATAAATGAGAGTTATTTCGAAAATAAATAAGGGTTAAATTGACTAATAATTAATGACATAAAAAATTAAAAATTAAAAATAAATAAGAGTTATTTCGTAAATTAATGACGTTAATAATCATTCAGATTCAAAGTCAGATTCAATGACATCTAAAATCTAAAAATTCAAAATAAATGAGAGTTATTTCGTTCAGAAATGAAGATTAAATTGATTAATAATGTAACAACCGGCAAAAATGAGGTAATTCCGTACTAATTAACTATACGCGATTAACGTAATTAAATGCAATTATGTGTTGATTATTTAACTGAGGCCTTAGAAAGATAGCAACTCCCAAATAATGCATAGGGATGCATATGTTTAATGACAAAACATGATAGGATCATGTGCAAGTAAATCTATCCGGTATGGACACTGGCGATTACCCGGTAAAAATTAAATAAGCGAAACGGATCCTGGACACCCGGGATATAAAATAAAGAGTAATTTCACAAAATATAATGGGTTTTGGAACTCCAAAGCCATACGTGAAAGCTTGTTATACAAATCTCCCGGTAACGAATAAAGTGCGCGTACCGCACCCGATACGCGCATAACTTATAATTTCACCCGGCAAAAGCCTAAATAATTTATCAACGCTTAAACTGGACTATGTTTAAGGGTTATTAAAGGTATTTTTAATATCCGGATAACACGCGATTAAAACCCGAAAAATACCCGAACGGTACCCGAACGAGAGGGAATTAAACATAACAATAATGGGTATTATTTAGCAAAGTGGACCCCACCCAAACACCCCCAAGGGGCCGGCCTAGGGCCACCCCAAGTGGTTAACTCTTCCAATTCTCACTAATTCAAATATAATTACAATTAATCATTAGTTTGCATGGGTTATTATTGGACACAAAAATTCACCAAATCACCTCTCCCCTCTCTCTAAAACTTACGGCCAAACACCCTCTAATATAATCTCCCAAAGATTTTCATATCCCACATAATCCCCATTTGATCTTACATAATCTAAGAAAGATATTAAGTGATCGTGGAAGGATTTGGAAGGGATATTATAAGCATCTTGTGAGCATACTTGAATCAAAAAGCCAAAAACTTCTTCTTCTTCTTCCCTTGAGCCGTAACATATACCCACCCCACATACACTTTCTTTTCAAATTTTACATCTCCAAATCATCTCTAAACCTTCATCTTTCAAAACCCCATTGTGTGTTTCAAGAGCTTGGAGCTTAATCATTTGGAAGAACACACTAAACCCCATTCAATCCAAGGTTTTTGTCTTCCCTAGCCTTGAGCTAGTAGTAAGTTTTAACCTTGCTTTGATTATTAATGTTCATATTATGTGTTCTTATGAGCAAGTTGTACATTAATGGGTAAAATGTGGTTTTTGAAACATAAGTCTTAATATGTTTTACAAGAGTAAAATGAAAGAATAATAATATGGATAGATCATGGATTTGATATTAGTAATGTGGTATTTCAAGAAAATATAAAAATATGTACATACACTTAAGATGGATGATGATTTGGGCATGATTTATGAAAGAAACTTGAATGTGTTAAAAGATGGTTTTAATCATCATAAAATGACTCTCTAAAGTATAAAATAAGATGGAATATGTTAGAAATGCATAGATGAAAAAGTTACAAAACTAAAGTCTACTCACTTAGATGAGTGAAATTTGGATATGATGGACAAATACACCAAACACAAATATTAGTAACCTTATTTATGAAATATAAGTCTATTAGAAGCGGAATAATGTAAAAATAACCAAACATGAAGAAGATGGTTCTTTAAAGTCCACTAGTTTGGAAGAAAAATGCTAACTTTGGAAGTTAGGATGGAAAAAGTAACATTTATAAGTTAAGGGACTAATGTTGTAACTTTGAAAGTTGATGGACTAAAATAGATATTTTAGAAACTTTGGTCCAAAAATGCATTAACGGAAAGTTTGGTGTCAAAAGCATAAATAATGATTATTCCAAGTATAGTTTTGGTAAACACTAGTAACCTACTTGTGTATTTATTGAAAAATGTATTTTTATAAAAATGGAAGTTTATAAAAATAGGGAATTAAATTAACAAAAGGATTTTATAAAAATAGAGGTTTTTATAAAATATTGGACAAAAGTAGAGACTTGAGGAAACTTGTACAAAAATGGATACTTTTATATAAATGAGAATATAAAAGTGTCGGAAACATTTTTGGAATACAAGTTAACAAGTTAGACTAAAAATACAAAAGTATATTTTTCCAAGTAATATGTGTTTGGACATTAGGAACATAAATAATATTTCTATAGAACACATATTGGAAGAAACTTGGAAAAATTAAACCATCGGACTTAGTTACATAAACTAACTATAGCGAATAAACGGACAAACTAGAGAAAAATGCCATTGCGGCAAAACATGAAAATATATATATTTTAAGAAGTAAAATATATATAACATGGGTGAAAATTATATAACACTTTCCTAAGTGTTAGAGAGAATATTCGTGGGAAAAAGCATAACGTAAAGAATTAAAAACGCTAAACAACGTATGGACTTAACAAGGAAATTCACACATTGATGTATGTATACATACTCGTCTCGACGAAATTCCAGTATATCTATTTGAATGGGAAAGTAGATATGCGAGAAGGAAAACCGAGACGAGTAGGCAAAATATATCTACGTACATGTGAATACCGACAAGATCCTAGTATATTTATTTAAATGGGAAAATAAATGTACGGCATGGTAAGTCGAGTCGGGCGTTAAGAATATACTACCGAACGACAAGACCTTAGCATATTTATTTAAATGGGAAAATAAATATGCGGCAAAGTGAGTCGAGTCGGGTATTAAGAATACATTATATCAAACGATACGATCCTAAGTATAATTATTTAAATAGGAAAATAATTATACGTTAGGTAGAGTCGTGTCAAGAATAATAGTATACAAGTTACAAAGAGTATTAACGAGAATATTACATAACTCGTAAGAAAAGGGGTAATCCATCGCCAATGAACCTAGGATACGCGTCTAATTAAACGGGAATTGGAACAACACGTGGTCGGGGAGTTGGGTGTACAACTTGCCAAGGCACATGCACTATAGGTGTAGTGACTTATACGCCTAGGACGTTTGTAGGTGCGTGTAACACTCCAACCGATGGCGGAATCATCGAGGTGCCACATAGTGACGATTGTTCAAAAGCTCATGGTACTAAATGTAAATATATGATTATTGAATATTGTTTTACAACATGTGAAATTAAATACAAGACAACAAAAATAAAGATAATTGATTGATTTATTCTAAGTCCAAAGTCCTATGTGAAGCGTCAAGCAGCTTATCCTGAAACATGCACGAAAATAATTTTGTCAACATATGATGTTGGTGTCACACCACGCCTATGGCGGAAACACGTGGCGCGACGGTTCAAGAGGATTAAGCCAAGATTAATGCAAACCACAATATTAATTAAACAAACGGGCATTTATTCAACGCCGAAAATCATGTCAAATTATTCGTACATAATCTTAAAATTGTTTTTGAAATACATAGGGAGGCTCCTCCCTATATCCCTAGATCCTTGGGATAGAGAGACGAGACCCCTTCGTGATATCCAACGCCCGACTTGGAGATTCCCCCGACCCTGCTCGCCACGTTAACCTTCATCAGTCAATTACCTGAAAGATATGTTTAAAAATCGTCAATATATAAATATTGGTGAGTTCACAGGTTTTGTATTTAATAAAACTTTATCTCGTGGGAATATCCTTGTTTTGACATTTATAGGAGTTGCAAAGTCCTACAATTTCACATTAAGCCTATAACCAAACCAAGACAATTAATCATGCCCCCCGCCCCAAGTCGTTACTCGGTATTCCTACGACTTGATTTCAGAATACGTGCACCCCAGGCATACGCCGATGCATAATCGAGCTATTGATTAGGGGTGGGCCTTGTCAGGCACCAATAGTACTATCCAAATATTCCTTCGGTTTCACTTTCCTGAATTAATGATTATAGTGGGGAGGTCTCAACCCCGAGTGGCGATCACAACTCAAGTGTCCAACCCGTCAAACAAATCCCAACATATCTTTCCCCCGTAAAAACGTTAAATAGTTTAGAAATGGGGCCGTGAGACTCACCTGCAACTGTGCTTGGCTCAAAGAAGAAAATAGTAAAGTTTGTGATCTCGCACCTACAAATGTTCTAGGCGTATAAGTCACTACACCTTTGGTGTATGTGCCTTGGCAAGTTGTACACCCAACTTCCCGACCACGTCTTTATCCCAATTCCCGTTTAATAGTTTCGTATCCTAGGTTCATTGGCGATGGATTACCCTTTCCTTACAAGTCATATATTATTCTTATTAATATTCTTTGTGACTTGCACATTATTATTCTCGACACGACTCTACCCAACGTATAATTATTTTCCCATTTAAATAATTATACTTAGGGTCGTTTCGCTCGATATAATGTGATTTCTTATTATCCGACCCGACTCACTTTGCCACATATTTATTTTCCCATTCAAATAAATATGCTAAGTTCTTGTCGTTTGGTAACATATTCTTAACGCCCGACTAGACTCACCACACCGTACATTTATTTTCCCATTTAAATAAATGTACTAGGATCTTGTCGGTATTCACACGTTCGTAGATATATTTCACCTACTCGTCTCGGTTTTCCTTCTCGCATATCTATTTTCCCATTCAAATAGATATACTAGAATTTCGTCGAAAACGAGCATATGTACATATACCATCGCGTGGATACTACTTGTTAAGTTCATGTGTCGTTTAGCGTTTTTAATTCGTTACGTTGTATTTTCCTTTCCCACGAATATTCTTTCTGCACTTAGGAAAGTGTTACGCACGTTTCACCCTTGTTATATATATATTTTGTTTCCTTAAAATATATATGTATATTTTTATCTTGTCGTAACGGCATTTTTCTCATATGTCCGTTTACGTTAGTTCATGTAACTAAGTTCGTTAGTTAGCGTTTTTCACATTTATTTCTCATTACGCGTTCTATGGAAATATTATTCATACTTCCAATCCCGAACGTATATTTCTTGGAAAATATACTTTTGTACGTTTAGCCCAACTTGTTCGACTTGTAACCCAAAAATGTTTCCGATACTTTTATATTCCCATTTATATAAAAGTATCCATTTTTGTACAAGTTTTTCCAAGTCTTTACTAATATTTTATAAAATCTTATTTTTATAAAATCCTTATGTTAATTTACCCTTTTATTTTTATAAAACTTCCATTTTTATAAAAATGCCTCTTTTAATTTATACACTAGTAAGTTTCTCGTGTTTATCAAAAACTATACTTGGAAAAGCTATTATTTATGCTTTTGACACCGAACTCTTCGTTAATGCATTTTTGGACTAAAGTTTCTAAAATACATATTTTAGTCCCTCGACTTTCCAAGTTATAATATTTGTCCTTTAACTTATATTTGTTGCATTTTTCATCTTATCTTTCATGGTTGGCATTTTCTTCCATTTTAGTGGACTTTGAAGAACCATTTTCTTAGTGCTTGATTATTTTTACTTCATTCCACTTTTAATAATCTTATAATCCATCCTAGATGCTATTAACATGTTTGTTCCATATTTTTATCCAAAATATCAACTTTTCACTTATTCAAGTGAGTAGACTTTGAATATGGAACTTTTTCACCTATGATTCTCTAACCCATTTTAATATATTTTTGGCATTAACTTATCATCCTATGATGATTAAAATCATCTTCCATCATATTCAAGTCCTTCTCATCAATCATGCTCAAATCATCCATTAACTCAAGTGTATGTTCATTTTATCACATTTTCTCCAAATATTACATTTATTAATATAAATCCAAGATTTATTTATGTTATTATTATTCTTCCATTTTTAATCTAACAAAACACATTATCTCTATAAAATCCATTTCATTACTCATCAATGTACAACTTGCTTTCAAAAGCACAAAATATGAACATTTAAGAATCAAACAAGGTAAAACTTACTACTAGCTCAAGGCTAGGGAAGACAACACCCTTGGATTTAGATGGGGTTTAGTGTGTTTTTCCAAAGGGGTTAAGCTCCAAGCTCTTGAACACACAAAAGGGGTTTTGATGGATGATGATTTAGAGATGATTTGTTAGTGTAAAAATTGAAAGAAAGATGTTAATGTAGGGGTGTAAACTCACGGCCACAAGGAAGGGAAGAAGAAGAAGTTTTGTGTTTTTGTTTAAGTGTTCTTGCTTGTGTATATAATATCCTTCTCAAATCTCCAAAGATTATGTGTATCTTGTATAGATTATGGAAGATTTAATGGAGATTATGTGGGATATGAAAAATCTTTGGGGGGATAATATTAGAGGGTGTTTGGCCGATATTAGAGAGAGAAGGAGGTGGATTAGTGGGTTTTTCTTAGCCAATGCACATCCATGCAACCTTATGATTATTGTCCAAATAATTGGATATTAAAGGAGATGAAGGGTTTAAGTGGATAACTAAGAGTTTTACATTTTGGGTGGGCCTCCTAGGCCGGCCCCTTGTTGTCTTGGGTGGGGTCCACTTTGCTAAATATTACCCAATATTATTATGTTTAAGTCACTCTCGTTCGGGTACCGTCCGGGTATTCTTGGGTTTTTAACCGCGTGTCACCCGAATATTAAAATACCATTAATATTCCTTAAATTTAGTCCAGTTTAATTACTGATAATTTATTTCGGCTTTTGCCGGGTGAAATTACGTGTTACGCGCGTATCGGGTGCGGTACGCGCACTTTATTCGTTACCGGGAGATTTGTACAATAAGCTTTCACGTATAGCTTTGGGTTTCCAAAACTCATTATATTTTGTGAAAATATTATTTATTATATATTCCGGGTGTCCGGGGTTCGTTTCGCTTATTTAATTTTTACCGGGTAATCGCCAGTGTCCATACCGGATAGATTTGCTTGCGCACGATCCTATCATGCTTTGTCATTAAACTTATGCATTCCTATGCGTTATTTGGGAATTGCTATCTTTCTAAGGCCTCAGTTAAACAATCAACACATAATTAAGTTTAATTACGTTAATCGCGTTTAATTAATTAGTACGGGATTACCTTAATTTTGCCGGTTGTTACAGTTGGTGAGTACTACTTAGTTTTGTATGTATAGTATAAGTTTTGAAAAGTAGTACAATTCATGTGTCTAGCATCACTAAGGCATTATGTAAACACGCAAGTAACCAAATAAGACAAAGATCACATGTAATGTTGTACAATGAAATTGATAATGAGCACCTCAACACGTGTGAGTCTAAAAGAGCACCATAACACAAAGTTATGTCTAAATGAGCACCGTAACATAAGTTACGTCTAAATGAGCACCGTAACATAAGTTACGTCTGAGTGTAAAGAGCACCATAACATAAGTTATGTCTAAATGTATGATTTTGTATGTAAGCTACATTTATGTTCAAGCATAAGCACAAAGATAAACAAGACACGTATATGAATTGTAAATGAATAAAAATGTATATGTAAATGAATATGAAGATTTTGTATACTTGTGCATGAATGACCCCAAAAGTTGTAAAAGCGAAAAAAGGGGTAAGTAATACTCACCTTAGCAAGGTGGTAAGTCTTGTGTAATTGAATATGTATAATCCAACGTTGTCAAGTATCACCCTATGTATAATGTAACAAATAAGTCTAAGTTTATTTGGTCTATAAGTATTTTCTAGGGCTTCGAATTGGGGATGAACGTTTATTTGATTAATAAACAAATTGTTTATTAAATATAAGAATTTTAATAAATAAATAAATAAAAGTCTCTTTGTAAAATTTTAAGTTGAATATAGTCACAACATAAGGTTTTGAGTATGAAAATAATTTTTATAAAATTATTTTCTTGAAAATAGAATATTTAATCTAATTATCTCAAATTGTCAAAATATGCCTTTAATATCTAAAAATATTAAAATTAAAGAATTTCTGAATTAAAAATTGTATTTCTGTTCCAAATGAATATAAATAATTTATGTAAAATTTTGGTACAAAAATATTGAAAAATGAATTTATTATGATTTAATTATAATTAAAACTAACAAAAATTAATTAAAAATATAAAATAAACGTTTTTTCTGAAACAAAAATATTTTCTGAAATGTTTAAGGATATACAAGTTTAGGATAATTTTTGTGAGATTTAATAAAATTGTTTAGATATTTTTATTGAATTTTATAAATAAAAATGAATAAACTTGTATTATTAATAATATATAATAAATAATTTATTTTTGAAGAACTAAAAATTGGATGATGAACTTTATCATTTGGAGATCATATAATAATTTTTGTAGAATTTATAAACCACTTTTAGTATTTAAAAACTATTTTAAAAGGTTTAATATATTAAGTATATATATAAAGATGGCAAAAAAAGTACTTGTTGGTTATGGGAATCGAACCCGGGCCTCTGGCCGGTTCGGGTTTTATCACAAGCGTGGCCACCAACTGAGCCACACCCTGAGAACGAATTAAAATGGATTTGAATTATATATATATATATATATATTATAACTTGAAATTGATTTGTAATTCTTTTAAATGAAAGAAAAAAAATCTGCTCATCGTGGGACTCGAACCTGGGCCTTCGGCCGGTTCAGTTTTCTTACAAAGAGGAGTCAACCAACTGATCTACTGATCAGTTGGTGTTGATTGTGGTAAATCTAAACTAAATATTGAGGTCTGCACATTATCCCCAATCTACGAGTTCGAGCCCTAGTTTGCTAATAACTAGAATTACCAAGCAATAATCCCAGGAATCATAGGGCTATTGCTTGGTTATTAATGATGAACGTAAACGTGTGAGTAATTAATGATTACATACCAGAAATTGAAGACGAAATGCTTGGTCAAAAAGAAAGTCAATCGTGAACGATTCTGGGTTAAAAAACGATTGTTAGAAGGAATTGAATATGAGGGTTTCTTTTTCGGCACACAGGGCTTGTATGGCTAGGTTCAATTTATAGTGAGGGCTTGGATTGGTGGATTTGGTAAGTTTGACCCACATAAAAACGATGACGCGACTGAATTGCAGGAATTAGGAAACAATTGATGCTGATTGACTATGCATTGTACGCGTATTAGACAGGCGATTGGTCAAACATACCATATTAGGATAAAAAAACGCGTCCAATGATGTTGATTGTGGATCGTTCATCACAGTTGACTTTTCCTAGTCAACTGTGAATAATTATATTCGTGATATAATAATTGTAGGTTGGGAAAGTATACCAAATGTGTGTGTAGCTTAGTGGGTGATGTTGTGTGTGTGTGCTGGGCCGGCTCGGGTTCGAGCCACGGCAGCAGCAGAAGTTATATTTTTTTTTTTGAATAGAGAAGAGAGGGAAAGGATTGGGCCTGTTGTGGACTGGGCCAGGATGTTGGGCTCAGGTATGTGTAAGGGGGGTTTGGGTTGGTAGGTTAATGGATTTAGGGTAATGGTTTGGGTTTAAGTGTTAGTCTAGACTAATATTATTATTTATTATCATTATTATTATTATTATTATTATTATTATTATTATATAAAAATATAATGAAAAAGTGACGGATGTCACAGTGCGAGACCACAAAACTTGCTATCTTCCTTTTTGAGCCAAGCACAGATTCAGATGAGTCTCACGGCCCCATTTTAAACTATTTTATGTTTTTCGGGGGAAAGATATGTTAGGGAAATGTTTGACGGGTTAAGTATTTGAGTTGTGATCGCCACTCGGGGTTGAGACCTCTCTACTATAATCATTAATTCAGGAAAATGAAACCGAAGGAATATTTGAGTAGTACTATTGGTGCCTGACAAGGCCCACCCCTAATCGATAGCGTCGATTATGCATCGGCGTATGCCTGGGGTGCACATATTCTGAAATCAAGTCATAGGATACCGAGTAACGACTTGGAGCGAGGCATTAATATTATTTGTCTTGGTTTGGTTATAGGCTCAAGTAGAATTGTAGGAACTTGCAACTCCTATAAATTGTCATAACATGGAAATTCCCAAAAGATAAAGTTTGATAAACTAAAACCTGTGAACTCACCAATATTTATATATTGACGACTTTTTAAACATATCTTTCAGGTAATTGATAGATGATGGACAACGTGGCAAGCTGGGTCGGGGGAATCTCTCATATGGGCGTCGGGTGTTTCAAAAGGGTTTCAACTTTATTTCCCAAAGATTTGGGATATATTTGAGAAGCCACCTTAATGTATTCAAAACAATTTTTCGTTTATGTGTGAACATCAAACATGGTTTCGACGTCTTAAATAAATGACCCATTTTCTTAATTACTTATGATTTGCGTAAATCTTGGCTTTATGCTCTTGAACCGTCGCGCCACGTGTTTCCGCCATTGGCGTGGTGTGACAAATAATCAATCATTAATAATAAAAAATAAATAAGGCTTATTATGGTAAACTGAAATTCGTATTAATATTAATATAAATTCGGTCAATTATTAAAAGGTAGTAATAAATAACATTAAATTCGTTCAACTATTATTAATTTAAATAAATAACAATCATTCAGATTCAAATTTCAGATTAAATGACATTAAATTCAGTCAATTATTATTAATGTAAATAAATAACAATAATTCAGAATTAATGACATTAAATTCGGTCTAATATTACAATAATATTAAATATAATTTCGAAAAACAATAATATAAATAAATGTGATTAAACAAAATTTTGAAAAACAGTCAATTATTACAATAATGTTAAACATAAATTCGAAAAAACAGCAATTCAAGTAAATTACATTAAAACATTAAAAATCGTACCAACCAAGATTGTCCTTCGTATGTGGCAACTGTAACGTTCCTGCTGTGTATGTTTTTAGACAACAGAAATTTGTTCATGGCTGTCGGCACAGTCTGGATTGACACGTTAAAAAAACAACAATAAAAAATAAAGAATCATTTTTAAAATTAAATAGGCATATGTACATGAAAATAACAACCATACCAACACTATTGCCCGAAGGGTCATGCAATACCTTGAAGAATTGAAAACCATTATGATAAGACATAATAGCGTTGGTGTCTTTGGATCAAATCCTGTTTTTCAAATGTTAAAACATAGCATTACTAAATCCGATCGAATAGTAAATCCGATTCAATATATGTCTAAAAAACCGTGATGACAATAATAAAATTAACATAAATCCGATTGAATGCAATCCTTATTATCTCTTTATCACAAATCCGATTGAATATGTGTTTATCACAAATATGTTCATCACAAATACGTTCATCACAAATCCGTTTCATTAGAACATGTGATAAACACAATAATGATTTCAAATAGTAATTAGATTAGGAAATATTAAAAAGAATAAAAAAATAACAATAGGAATTGATATTATCTTTGTTATCACTTTATCACAAATCCGATTGAATATATGTTAATCACAAATCCGTTTCACTAGAATATGTGATAAACACCAGAATGATTTCAAATGGTTATTAGATCAGGAAATATTAAAAAGAATAAAAAATAACAATAGGAATCGATAGTATCTTTGTTATCACTTTATAATAAATCCGATTGAATATGTGTTTATCACAAATCCGTTTCATTAGAACATGTGTTTAAGAAGAATGATTTACACGTAAAAGAATAAGAATTTTCATTCGGTTTGATTTGTTCTTAATAATGTTAACAATACAAAAAAGTCAAAATAATAATAGGAATCAGCATTAGAAGAGTAATATGGATGTTTATCTTTAATCGGTTATGGATAATCAACAAATGATGCAAGATGAAGAAGAAAGATTTGTTAGGAATAAGGAAGAATAGGAGAGTTTTGATATGGAGAATGAAAAAAAATAAAAGAAAAAGGTTTTTAAAGTTATAATTTCGGAGCTCCATATTGGTTGTTGGATCCTAATGGCCCTCTATAAGGCTTCTATTCGACCCGAGGTTACTCATTTATTATATAGATAGAAATAGATGTATTGTAGAATTCCCTGTTGTTTTGATAATATACTTGTTTGCACATAGATATTTGAAAGTATAGTTAGATCCATGAAGTTTTATTGAAGATGTGTATACTTATACATATATAGGACTTGAAAATAAGTGGTTCCATACATACATGTATATACACTCACGCATTTGTGTGTGTATATATATATATATATATGGTAGGGTTCCTGCAGGAAAATAGTTTTGTGTAGGAAGTGTAGGAAGTGTTTTCAACCATTAGATTTAAAGATGGATGGTGGAGATTAAAAGATGGGATGTTGTTTAAAATCTAATTAATATATTATAGAATATAAGGGTATGATCGTCAATATGTGTTTTAAATGAGAGTGTCAAGGTCATTTTATATCAATATTTTTAGAAACTGTTTAAATGTTTTCTACATTTATGGTATCCCCCCCTCTCTCTCTCTCCTAATTATTATTTTCATTAATATCATTCAAACTTAAACATTTATTTTCACAAAACAAAATCAATTGTGCACATATCTTCAACATTCATTTTCATCTTACGTGTAAGAAACACGTAACAATGTTTTATTAGTTATAAAATTGTAACATCAGAAGTGTTTTATATAAGGCTTTTGTTAGTTGATTGTTCTATATGGATAAACATAAGAAGTGTTTAAATGTTTATGTATATTAGGTGTAGTTGTTGTTGTGGATTAAAACATTTCAACGGTGTTTTGTTTGCTATAAAACACATCCAGTTATAAAACACTCTTGATGTTATACTGTTATAAAACACTTCCGATGATATTATAAAACACTCCTTATTAATGCATACTAGTTTCTCTTTCATTATAAAACACTCCTGACTTTATTATAAAACACTCCTGATGTTAACCTTCTGCCATGACTAGATTAATCGAACAAGTGATAGAGATGGGTTATATGTTTGAAGAATCGAACAAGTTTTTGGGTATTGATCAACTTATTTGATATGAATATCTTATGATTCTTATGAAAAATAATTAATCATTAGTTAATTTAGGATGATTAATCTTCATAAATATCCAGATGTTGCTAAATTTAGTGGGTTTGTAATAAATGAAAGATGGATAAAAAGTCTATAATGCCTTCATCTAAGGATTTAATCAGATTTGATCTAATGGTTGAAAATACTTCCTACACAAAACAATTTTCCTACCGGATCCTCTACCTATATATATATATATATATATATATATATATATATCGTATAAAATATATGTATGCATATGTGTTTTTAGAAAGAGTTGGATCCATGACAAAACTCTATGAAATATCGGATATTTATAAAAATGGCTTTATTAATGTTCGTATTTCATATGAAAATGTATAGTTTTTCAATCGGATATTGTTATGTGTAGTCTTGTTTCGATTTGTGCGTAATAACTGGTCATTTGTTGCTCTCTGTTGAGCGTGTCATTGGCAAGATTGTTCATTGCCAACTATTCGGGATAATTGGGTGTTTCATGCGTAAATGGACGTTGAAAAATGTAAAAAGAATTCCTTGAAATTGTTTGGGCTTTGCTATACTCGGGATGACATAGTTAATGAAATAATGTCTAATGCACAAATGAAAATGAAATACGTTTAAGTGCGTGTACGGATCTTGACCTGAGAAATTGACGGGTGTCACACTTTAGTTAGTGGCAAGGCCACCTTAGAGAAATCTCGGATAAACCTTCAATAATAACCTGCTAAGCCTAAAAAGTAGGGATGTGAATTTCCGGCACGATCTGAAAACACGACCCGAACCTAACACGAAATTAGCGGGTTTGGGTTTAGTCTAAATGGGTTCGGGTCAGGTTCGGGTTGAACCCGCCAACCCATTTAGCTAAACGGGTCGGGTTCGGGTCAACCTGGGCAGGTTGGCGGGTTGACCCGTTTAACCTATTTATACTATATATTGTTTTCTTACAATATGTTTTATGTTACAAATTAAATTGGTTAGATATTTTATGCTACACTTATAACTTAAAATAGAAATTGGTATGAGATTTTATAAATAAAACATAAATATTTTTATATATGTTTGTGTTTTTTGTAGTAAATTTTAATTTTAATACATTAGTTTGCGAAAAAAAAAAATCAGGTTAAACGGGTCGGGTTCGTTCATCCGCCGTATTATCTCCATATGCTTCCATTACATTTCTTTTGATAAGCTCATTCATGTATTCATTCAATTCAAGCCAATCAAGTGTTTGCATAAAGAACTATCTACTATTGTCATTGAGACATTTCATCAAATACCTGGTTGGCATCACTAATTAACTTTTTTTTTTTTTGGAAGGCACATCAATAATTAAGTAACCTTTAGAGTTCTAACTTAATCACCCACCCCATAATTAAAACAAGTTAAGTGTTTTATATACCGTAATCACCAAATAGTATCAAAATTTTAGTTTCAATCCATCTATAAATTCACTTTGACCAACCCCATGTATTTACACTATATTTTCTTTTAAACCATTTCTCATTAATGACCATTCGTCATCATTAACGGATATTCAAAAAATCGCGGGACAAAGCTAGTCAGAAGGAAACATTCTTTGTTCATACAAACCGATAAAAAAACAAATCTTCCACAACAATAATAAAAAGGAAACGATCTTTATTCATACATCATCAATAGAAGTAATATTAAACCAGCCGAACATAGTATAATCATCAGAAGTTCAAAATCTTTATACATACCATCAAAAAATATCTCATCATGTTACATCATTCTACATTGTTAACGGATATTTAAAACTCGCGCGACAAAGTTTGTTATTACAATGATGCTAATCCTTTTGCATATAAGCAAACATATTTTTTTTAAAAAAAAAATCAAGTAACAAATCTACAAAAGAATATCACAAAACAAATTTATAAAAGATCAATCAAAAGTTCAAAAAACACACCCCATTTATTACCCTAAACACCCCAACGTCCCTTACGAGGACAACATTCTTTTCTTCGAGTCTTGATGCATATATAGGCACCACCGATCCTCTAACTCTATTTCTACGAAATACCCATTTCAGCTTTCTATATAATTTGTATAAATTTCACTGCTTTTCTGCTTAAGGCGTTGATGATTGGTCACTTCTGTTGTACAGCCATTATACTTCTTTAACAACAGGTCTGTTTGCTGCTCCTTTAGTTAACAATCATAAATTCATTTGCTTTTTGTGGGTTTCTATTTGTATGCATAGGTTATCTGTTATTCACATAATGTGGGATTATTGAATTGATAGGGATTTTGATTGGAAGATAGTTTGTTGATGAATTTTGAGGGTTTGGTTGATTGGTATATAATAAATGGAATGTGAGGGTAAAGATTTTGGATTAAATAAAGATTTTGGGTTAGGGTTTGATGTGAATTGTGGTGTTGGGGAAACTAGGGTTAGGGTTGACAAGATGGATGTGAAGAAGAAAAGATGTGCTGCTGAAGTTAAGATGGGGTTTGACGCGGATGATGACGATGAGCCGATTGGGTCGTTGTTTAAGGTTAAGAGTAGACGGAACCCGAAGAAGGTTAAAGTGGAAGGTGGTGGTTTACAAGATCAGGAATTGGGTGGTTTGGATGATACATTGGCTGCTTTTAGGAAGAAATTGAAGGGGCCGAAGAAAGAGTCTAGGGTTAGTATGGAAAAAGGGGCGGGCTTGGATTCTGATGTCAAGAACACAGATTTGGGTGTGGAATTGAAGATAGTGACGAAAGAACCGATAGCATCTGAAGGTGGGATTGACGGGAGTGTCAAGAAAGAGTTAAAAAGCAGCGGTAAAGAGAAACGTAAAAAGTCGGTGAAGAAGAAGGCTGGCGATGAGAATTTGATGGATAAGAATAAAGAAGGTGGTTTAGAGGTTAAAGGGTCAAAAAACAGTGGTAAAGAGAAAAATAAAAAGTCGGCGAAGAAGAAGATTATTGATGAGGGTTTGACAAAGAACGATAAGGAGGGCGGTTTAGAGGTTAAAGGGATAATAAACAATGGTAAAGAGAAAAACAAGAGATCGAAAAGTAAGTCAGCAAAGAAGAAGACTTCAGGTGAGAATTTGACACAAAACAATCACGAACCCTCTTTGGATGATCATCTAGAGGATTCGGATCCCCTATCGGCTTTTCTGCTCAAGGCACAATCTGGCTTGCTTCAGAGGTCTAGAAAAGTGTCGAAACTTAAGCAAGTTAAAACAAGTCAAGGTTGTAATGATGGGGTGGATCAGAAGCCGAATGATCGAGTCACGGTTGAGATTGGAGAGAATGAAGGATTAACAGAACACGCAAGTAAAGATTCTATTGCAATAGCAAAGTTGACCCACAATGTTTGTGAGACTGAAGTCCATGAAGAAAAGATGGACCCCACCTGCCCTATCCCTGAGAGTGCAGCGGTTGTAGGGTCCATAACTAGCCCCATATCAGCCAGAGACCAGAAAGTTTCTCCAAGTTTGTTAGTTCACGACGAAACCATGGACCAAGGTTCGAACCCTGTTGGTGGGGTTGGCTTGGACCTGTTACAGAACGGTTCACAGAAGGAAGTCACTTCCAGTGACTCTGATAGTCCAAATCACGGAACTGTTTCAGTTGCTTCACAAAAGGAGAATGCATCAACATCAGAGGGCAGGTTATCTCCGGTGTCATTAGGCGAATGCAATAAGTCTGCAGATGAAAATGAAGCTTATGCAAGTGAAACTGGATCTATGCTTGACCGTGAAACATCCAATAAAAAGACAGCTGTCAAGCGGATCGTGAGACAGGCTAAAAGACACAGACATGATGACATGGCTTACGAGGGTGATGCTGATTGGGAAACACTGATTCATGAACAGAAATTTCTTGTAAACCATCAAGATGGAGATAAGGGCCAGTCGATTAAAACAAAGGCAAAACTAGATTTCTTGCAAACCATTTCTATGGAGACAGAAAGTGGAGGGGTGGCAGCTGTTTCAGTTGGACTGAAAGCTCGTTCTGCAGGTCCCGTTGAGAAGATAAAGTTTAAGGAATTACTGAAACGTAAAGGCGGGCTACAAGAATACATAGAGTGCAGGTGCGTATCTATAAATTTTGTATTTAAATTTTGTTGTTTTTTAGTTGGTTTTAGTAATTTTGTGTTACTTACTTCAGGAATCATATTTTACATCTTTGGAATAAGGATGTAACTCGCATATTACCTCTATCGGAATGTGGAATATCTGATTCTAATGTTGAAGATGAGCATCCGCAGGCTTCTTTGATTAGGGACATCTACTCGTTTCTGGATCAATATGTGAGTTCTGTATATTATTTTACTCATTTGTAAACTTAATTTATATTTTACACACGCTTCTGTTTATCCAACAGAGTTACATAAACTTTGGAGTTGCTTCTAAAAAGGAGATATCGGACAGTGGTGCAAAGCCCAATTTCAGGCTTTCTGGAGACGAGAATGATGGAAGAAAATCTGGAGCCCCGGTTACCGATTTGGATGATGGAGTTTCCTTTATTCTTGGTAAAACTAAAAATTATGATAACTTGACAGATGAAACTGATACAGCTACAGAAGCTTTAGACGGGATTGTTAATAAAAAAGACAAGGATGTTGAGGTGTTGGATTCACTGTGTGAAAGCCTAGAAAATAATTGCCATAGTGTAAAATCACCAAACCGTCTTTATACTCAAGTAGAAGATTTGGTTGATCATAAGGAGCCGACTGTTTGTTCGCAGTGCGATGATTCAGAAACAAGAAAGAAAATCATAGTAATTGGAGCGGGTCCTGCTGGATTAACTGCTGCCCGACACTTGAACCGTCAGGGTTTCCATGTAACCGTGTTAGAGGCCCGTGATAGAATCGGGGGTCGGGTTTATACTGACCATTCGTCTCTTTCAGTGCCAGTAGATCTTGGGGCTAGCATTATCACAGGTGTTGAGGCTGATGTGACGTCTCAAAGAAGACCTGACCCGTCTTCATTAATCTGTGCACAATTGGGCCTTGAGTTGACCGTTTTGGATAGTGACTGCCCGCTTTATGATACCGTCACGGGTCAAAAAGTTCCTTCCGATTTGGATGAAGCTTTGGAGGCTGAATACAATAGCTTACTTGATGACATGCAGTTGGTTGTAGCCCAAAAGGGCGATCGTGCAATGCAAATGTCCCTTGAAGAGGGTTTAGAATACGGGCTTAAGAGCCGGCGGGTTGGAACTGCTAAAACGGATTCCGGAAATGAGATATTGAGTCCTCTTGAACGGAGAGTCATGGATTGGCATCTTGCTCATTTGGAATATGGTTGTGCCGCTTCATTACAGCAAGTATCTCTTCCGTATTGGAATCAAGATGACATTTATGGAGGATTTGGTGGTGCCCACTGTATGATCAAAGGTGGTTATAGTGCTGTTGTTGATTCCCTTAAAGATGGACTACATACCCACCTCAACCATATGGTTACTGATATTTGCTATCAACAAGAAGATGAATCGCAAAATAAAGTTAAAGTTTTTACAAAAAATGGCAAGATTTTCACGGGAGATGCAGTTTTAGTTACGGTCCCGCTCGGGTGTTTAAAAGCTGAAACCATAAAGTTTTCTCCATCGTTACCCGAATGGAAAAATTCTTCCATCAAGCGACTCGGTTTTGGTGTTCTTAACAAAGTTGTCTTGGAATTCCCTGAAGTATTTTGGGACGAGTCTGTTGATTACTTTGGAGCTACAGCAGAAGAAACAGATCAAAGGGGTTGGTGTTTTATGTTTTGGAATGTTAAAAAAACAGTTAACGCACCCGTTCTCATAGCATTAGTTGTCGGGAAAGCAGCAATCAGTGACCAAGATTTGACCCCATCTGATCATGTAAACCATGCGTTAGTGGTGCTACGGAAGCTTTTTGGTGAGGGCGCAGTACATGACCCGGTTGCATCGGTGGTGACTGACTGGGGACGGGACCCGTTTAGCTACGGTGCTTACTCATATGTTGCGGTTGGGGCATCTGGTGAAGATTATGACACATTGGGTCGGCCCGTTAACAACTCTTTATTCTTTGCGGGTGAAGCTACATGTAAAGAGCATCCGGATACGGTGGGTGGGGCAATGATGAGCGGATTACGGGAAGCGGTTCGTATAGTTGATATACTAACTACAGGAAATGATTTTACAGCAGAAGTAGAAGCAATTGCTGCTGCAAAGAGACATTTCGACACCGAAAGGAGTGAAGTTAGGGATATTATTAGAAGACTTGATGCAATTGAACTCACAGATGCTCATAAAAACACTTTGTTACAGAATATGTTTTCTAATGCAAAGAGTAGAGCCGGGCGATTGCATCTTGCTAAAGAGTTATTGAATCTTCCTTCTGATGTTCTTAAATCTTTTGCTGGAACTAAAGAAGGGCTTGCCATTCTCAACTCATGGATATTGGTAAGTCCCAAATTTTATAAAAACTATATTTTCGTATATTCATATTTTAGGAGCTCATTATGTCACTTTGTGACAGGATTCAATGGGGAAGAACGGGACTCAACTGTTGCGTCAGTGTGTTCGTCTTCTTGTGCTTGTATCTACTGATCTACTTGCAGTTCGTCTTTCAGGTATGTACTATACGACTTGATCAAATATGTTAGGGGGAGGATCAAATGAGAAGAAATTTATGTTGGAACAAAAAGAAGTCCCAACCACCTTATGGTGGAGTGGTATGGAGGCTCAACGATTGAAGACCCATGGCTGAAAGGTCATGGGTTCGATTCTTGAGAGCGCCGGGTTTTACCGCTTTTTCCATTGTTGTGCTTTCGGGCGGGTGGATAGTCGGGTTTTCCCCAGAACTGGTGAACTTGGTGAAACCAGGAGCTATGCCGGGTGGAAGGGGTCCTGATTTGATTTCACTGAGCAGGGACTCTGAAAGGAGTTCTTGGTGAATTTCGTTGGCCGTTAAAAAAATAAAAAAGGTTACATAATGGTTAAACATTAAATAATTTAACTCTTCTTGCATTAATTATCTAGTATCTAATTAACTAGTCATTAACACTTTATCCTACACATTATCAAAATTTGTCCTACACATACAAAAATTCACCCTACACCCATGGTTTAAAAAAACGGGTGAGGCGTACGCCTCGAGGCGAAACTCTAAGAAAACGAGTCTGAGTTGCGCCTCATGGGGTCAGATTGTACATACGCCACTAAGGGCTGAGGCGCTAAGAAAATGTTTGCCTCATGTGCGCCTCGGGTGGTTTAGGGTGTTTTTGACGTGTTTTGTTTTTTTTTTTTTTTTTTTGGGTGTTTTAGACTTTTTGGGTCAATTATATTATTTTTGATGTGCGTTTTTGATGTTTTAGACTTTTCTAGGTCAAGTATTTTATTTTTTACAAACACATAATTTTTATATTTATTTTTTGACTGCGCCTCGGTTCGTCTCGAGGCTTACGCCTCATGAGGCGAAGGGCAAACGCATCGAGGCTTGTTTCTGTTCTTTTAAACTTTGCCTACACCTATCGAGATTATCATATGTTTATCCAAACATGTCGAAATGATCCTTTACTCTAAATAAGGTTTGATTAGAAGAATATATTTTAAAAATGAATTATGTGTTTCGTTTATTTAACTAGGTTAGAATTTGTTCTTTTTCTTCTTGCAAAACATTTTTTTCTCATTTGAATATGTGATAATTGATGTACATAAGATCACATTATGCTGTTATTATGAATGTAGGTATTGGGAAAACTGTGAAAGAGAAGGTTTGTGTACATACCAGTCGTGATATACGTGCTATTGCAAGCCAGCTTGTTAGTGTATGGGTTGAGATCTTTAGAAAGGAGAAGGCTTCTAATGGTGGGTTGAAATTATTAAGGCAATCAAATGCTTCAGATGCTTTCAAAAGTAAATCTCATTCAGCTTCTGGGAAACCGCCTCTCCGTGGGCATCATATTTCATCTGATAACAGAGCCGTGAAGGGTGTGTCTGTAAATACACACAATCGAAAATCTGCAACTAAGCCTGAACATAAACCATCTAGCTCTCAGGGTTCAGCAGGAAAACAAAACTGTAGGGAGGAAGAATACAAAGATGTACCCCTGTCTGAAGAGGAACAAGCGGCTTTTGATGCTGCCGAAGCCGCCCATGCTGCTGCTATTGCAGCTGCTGAGGTATGTTTTCTTTTTTATTTTCATTTTTTTTCTTAAATAAAAACGATGGATTAATGCTGAAAGTGGCAATATGTTTATAAATATACAGGCATATGAATCGTCTGGTGTCAAATGCGGCACACACTTGCTGCTTCCAAAGATACCATCTTTTGAAAAATTTGCCAGACGGGAGCAGTATGCACAAATGGATGAATCCGAGTTCCGGAAGAAGTGGGTTGGCGGCGTTACAGGGCGGCAAGATTGCCTGTCTGAAATAGATTCTAGAAACTGTAGAGTAAGGGATTGGCCAGTAGACTTTTCTGCTGCCGGAGTCAACATCGAGAGTTCCAAAATATCAGTTGATAACCATTCACAACGAAGCAACTCGAATGAAAATGCAGGCCCGTTAAGTTACAAAGAGCATTCGGGTGAAAGTACGGGTGTTGACAAGAGCATATTTACAAAAGCGTGGGTTGATAGTGCTGGTAGCGAAGGGATAAAAGACCATAGTGCCATTGAAAGATGGCAATCTCAAGCTGCAGCTGCTGATTCTGAATTCTATTATAGGAGTATGCATGCAATGGATGACGAGTATTCAAATATGAATCTGAAACCGTCAATTCTCAGGCATGATGGGTTGGCAAATGAGAGCTCAGCTTCTCAAGTTACCGTGAACAGGGAGTTGGTGGGTAACCAACCTCGAGGCGTAGATAAAATTAAACAAGCTGTTGTTGATTATGTGGCATCACTTCTTATGCCTCTTTATAAAGCGAGAAAAGTTGATAAAGAAAGTTACAAGTCGATAATGAAGAAAACAGCCGCCAAGGTCAGCCATATCTCTCTTTTATCAAATTTCTTTCTAAATTGGAATAAGCGCAAAAACATTGTTAAACCTAAGACACTATTGAAAAGTGCCTACAAATTGGTGATTTCAGGTCATGGAGCATACTAGCGATTTAGAGAAAGAGATGGCTGTGTATGAGTTTCTTGATTATAAGCGCAAAAACAAGGTTTGCATTTGGATGTTTTTTCATTCAACTTGCTCTGAGTTTACACCTTTTTTTGTAAAAATGAATTGATTTGAATTTTCTTTTAACGTTGATGGGTCAAAATAGTAAATTTTTAAAAACTTAACTAAGGCAGGAAACTGGTTAAAAGGTTTATTATTTGTTGATTAAACTGTTTTTTTTTCCTGATAAAAATGTTTTAATTATTTTTGAATTTAAATAAGGGACAAAAATTTGCTCTAGTCAATCATACCTAATTTCTTTTGTTACCCGACACACCCGATCTGCATGTTTTGCAACCTACAGTTTTAGTGGCCAACTCGGTGTGCTCTAAGTGGTTTAGATTTTATCTTTGTTATGTATGGTCACTTAAATCGACGTATTTCTTTGTGCAGATTCGAGCATTTGTGGACATGTTAATCGACAGGCATATGGCTACGAAGACGGATGCCAAATCTGGATGTTCCTGAAGACATGTTAATCTCGATGCTTTAAAAAAAAAAAAAATCAAAACAGTAAAAATAAAAATAAAAATAAAAATAGATGAAGATGACCACAAGAGACCATCAAATATGGAAGTCTTCCTTGACTTTTGGTATGGGTTTTTTATTTTTTACAATTGAAAATTGTAAATTAGTTAGGAAGTGAAAACCCATTTCTGTCCTTACTTGAAATCTGTACAGGTTAGGTTAGACCTTGTGGCAACAAAAAAGATTATACAAAAGACACTTTTCTTTCAAACACAAATTCCCATTTTCTTTCTTTATTTTCATCCTTTTTTGGTTGTTTTTCGTTTCAACTTTGCGAGTTTGCAAAAAGCACGAGACTTGAAACCTTTTTGGGTCTCCTGTGATCCTGTCTATTTTTTTTTCTTCCTTTGCACTCGTTTCTGCAGAAGTGCGTTGGTGATTAAGCACCATGAAGCTGTTCTTGGTTGTCCGGGGAAGTGGTACATAGATCGATTAGAAATTTGCTTCGGAGGTTGGTCTTTGAGTTTGAGGTTATGTTTTCATGTGCTTACTTGCTGGTTTTATGAGTTTTCGCAGGAGAAACATGACACATGGAAGTCGTTTGGAACCCTGCCGTATCCTTTTGATTTTATCTTTGTAGGGTGTTTGGGAGCATGGCTTCAAGATTCTTAATTGGAGCCTCAGCTTATATGCAACTTAAATTCAGTTTATTAATTTTAAGCCATACCTTAATGGCTTAATATATCATGTTTGAGAGTTTTTGGGTGTTGGGACTTGGGATAACTAGGGATGTACACCCTTTAACAAAATGAATTGTCTAATTGGATGGTCTTTCTAGGTTGGGTTGGATAAAAGCTGAATATATGTTTAGAATATGTTATATCTAGGGATCTTTCTAAGATAGACAAATATAATATTATTAAGACAAAATTTGTGTTATAATGTAACATAAAAATTAATGTACTATCATATGAGAAAACTACAGTTTTAAACATATGAATAAGAAGCTATACCTATATTTATCAAGTTTAACGTTATTTACAATGAACATTTACTAGTTTATGAGTGCACATCTAATTCTACGAGTGCACATCTTGCTCGAGTGAAATATCTGTACAACTTTGTCACTTCCTCAAGATATTCTAAAGCTGTGATGTAAACCTGGAAAAAAGATTACAAAATTGGTATAAAATGATATGACATTATAATGATTGATTTAAGAGGCGTGAGTTAATTAGTTATCAATTATAAACTAGAGATTTACTTAGTATCTATGAATCATAGGCTATATCTAACTGGCTTAGCAACATTTGTAATCAATATTCCTAGCAACACCAATCAAAATACAAAAACAATATACTCTTATCAAACTAACTATATCTGTGAATATATGCGTGGTTAACAGGTTCTTATATGTAATAATAAGTTTAAAAGCATATATACTATCTTAACATTATTAGTGATCTGCTTTGACATTATTAATGACCTGAACATATATATTATCTTAATATGATTAGTGACTTGCTTTGACAGATTTCCTTTAGGGAATCGTTTTATACAAACATGCATCAATTTGGTCTTGATTCCCACACTTGTTTTGAAGAATTTAGGCAAAACTTGAAGGGGAAGGTGTGAGTGTGCGTTTGGTGTGTGTGGGGATCAATCAAAACATCTGTCCACCCATTTTTTTGTTTTTGATATAAGGGGTAATTACATATATCCCCTTCAAACTTCATAAATTACATATATACCTAAGTCAAAATTTTATTTACATATTTCCCCTTCCTAAACTTCATAAATTACATGTATATCCAAGTCAAAAATTTTATTTACATATTTTCCCTTCTTAGGAAGGGGAAATATGTAATGATATGATGGCTTAATAATGATTATTTAAGAGTGTTAAAACACTCGTTTCGGTGAAATCAAGTTGTAGGATGCATGAAAACATTTTGCATGTTACATGTTCTTTGTGTTCATAACTTATTAAGTTGGAAAGATCGTATGTGATATAAGTTGTAAGATGCAAAGAATGTGTTGTATGACTTGTCGTAAATATAGTTTGGTAAAAGAATTGGGGTAAAATAGTTATTTTCCTATGCATTTTTAATAGAATTGGTATATATATATATAATTTATGAAGTTTTGTAGGGGGATATATGTAATTTAAATTTTAGGTTGGGTGTATATGTAATTATAGTTGAAAATAGGAGGATATACTCACCCCCTTTATGCTCTTTTGGTACATTAGCCCCTTCAATTTTGCTTAATGAGTAATTAATTATACAATTATTCCAAGAATAATTTATTTAAGTGATTAACTTTCAAAACTAGATTAACCCATGTTCTTAAATAGTTAATTGCATTAATTTATTAGTATAGAATTTCGGGTGTTAACACCTACTTTAGACAAATACAAGGTAACTAAATATTACATATTAAATTACAATAACTAACATAAAAGACAGACATAATTACTCAAGTTATTTACATGATTTACGTAATGTTATTAGAAATACATATCCATTTATACTTGTTTAATCACCTTGTAATATCATAGTTCATTTATAATAAATATCTCTTCATTCTCCTATTAATTCTGAGTATATTTAGCCCAATATTTTTCATTGGCGCTATTCGTATTGAACAAGTGGAGTAGCAAAAAACTTTTTGTTTTCTACACCAAAACCATGAGTAACCAACTCCTCTATTTCTCTGGCGCTACATCCGCAACCATTGGTGTTAACACATAGTGGCGGATGGACTTGAAGGCCAGTGGGGTCATATGCACCCACTTAACTTTGGATTACCATATATGTTTTATGATAAAATTAGGATTTAACACTAATGTGCCTCATTATTTTTTTACTGGCCCCAAGTCCTCATTTTCTTCCAAGCTCAATTGTTAAAAAAATCCCTTAACAAGACAAATGGTAGTTCCATTTATCTAGGCCCAGTTTAAAGTAGCCGCATGTGTGTAAGATGATAAAAGTGGTTGATTCATTCCATTCAATAATAATTACAATATATAGAGATAAACCTGGCCCGTAGGCCTCATACTAATAAACCCTAAATACTGTAACACCATATGTTCCAATACTCCCCCGCAGTCAAAGCGACAGAATATCGGATGCTTAGACTGGAAACAAATATCAACATAAACAAAACAAATATTAAAAAGAAAAAGTCTCGATCTCGGTTCTTAATATATAGGTTCAAAATTCTAAATTCTGCCAAAAAGTCCACAAGTTATTTAATTTAAGCCAAAGGAAGTCACCCACGTTCTTCAAAGTCATTGATCCCATAGTTCTGCAAAGGGTGTGGCGTGACCGTGGTCAGGCATCGCCTAGGCACAACCACAAAACTCCTGGATCGAGGAAAATGATGTTAGGATATTTTCGCTTTAATTTGCTCAACGGCTGCCATGGGTTTTGGTTCGTGGTTTTTTGGAAAGGTAAACAAAATTGATAAGATTCAAATGCAGTGGTTCCATCATTTGTCGCACATGGCGAGACTGATGATGGAAGAAAGGCTTATGGAAAGAAAAAAAAATCAGCACCGGGCGACCGTGGTCGTGCAGCGGTGAGTCAAAACCCGAAGGTGGTGAAGGTCGCAGACCGTGATCAGGCAGGTGAGATCCTTAGTAGATCGATGAGAGAGAGAGAGAGAGAGAGAGAGAGAGAGAGAGAGAGAGAGAGAGAGAGAGAGAGAGAGAGAGAGAGAGAGAGAGAGAGAGAGAGAGAGAGAGAGATCCACTCAAACCTTGGTTTGAGAGGTGTCGGTGGACCGTGGCCCGACACAAGTAGAAAACGAAATCGAAGAAAAAGAATGTGATCGACGACAATAAAAAAAACAATTAATCCCAAACCAAATCAAGAATTCCCAAGGGTGTATTTTCGTGAGTGAGGTAAAAAAAAAAAAAAAGCATAGATGATGATGGATGATGAGTGTGGATGAGTAACAATAAATTCCCAACCAATTGATGATTGATGTAATCATGTAACCCATGATCAGTAGGAAAAAAATAATAATTAAATCTCAAACCAATTCAAATTGATTTGTCGACCAACACAAACCCATAATAAAATATTGACGAACAATGATGTAACCGATGAGAATGGATCAGCAGTTCGCGGCGGCAAGACCTTGAAAATTGAACCGAGACCAGGGTTTTATTAGAACATTGAAAAGAAAACAAAAAACATGATGGCTGGACAGGGCGGCGGCAGCGGTGGTGGTGGCACGCCGCACTGTCTAGGGTTTTTCTAAAGAGGTGATGGCTAGGGTTTGTATTTTCTGGTGGTGTAGCGGAAACGGTATAGAGTCTAGGATGGCTCTGATACCATGTAAGATGATAAAAGTGGTTGATTCATTCCATTCAATAATAATTGCAATATATAGAGATAAACCTAGCCTGTGGGCCTCATACTAATAAACCCTAAATACTGTAACACCATATGTTCCAATAATGTGACCATTTGAATTCCATGTTACCAATATTTTTTTTTTTGCAAAATTCTACTATCAACTTCAATCACAAGTTCATACGTCCCATCATCTCGTTGATTTAGTGAGGTATCTCTTGCTATTGGTTTTAATCTACTCTTTTATCACATTGACTATTTATGAATGAATAACTTGCATCCTTTGGATGAGACTTATGAGGCAATGTATTTGCGGTTAAAATATTTATTTTTGTAGTTTGTTTGCCTAGCTATGTTAATACATAAACTTGTGTCATATACTCATAACTCGAGGTACTTTTTACGAATTAGTATACTTTTTTACATGACTCACTCCGATTCGACATGTTCTAACCGTTCTAACATGGCTATTTTTTACACCCACTGGCGAAAAACTCCGAATTCGTCACTGTTAACACACCCAACATAACAGGGTGGATGGAATCAAATAAACGATGCTTTGCGTGTTGTTTCACCCTCAACAGCGTCACAACGTTCAAATGATTCATTCCACTTTGCTATAGAAAATGCTCAGTCGCAACAAGGCTCGCCTACTAAAAAGGTCGCGTCGCTGATTAGTCTTAAGATGTGGTTGATTCAAGAACAGGCAGCCTTAACGCACCACTATAACTCTATAAGCAAATGTTGCGTAGAAAATTACTAAACTTTGTACCAAGAACCCAAGTTCCATCCATATAAACACAACCAAAGTCGTCGTCGTTATGTTATAAAACAATAAAACACACACAAAAGAAACACAAAAACCACGATCCGTGTGAACCTACCTAACCCAATATCAATCAGCCACGTATGCACAACCCACCAATAACATCAAAGCCACAATATCATTGACCATTTCAAACCATCAAGGAGCCGTTGTAACTAACCTTGAGCCCCACGTTTCACCTCTATATAAACCCATTATCCGAACCCTGTTCCCCAATTCGTAACCCTAATTTCTCTTCGATCCCCAATATTATTCATCAATGGCCCGTACAAAGCAAACTGCTCGTAAATCGACCGGTGGAAAAGCTCCACGTAAACAGCTTGCTACCAAGGTATGTCGTTTTGATTCAGTAGATTCAAATCTGGATTAATAATTAATAATACTAATATTTCCCGTTGGACCCTGGTCTACCAGCTATTATGATGTAACTTTCGTATTTTGTTTTAATGAAATATTTTCAAAAAAAAAAAAAAAATCTGAAAGATAATATTAATATTGTGTTTATTATTATTCTCAGGCTGCCAGGAAATCTGCTCCGACTACCGGAGGAGTGAAGAAGCCTCACCGTTACCGTCCTGGAACTGTTGCTCTTCGGTAAGCTTCTATCTGTTGTGAAATTAATAAATTATTGATTGAGATTTTGAGCTTTCAATATATGGTTATGGTTATTTGTTTCAATACCGATGATAATGAATTTAATAATCTATTTAGGGTTTATAGCTGTCTGTATATGGTTGATGATAGTTTTTGTAAGAACATGTTTGATCATTGATATATCGTTGATTGAGCTTTTTAGCTTTCCGTATGGTTATTTGTTTAAATTGACTGAAATTTTGAGCTTTTTGTATATGATTATTTGTTCGGATACGTATATTAGTTTTTGTTAGATTATTTCTGATGATCATTGATAACGAGTTTATAATTAACTGAGATTTTGAGATTTCTGTATGATTATTTGTTAGGATACCTATATTGGTGTATGTTAGAAGATGTTTGATCATCATTGATAGTGACCTTATTGATTTTGAGCTTTATGTATCGTTATTTGTTTCAATACCTATATTATTAGTTAGAATTGATGTAGCATATCCCTTGGTAAAGCTTGAGAAAGAATAGCATAAGCTTTCGTTTTTGAATAGTATCTGTTTGATGGTCATTGATATTTAATTTCAATACAGTGAGATCCGTAAGTACCAAAAGAGCACAGAGCTTCTCATCCGCAAGTTACCCTTCCAAAGGCTTGTTCGTGAAATCGCTCAGGATTTCAAGGTTCGCTTTTAGCTTGTCCCATATTTCGAGTATATCTTTCTACAATTTTTTTATTCATGTTTGTTCTAAACTTGTGTCTTGGTTTTGTAGACTGACCTGAGGTTTCAGAGCCATGCTGTGTTGGCACTTCAGGAGGCTGCTGAAGCTTACCTTGTGGGTTTGTTTGAAGACACAAACTTGTGTGCCATCCATGCCAAGAGGGTGACCATCATGCCTAAGGATATCCAGTTGGCCCGTCGTATTCGTGGAGAGCGTGCTTAAGATTCCTTTGGACTAGTTTGCTTTGTTTTTAATTTTGCTACTGTAGTATGTATTCTTTACATGCTGAAAACTTGTTTATCTAAGTTAAGTGATGCTGATGGTATTAAACTGATAGATGATTATGATTAATAACATCTTAGGCTTTATATAGTTTGAAATTGGTTATGGAATTGATGATCATATATTGTCATCTTAGCCTTGACGTTTTGGTGGTTTCGAAGATGCATACAACGTTATGCTTCATCTTCCTTCACTGGAATGATTCTCGTTTGTGCTTCTAATTTCTAAGATGCATACACAACCTTTTCAGGCTTGTGTGCCGAATTCTGAACTGTTGCAGACAAAAACCAAAACACAGAACACATAAGATTTCTGCCAGCTTTCCATCTTTTTTGTTTTTCTTATTGATGTTTGGATTTAGGAGGGCGTTCTTGTGAATTGTGGTGTGTCAACACTTTGTCATTATTTTTTAAGTCAGCGGTGCTACACTTGCTACTACCAAACTTTAGTAATGAGCTGAATCCATCTATGAACTTACATCGGCCTAACGGTTCTTCCATCCATTTTAAGTAATTAGCTAACCATTAAATAGATGGAGAACTTTTTCTACCTATAAAAAAATTTAAAAATTTCAAACATACCAGACTATTAGTAATTTCATCATACAAATGAAATATTTATACCATTGATAATAATCTTCTCAAAGTACACGAGCTAACAGGCAAAGTTCATTTCTCTTATGCATGGTGATCCCAGACATAGCATCAAAGTCTATATCTTCGTTCGCCATGCCATCTGGCAATCCCCAATCAAACCAGTAAAGAAGATTAGCAAGTAAAAGTTCCACCATGACAATTCCGAGTGACATTCCAGGACAGATTCTTCGGCCAGCCCCAAAAGGAATCAAATCAAAATCATTCCCTTTGAAGTCAATATCACAACCCAAGAATCGCTCAGGCAAGAACTCTTCCGGGCTCTCCCAAGATTTAGGGTCCCTTCCGATAGCCCATGCATTCACGTACACTATAGTTTTCTTCTTGACTTTGTACCCATGAACAATGGCATCGTTCCTCGTTTCTCGAGGCACTAAAAGGGGAGTCGGAGGGTACAATCTCATGGTCTCTTTTATCACCGCCTTCAGATAAGTGAGTCTTGAAAGGTCATCCTCGTTTATTTTGAAATTCTTTCCAATCACAACTCTCACTTCTTCTTGTGCTTTCTTCATTATTTTAGGGTTCTTTATTAGTAATGTCATCGCCCAAACCACGGTTGCTGCACTAGTATCCGTCCCCGCTACTAATACATCCTAGAAATGAAACATATAGTGAATGAAATTGAACACTGCATCAAATTAAGATTGAAGGAAAGTAAAGATCATACATAATCAATACCATAGAGGAAATTGAACACTGCATAAAACTGTGATTCAATTGCTCATTTTCTTAGAATCAAAGCAGGAAGGAAGAAAATATATGCTTTGAAATTAATTTCATACATGACACTAATTCAAGACTAACATAATAATTTATATTTTCAAGTATGCACTTCAACTAGTGAACAAAAAAAAAAAAAAAGGCTGCCAGCGTGCCACCAAAGGTTATATATGATCATGTAAACTTAAGTGGAAAATTATTTTTACAGCGTTTGTTGTTAGGGTCAATGGAGTGAAGTCTCGAGAAAGGTTGGGAGACCCGACCCTGACCAGTAACACCACTCCCCAGGATTTGGGGGTTTATTTTTCACCAATAACCGGTGAGAGGGTACCGGTCATTGGGAATCACATTTAAATGGTCATGTGACCTTTAAAATAAATAAATAAATAAATCATATTTTCAAACCTTTAAATACCAACCTTTTTTTCAAAATCTTTACACATAGATCCTACCATTCTTCTCGCATTGTACCATCACAAAAAAAAGCCTTGGCTGCATTAATGTCATTTTGGAGCACCGTCTTTGAACAATTCTGTCAACATTTGAGTGAGACGACTTAACGCAAGGTAGATCAAATTTGTTCAAGGTTTAGGGACATCCAAACAAGGTCTAAAAGAGTTGAGATAGTCTTCAATGAGACGATGAATGGAGCGGAGGTGATAAAGAAGGACGAAGTGATAAAGGGAGCCCATCGTGAGTACCAAAGGCGCTACGTGACCCAAAAATTTTAGCATGTTTCGACACTATAAATTTTGAAAAAAACTATTTTAATAAATAATTAGTTTTATTCTAATTTGTACTTTGCATTAATTGTTATTTCAATTATGTACATTTTATTTTAGTAATGAAATTTATATTTTAATAATTACATAAGTTTTATCTACAATATAAAACAATTTTTTTAAAAGTTCAAATTAAGTTATAATAAAATAATTAAGTTTTGATGAATTTTGGGATGACATACAATTTGAGGAACTCTAGAGTAAATTAAGAAAAGTGAGAAAAATATGACATTGACATGTCACACATAAAAATATGAGTAAAACGGGACGATTCTCTTGACCCTTATATTTTCTTTTATCTTTATTTCTAACCGCTTAATTTATGTACATTTTTATCTGTGTGTTAATTATTAACGCACATTTGCTAAATATATAACTCGTGGGGTACCACCCGTCATTTGCGGAGGATTCGAATCATAGATAAAAATAAGCAAATGACGAGAGCGACAATAGAAAACCAATTCGCGACGGTATATTTGAACGTCACAAAAGTTACGTCGTTATATACGAAAGACAAGTTATTCGAACAAAATTTACATCATCAAAACATATATAAAGATAAATCGAAAGAAAAGTAGTCGTAAAAATGATAAACCACGCAGGGACGTTGTCGGGCGTTAACATGCAACAATTAGATCAAAACGTAAAACATATAAAAGAATAACTAAGTCGACCTAGGACTTGCGCATTGGGACATGGCGTTTTTCAGTACCGGCTTAGCCTAACAACGCCCTGCCACAAAATGATAAAATTGACAATCCACTAATATTATATATAAGACCATATGTTACCATCACGCCCCATGGCGTTTTTCAGTGCCAGCTTAGCGTAACAACACCCTGTCACACCCATGTGTGATTGTGGGTGGTGCATTTGGGGCTGGTCACGGCGTGTGTGTGAGTGGGGGGGGGGGGGGGGGGTTAAATATCAAATTGGGCTGGTTTCTTACATTCCAATTAGACTTTGGGTTGTGGATTAACTAAACCATTACCACGTCACCGTCACGTCAATGCTACGTGAGAATTTAAGCACTAACTAAATACTTAATAACTGGTGTGTTGTAGTGGAATAACCAAATTAAAAAAAGAAGAGTAAATTGCCAAAATGGCCCCTCAGGTTTGGCCCAGATTGCTTGTTTGGTCAGTTATCTTTTTTTTCTGCCAAAAGGACCCCTCACAGATTGAAAATTGCCAAAATGACCCATATTTAACTGAGTTTCTAACTGAGGATGGAAAGTCAGTTAAATATCAGGGGTAATTTCGTCCTTTCACTCTGTACTTCATCTTCTCCATATAAATAAAGCACAAATTGATAAACCTTATGAAGTTGCAATTCTTTAAAAACTAGCATGTCGACCCAACCTGAAGTGACTCGTCACTCATTTGACATGTTACCCAACCTAACCCACCCCTCCCATTTTAATAACTCTAATTGGCATCCATCGATCTAAAGCTGTGAGCCTATGAACTGTACGAAATGTAACTATAAACATACCACATCTGCAAAAACAATTTCCAGCTCCTGCCGCCGCCAGCGGCGGAGCTCCGGCAGACCACGGTGGCAACCACCTGTGTTTATTCGGCTCGGAAAGCAAACCCGATTTGCGGCTTCGGATCTGGTAAGCTTCTCGGGGTTGTGATTGTATAGTGCTTAAGAACGGATGGGTGGAGATGAATGATAAGAAACCGGTTCAGTTGCATTTAAACGTCTGGGTTGAACCCGACCCGAGATTTGTATTCGAGTTCGACGGCGAACCGGAGTGCAGCCCACAAGTTTTTCAAGTCAACGGAAACGTACGTCGGTTACAAAGAAAAAGAAAAGCTTACCACGATCTGTCCGGGTCACCAGTAGCCATGGCTTCGATGGTTACACCTTTTGTGCCTTCACACGGGTCAGACGTGGTCAAAAAGTCCAACCCAGGGGGTTGGTTAATACTCAGTGGTGGGGAAATACCGGTGATAGTTGGAGTTGGAGAGGAGGAGAGAGAGGAGGTGGCGGAAAGGGGCGGAGTTGCAGGAGGTGGAGTTGTGGAAGGAGGGGTGGGTGCAGGGTTGAAGAAGATGATGAGGAAGAAGGAGTGAGATGAAATGACGAAAATGCCCCTGATACTTAACTGGCTTTCCATCCTCAGTTAGAAACTCAGTTAAATATGGGCCATTTTGGCAATTTTCGATCTGTGAGGGGTCCTTTTGGCAGAAAAAAAAGATAACTGACCAAACAAGCAATCTGGGCCAAACCTGAGGGGCCATTTTGGCAATTTACTCAAAAAAGAAAACAATGTGATTAGTTAGATTGTGGTGGCCCCCACCTTCTTCCTCATTAATGTCGCCATTGGAACGACGATGGATCTCAATGGCGGCCGCATTAACAATTAAGCCGGTACGGTGTTTATCGCTCCCTATGCTGATGTGGCATGTGGGCGTTAATCCCGTCTTAACATTTTTTTTGGAAGGTGATTTTTTATGTTGTGGCAGAGTTCATCACAACCGCCCAGAAGAGGATCCCCTAGCCACTCTACAATGGTCAGACTATGTTGTCTTAACCGGGTCCATGCTAACACGAGAGTGGCCGGCCCACAAGCGAGTCGAGGCTGCGCATAAGGGGCACTAAGGCTTTCACCTGGAAAATTTCTCGCCACCTGCCACTTGACAGATGTTGCACCCTCCACAAGAGACAAACCTCTTTGGAGTAAATGCACGATAGTAGAAAAAACTGTTTTCATGCCACGTTCTATAATTTATAATAAAGAAAAAAACTAGTAAGCATACAATAGGGAGAGCATATTTTAGTTACCATGATCATGGCTTTTATATGGTCATGTGTGAGGCTGAAGATATTGTCTTTCACAAGTTGTAGCAGAATGTCAATAACATCATCCTCACAAGACTTATCTTTTTGAGGCATGATCAGCCGTGTATCAATGAGTTGTTGGTAAAAGGAATCAAGATCTTGGTAGCATTTCTCTAGCCGATTCGTCTTGCCCATCAACCGATCAACCAAACCGACGAAAGGCAGGCCGGGCCAAATATCCGAGACATAAAGATCCACTAAATGTGCCTGAACTTCATTAATCAGTCCAACAACCTTCTTTCTTTCGAGCCCATTTTGATAATGGTACCACTTGCCGAAACACACTCTCATCATTACATTACTCATCAGATTCTTCATCATTTCACTAAAGTTTACCTTTTCGGACGAAAGCGCTAGGTCATGTATCGTCCTCATGGCACTTGAGACCTCATCCTCTCGAATATACCTGTTAAATAAGGAAAACTCAGTAAGTTATTGTTATGTATTATTAATCAACTATATATATTGATACAATTATAATAATAATAATTATACGACAACATAATCATATCATATGATATATATTATAGTTATAATAAAGATAATATCATAAACCCTAATCAATATATTATGTTTGGTATATATAACTAGCAACAGTGGCGGATCCAGAGTATTAAACATGATATATGCCCCGATTCATGCCCAAAGAATAAGCTACAATTATGTTGTAGTCATAGAGGGTGTTTGGGATTGAGTTTGGAAATGTAAAAGTGCTTTTGATCAAAAGTGCTTATTAGCTTATGACTTTTTGAAAAGGAGTTTTAAAAAAAGTGTTTGGATTAGCTTTTAGGATGAGAAACGTCAAATAGTCAATAGATTGTCTTTTTTAAGTGTTTCGCTTAACTTATTGTGAATATTGGTTGTATGGGTGGTAAATTTGTAATTTTTTCCAAAAGTCAAAAGCCAAAAGCCAGGATTTCTAACTTTTCAAAAACAACTTTTCTACCCTTAAAAGCCAAAAGTCAAAAATCAAAACAGAAAGTGCTTTTGGGTTACACAAACAGCTTATTGACTTATTGGCTTTTTGGAAAAGCTAATAAGTCAATAAGTTGTTTTGAAACTCAATCCCAAACACCCTCATAGTCAATATTATGAGTCATAGTCAAAATTATATATTCATTGTAATTATTGTATTGCCTAGATTAGTGGTTAGTCTCTTGTATATAATGACTTGTATATTCTCAATGAAAGGCATCAAACCATTTGAGTATTTTACATGGTATCAGAGCCAAGAGCTCAATACCTTACCTAAAGGCTTCTCTATTTCTTTTCTTTCACCAGCTACGACTGCTTGACTACTACCCACCTAAAAAAAAAAACTAGCGCACCTGTTTTCTTTTTCTGTTCGATTACCACCCATGGTTGACAATACCAACCAAAATGAAACCGAAAAATTCTTCCAAGCTCTCGTCATTGACTCTACTGATCCGGATTAGAACATGGACACGGGGGCGTCTGATCACTTGACGGATGATGAAGGTATATGTTCTAACTCTCAATCTTTAAATTCCATTAAATCTATTCTAGTCGGTAATGGCCAAAAAATGCCAATCTTCGGATCTGGAAATGCATATTTTCCAAACCACCAAAACAACCTTCACCTAAACAATGTCCTATACACCCCTCATGTTATTAAAAATCTCATTTCTGTTAGAAAATTCACCATTGACAATTCTGTTTCTGTGGAATTTGATCCTTTTGGATTTTCTGTGAAGGATCTCAAAACTAGGAAACTTCTAAGCCGTCACAATAGTGACAACCATCTTGTGACAACTTGCATCCTTCACTTTTCATAAATGTGCATAATTGGTTCCTCAACTATTTCAAAATTTTCATTTTTAACCATCGTATTTTAATAGGACCAAAATTCACAATTTAATAAAACTTATAATTTTTATAAGTAAAAGTATGCACGTTTTATACTCACATCTACACCCGAGCACGTATGTTTCAGACCTTGATACTCAAAGTCCTTAATTTTCGGTCCTAAAACAACTTAGAAACAGAATGAAACAAGTCTATAACTTAAAAATTGATTAAATTAGAAAAAAATATTTTTTTTAGCCCTCGCGGTCCACTAAGACAGTCAAAGTTCCAGTCAAAGTCAAAGTCCTAGTCAAAAGTCCTAGTCAAAGTATCAGTCAAAGTCTTAGTCAAAATCCTAGTCAAATAGTCAATTCATCTTAAAACCTTACTTTATTGTGTTGACCAATTTTAAAGCCTAATTGAATCCAAAACTAGTATAAAAACCCACCTATGACCCATTACACTTTGCACCTCTAAATCGATTGTTTCAATTCGATTAAACTCTCCCTCATACCTTTCTTCTAGAGTATATTACATTTGAAGCTTTGATTATAAGCTCTTGTAATTGGCGAATTGGAAGCTTGATATTTTTTTTACTATTCGGTTTCTTTTCTTCTAAATTGGACTAGTTTCGTTGTTGAATCTTTGGATTGCTCGCATTTTCACGCTCGCTTAGTCATCTAGTCATTTGGCGAAAGTGAGTATTTCCTATCCCCTTTTTGTCTTTATTCATTTTTGGGGTGTTACATGTACACTTATATAAAATACACATACAAGTTCACATTTTTACAATACAATTCTAGTACATTGTGCATTTGCTTACATACGTGCTTTATGCTTAGACATTACATGTAGAATACATTTGTACTTAGTGAAATCATTAACCATGTACAAGCCGACCTTAACATTGGATAGCGCTATTGGATTGACAACCCGCCTAGGTTGATTCTCCCCCTTTTTCATCGGAGAATCCGTGGTCATTGTTAAGTTTTTATCCATTTATTGGATAAGTACACCGCCGTTCATTTAGTACATTATATAGTCACAGGATTGATTTCGCTCATTTGTATGATACATAGTTTACATATTTGCAATGTAGCTTGCACTTGAATTGTATAACATTTTTCCAACTTACTATATGTATTAAATCTAGGAATGCTCACCAACATTTCATATGTTGACAAAACTTATTTTGTACATGTTTCAGGTGCAGTTTGATCTTAGTACTATAGCGTTGGATTTTAGTGCTTGCTTTTAATAAGTTATTTCAAATTTCATGTTTCGTTCAGACTTTTGTATTTCTTTTCCATTTCATCTTTGTAAGACAATTTAAATTATTCAATAATATATTTACATTTTAGTACCATGTGCTTTTGAACAATCGTCACTACGTGACACCTCGATGATTCCGCCATCGGTTAGGGTGTTACAGATTGGTATCAGAGCCATGGTTATAGGGAATTAGGTTATTAGAATGCCTTTTAGCCTAGTCTATAACCAAGCTTACATTCACGAGTCCTCTCGTGTTTATTTCTCTTTATCCTATTATTTTCTTTCAAGATATTTTCGCTATGATTCTTTCTCGTTATTCTTTCGGTGTGTTGTTTAAAGAAGAAGATACTCGTATTTCACAAACGAAACGATATCACCAAGTTAGGAGTGACATCCATACCTTGGTGATTAGTTTCACTCCTCTATATGTTATTTATCTTAGGAATATATCTTTGAGATAAGTGTGACATCCACACCTCAAAGAGTATTTCTTTCAAAAAGGAACTTAACCACTAAGCTGGGAGTGATATCCTTAACTTAGTTATTGGTTTCATTCCACAATCGTTTTCAATTTTGAAATACATCTTTGAGTTAGGAGTGAAATCCAAATCTCAAGGGTCTATTTTTGCATCTCGTTTTTAATCTCGCTAAAGTTTTGGAATTCACTATTGATGGGGCACGTGCAATCTGGAAGGGTGAGCGCCTGTATCCTGAGTTTTCTGTCTAGGCCTGATATTTCGTATAAATCCCAATCAGACGAGGGACCCGTATACCTACCTGTGAACTCTTGGGATGAGCATTCACTTATAGGCTAAAGTACGCCCCCACAAGTCACTAGGAAATTTCAAATACTTGAGTTGGTCAAAATTTCCTATGGAAACAATTCCAATGTTTTATATCATTGATATTAATGTTTGTTTATCGTTTGAAGATTCCATTTAATCACTTGATGTTTCATATGCCATTATTCATCGATAATTCGCTTTTGAATCCCTTATCATCATTACTAAAACTTTTGTTCGATATATTATCGCATTAAAGCTTACACTATTTCACTTATGCTCATGATTATTACACTATAAGGTATTACTCGTTTTGCGTTAAAACATTTTTACCCACGACTTAAGTTTTAAACTCCGTGTTTAACTTTGATCACATCCTGATTTTAGGAATGTTGCGTCATCATACAGTTAAAAATGAATATGGTTTCTCCAAACTTATTATTTCAACCTGTTTTATACCTTCATGTTTACAAACTTACTTGATCGAAGTCACAGTATATCCTCATATACCTAATACTAATATTGCTGCACCTAGTCCCCTAAGCCATAGCCAACTACCATTAGTTAGAACTTCTTAGTCAGACTAAACTCATACATAAATGCCTACCTACACGATACGCACTAGTACACTACTCTCTAAAATGATTAATTTGACAACTTATTCTATAAGTCTTTTCACAAAGCCTATTTGCCAAATTAGAACACACTTTTCACACACCTTGTGCCTTGAAACAAATAGCCCGCTATGAGCCCAAAGAGATGCCTTAACGATCCTGCAAATAAATGACCTTTCAATGTATAAATTTCGTAAAAGTTTGAAAATTTAAAAGGTTTCAAGTTTACCCAGTCTTAACGGGTAACACTTCGATTTTCTCAACATTTCATAACAATTAAAAATTTCTGACTTTTCAACCCACAAGTTAAAGAAATATTTAAATACAGAAAATTTTATTTTCCAAAATTCGTCAAGGCATCGAGGATCATTCACAACCTTCACATCATTTTAAATCTTGGTCTTTCGAAACACATTAGATTTACACACACTTCATGAAATGGTTTCATCTTGCATTTTATAAACTTGCATTGCATATTTTACAAATCAAATGTAAATCTGCATGTTTTCATATAACATATCCAATATATGTTTTCGGGAGGAATTAGCAACTAATAATATACCTTATAACACTTTTCAAACTCGACTTCTCGTAAACACATGAAAATGTGTACCTACGAAATCTTTTCAAGTGAACCTGTTTTGAACTTAAAACATTCTTCGGTTTCCAAAAAGTTATCCTCATACCAGTAGACTATACGTCTGTTCTGCGCACTTTCATTTACAATAAATTTCATTATTTTCTTACACCATTCAATTTATAGTTACGTTCGTACATTATCTTATTATTTTTGTATTATTCTTTTGTTGGTAGTTATTTTCACGCGTTATTCGCAACTATTCTCGCACTAGTTATTCTTACAACACTAGTTTTGAGCATTAATTTAACTCGTTTACTTTCATTTTGTGCAAATTGCGCGATTTACTCGATTTACGTTATGCTATTCTTTCAATCGAAATTTTATGCTATACTTATATACTTACATGAACGCATATTTGGTATGCATATTTTTTGTGAGCAAAACCCTGTTATACTTTACAGTATTTTGTTCATCATCATGACCAACGAACATACTAATTGATAGCTCGTATGAGATCTAAGCCAGTTCCCATGTACGACTCGGTTCAGAGTATTCCTCTAACCCAAGGGGAACGGTGTAATCCTCAGAGTTTATCAATATGGTTGTTTAGAGCCCAATGATGTGAACAAAAATTTACCGGTTAAGGGTGAACCCGAAAGGTGAAGAACCCCTAATCATGTCTTATACTTACACATTAATCTCATTATGGTTAAAAGGTGAACCTGAAAGGAGAAGAACCTGTAACCGCATCTTATACTTGAGCAGTATCTACTACTTAACACATTTTGGTTGCACGCATTGTTTCTTGTATTACTTATGTTAGTGTTATGAAAAAGCATAGCACCCTAGTGTAAGGTAAATCGATGATTACGGTCCGGAACGCAATCATGGATTTACAGGTACATGGGGGTGGTGTGTGATTCTACTTAGGCTATTGGTAGACAATCAGTACGAGTCCAAAGTATCAGTAGTGTGGTGGGTTAGCTGCGGTACACCCTATATATAAGCACGAGCGATACTGCGGGAGCAGACTAGGAGTCTGACCAAGAACCTACCCATTACTATCTCTTTATTAGATCGCTGACTAATAGCTAGCATTTTCGATAAGAATGTTCTTACACGAGCTTCAATTCGACTTCCTAGAGTCTTTCTCTGGACCATCCACACAGAAAACACAAACTTTGTATACTCTTACACTCTCTGTTAGTCGAAATCCTGTTGCACGTTCTTAATAAAGTTCGGTCAGAAACTTCTCTAAAGTAAGGGAAGCTACTATAACACTGCCCTGCCCTAACCAGTTACGTACTTTTCCCAAACCTTGCTCATTATAAACTCTTAATTCTCTAACCTTGGGTCAAATTTTAAGGGTTTTCAAACTCTTATTTTGGGTATTAAACAACTACTTCAAACTTTGTCAAATCATGGCTGATGCATTTCTTAAAATCTACTTGCCTTTTTACAAATGTCTTTTATTTCATGGAAACCTTCACTTGAAAGTAATTTCGGGACGGAATTTTCTAAAGTAGGGGAGACTGTGACAACCTGCATCCTTCACTTTTCATAAATGTGCATAATTGGTTCCTCAACTATTTCAAAATTTTCATTTTTAACCATCGTATTTTAATAGGACCAAAATTCACAATTTAATAAAACTTATAATTTTTATAAGTAAAAGTATGCACGTTTTATACTCACATCTACACCCGAGCACGTATGTTTCAGACCTTGATACTCAAAGTCCTTAATTTTCGGTCCTAAAACAACTTAGAAACAGAATGAAACAAGTCTATAACTTAAAAATTGATTAAATTAGAAAAAAATATTTTTTTTAGCCCTCGCGGTCCGCTAAGACAGTCAAAGTTCCAGTCAAAGTCAAAGTCCTAGTCAAAAGTCCTAGTCAAAGTATCAGTCAAAGTCTCAGTCAAAATCCTAGTCAAATAGTCAATTCATCTTAAAACCTTACTTTATTGTGTTGACCAATTTTAAAGCCTAATTGAATCCAAAACTAGTATAAAAACCCACCTATGACCCATTACACTTTGCACCTCTAAATCGATTGTTTCAATTCGATTAAACTCTCCCTCATACCTTTCTTCTAGAGTATATTACATTTGAAGCTTTGATTATAAGCTCTTGTAATTGGCGAATTGGAAGCTTGATATTTTTTTTACTATTCGGTTTCTTTTCTTCTAAATTGGACTAGTTTCGTTGTTGAATCTTTGGATTGCTCGCATTTTCACGCTCGCTTAGTCATCTAGTCATTTGGCGAAAGTGAGTATTTCCTATCCCCTTTTTGTCTTTATTCATTTTTGGGGTGTTACATGTACACTTATGCAAAATACACATACAAGTTCACATTTTTACAATACAATTCTAGTACATTGTGCATTTGCTTACATACGTGCTTTATGCTTAGACATTACATGTAGAATACATTTGTACTTAGTGAAATCATTAACCATGTACAAGCCGACCTTAACATTGGATAGCGCTATTGGATTGACAACCCGCCTAGGTTGATTCTCTCCCTTTTTCATCGGAGAATCCGTGGTCATTGTTAAGTTTTTATCCATTTATTGGATAAGTACACCGCCGTTCATTTAGTACATTATATAGTCACAGGATTGATTTCGCTCATTTGTATGATACATAGTTTACATATTTGCACTGTAGCTTGCACTTGAATTGTATTACATTTTTCCAACTTACTATATGTATTAAATCTAGGAATGCTCACCAACATTTCATATGTTGACAAAACTTATTTTGTACATGTTTCAGGTGCAGTTTGATCTTAGTACTATAGCGTTGGATTTTAGTGCTTGCTTTTAATAAGTTATTTCAAATTTCATGTTTCGTTCAGACTTTTGTATTTCTTTTCCATTTCATCTATGTAAGACAATTTAAATTATTCAATAATATATTTACATTTTAGTACCATGTGCTTTTGAACAATCGTCACTACGTGACACCTCGATGATTCCGCCATCGGTTGGGGTGTTACTGCCCCTGCTCGCGTCACACCCACTGTCTTTGCTACTTTCACTCCCGAATCCTGGCATGATCGTCTAGGCCACCCGGGAGCTTCAGTTATTGATGTTCTATCTTCGAATAAATTTATTTCATGTAATAAGACTAATCATTTGTTTTGCAATTCATGTCCACTTGCCAAACATCAACGATTACCGTTTTCTTTATCCACATCTAATACTGTTTTGACTTTGACATTGTCCATTGTGATCTATGGACCTCCCCCATTGTCTCCAACACAGGATACAAGTACTACATGGTGCTTGTTGATGATTACACCAAATACACGTGGGTTTTTCCACTACGTTACAAGTCCGAAACCGTCACAAAATTTATAAAATTTTTCACCTACATTAAAACCCAATTTCACCTTCCCATCAAATCTTTCCAATGTGACAATGGTGGCGAATTTAATAACCATCAATTCAAAAATTTTGCAACTTCAAATGGAATTCAATTTCGTTTTTTCGTGTCCTCACACGTCTCAACAAAATGGCAAGGCCGAAAGGATGATTCGTCGTCTAAACGAAATCATGCTTTCCATCTTAACACACGCTTCCATCCCTACCACTTTTTGGGTTGAGGCAATCCACACGGCCGTCTACCTTCATAACATCTTACCAACTAAACTCCTAAACAATCACACACCTACCGCTGCCCTCTACCTTCGCCATCCGGAATACGATCATCTACGTGTTTTCGGACGTGCGTGCTTCCCAAACAATCTTCCACCCGACCACATAAACTTGCACCACGCTCCACCCCTTGCATATTTCTTGGATACCCATCCGATTATAGGGGTTATAGGTGCCTTGATCTTGACACTGGCAAAACTATTTTCTCCCGCCGTGTTACCTTTGATGAAACGTCATTCCCGTTCTCACAAACTCACCCACCAACCGATTACTCTCTACTTGAAACTGATCTATCCAACACCATCTTTACTCACTCACAATCCTTTGAACCTTCTTTTGGCCCAAACCACAACCTGAGCCCACCCCCATCCGTTCCCTCTACACCACCCACAAGCCTAAACCCCCCACCCCTACGGCCCAGTACCCTGACCCAGCTCACACTTCCCCTAAACCTTCCATTCATTCGAATCACACCACTAACCAACCCTATAGCCCATCCGCCACCGACCCACAAACCTCATCATCTAACCATACACATTCTCCCGTTCATCACCCACAACAGATTAACAACCCACGACCACCACCACCACAAAACACACACCCAATGACTACTCATCTCAAAGCGGGAATCACCAAACCAAAGGCACCCATTAATCTCCATACCACTTCCACTCCTTCCATTTCACACATACCAAAATTTTACCGATATGCATTGTCCGACCTGAATTGGAAAGAGACCATGAATGATGAATATAGAGCATTAATGGAAAATAAAACTTGGGAGTTAGTTCCACGGCCTGCAAATGCACACATTATTAGATGCATGTGGCATTTTCGCCACAAATTTCATGCTAACGGTTCTTTGCAGCGTTATAAAGCTCGTCTGGTGGTGAACGGTAAATCTCAACAAGTGGAAATCGACTGCTTTGACACTTTCAGTCCTGTTGTCAAGCGCACCACTATTCGTACCGTTCTGAGCATTGCGGTATCAAGAAATTGGCCGATACATCAACTTGATGTGAAGAACGCCTTCTTGCATGGAGATCTCAATGAAACGATCTACATGTTTCAACCACCTGGTTTTGTTGATTAAAATAACCCGTTTCATGTTTACAGGTTGAACAAATTGTTATACGGGCTAAAGCAAGCCCCTCGTGCTTGGTATCAACGCTTCGCTAATTTTATGGTTTCATGTGGCTTTAGAAGTGCTTCTACAGATAGCTCTCTGTTTGTCTATCACCAAGGAAATCGCACGACATATTTACTCCTATATGTCGATGACATAATGCTCACCACATCGGATGACACCTTTCTTAAACAAACCATAGATTCTCTGTCAACAGAATTTGCAATGTCAGACTTGGGAGATCTTCATCATTTTCTTGGAATTCAAGTGACACGAACTAAGGAAGGTCTTCAGCTCTCACAAGAATCATACACTCGAGACATCCTAGCTCGCGCAAATATGTTAAACTGCAAGCCATGCAACACACCCTGTGATACGGACTTCAAGTTCAGTGCACAGGCTGGTTCCTTTTATCAGATGGCACACTCTACCGCAGTCTAGCAGGAGCCCTTCAATACTTAACTTTCACAAGACCAGACATCTCATACGCAGTTGAACAGGTCTGCCTATTCATGCACGCTCCAAGGGATCCACAATTTCAATATTTAAAGAGAATATTGCGCTTTCTAAAGGGCATGTCCGATCATGCTCTCTACATACGCCCCTCCAAATCTTTCAATGTCACTGCTTATTCTGATGCCGATTGGGGGGGGGGGGGGCTTCCCAAACTCCAGACGCTCCACATCAGGGTACTGTGTCTTTCTCGGTGATAACTTGGTCTCTTGGTCGTCTAAACGCCAACACACTGTATCAAGATCAAGTGCCGAAGCCGAATACCGGGGCGTTGCTAATGCTACTGCAGAAACGAGTTGGATTTGCAACCTACTTCTAGAACTTCATATACCCACTCGTCAAGCAACGATTATTTTCTGTGATAATGTTTCAGCTGTCTACTTGGCAGAAAACCCGGTTCAACATCAACACACAAAACATGTGGAAATAGATATTCATTTCGTCCGTGAAAAGGTTCGTATTGGTGACATCCGTGTCTTGCATATTCCCGCTGACTATCAATATGCAGATATTTTCACCAAAGGACTTCCGAAGCAATTGTTCAACCGATTCAAGTCCAGTCTTTGCGTGCGTTGACTACTACCGCTGCGACTACGGGGGACTATTAAACATGATATATGCTCCGATTCATGCCCAAAGAATAAACTACAATTATGTTGTAGTCATAGTCAATATTATGAGTCATAGTCAAAATTATGTATTCATTGTAATTATTGTATTGCCTAGATTAGTGGTTAGTCTCTTGTATATAATGACTTGTATATTCTCAATGAAATGCATCAAACCATTTGAGTATTTTACACAGAGGAGGTTCCGGGGTTCCCAGGAACTCACTCGATTTGAAATTTTTTTTGAAAATTTTAGTGGAAAAAGTTAAAAAAATTAGTGAAAATCAATGAAAATCTACGAAAGGAACCCCGTGCAAATCGTTTCTGAATTTGCCACTGACTAACAATACCTAAAAGATTGAACCCTTTTAGGGCTGAACAAATGGAAGCTAAAGATCTTTCTCATCTCTCTCCAATGCTCATTGTAGGGAGCAAAAGTTATATCTAGGCCATTATAAGATAACTTCTTTTGGCCAATAAATAATGGCCTATCACAAAATGTAAGATCTTGGGTTTTCATGACTTCTTTTGCTAAACTCGCTGAAGATATGACAACAGCCGAGTTGAAACCGAATTGGAGGGATACGATCGGACCGTAGGGTTTGGCAAGGTTCCATAAAGAAGTATGGAGGCTGGATTGATCTAGCTGGTGCAAGTTGCCAATGAAGGGTAGTCCAGGAGGGCCTGGTGGATTGGATATTGATTTCTTTTTGGAAAGAAGGTAATAAAAGAGAGATAAGAGGATAAGAAACAAAAGAGGCAGTAGCATGTTGAAGATCATGTTATGAACCTACACAAGTTGTTTTTATTTTTATTTTTTAGAATTGAATTATGGAGCTATGATAAGAATGAATTATGAACCTCCAATTGCATTATTCAATCCATTGTGCTGGATGCATGGGGACCTTACGATTAAAAAGGTGTTTTTTTTCTTTTACAGCAAAACTAACAAAAATGTATCTAGAAAATTATCAAAATAGTCATTTTTGACTATTATACTATGTATCATTTTAAACATAAGTTAAACAGTTAAATTTAAGATGAACAGTTAGATTGTAAACGTTTTTAACGACGAGATCTATTAACGCTTTTTGCATGTCCTTGGAAATTTAAAGTAGGCGCAAATTCTCCCAATTTATGTCCTACAATACGATCTATTATATAAATAGATAAATGTTCCTTTCCATTATGGATAGCAATAGTATGGCCAACCATTTTGGGTATAATGATAGATGCCCGGGACCAGGTTATTATATTATTATTTCTTTTTCTTCTTTTGTGTTAAGCTTATTTATTTTTTTTAATAAATGATTCGCTACAAAAGGATTTTTTTAGTGAACAGTGAAGCATGATTATTTTAATCAATAGTAATCCGGGCCTTTTTTTTGTAATAGTAACATCATATTTTATTCTTTTAAGCTTGGTGAATCATATCAGTGTTGTGGTGAATCATCAGTGCTCTGATGATACAATGCCACGTTTCCAACTATTTGCTGCCTATATATCCATGTTTACAACATGTAGACACTATATTCTCAATAAATTACTAATATAATTAGTATATATATATATATTAATTGTTAACGGTTGGCACAACAGCCTCTTTCCCGATTTTCAACTTTTTCCCACAAAAGTTTTTCCCTTTCGATTATGTCACAGTTTCCGAAATAGCGTTAACAGCCGCCGAAACAGTTCCTCACTGTTGGATCAGTTTGCTCTTTTTGCTAAGTAAGAACTTGCTATCTTGACACTTAAGTGTTTAGCAAGCCCTTGTATATCAGATTATAAGCACAGCGGAATGTATAAGTTAAAGCAACACTTTTTATACTTAGGAAGAGTTATTACTCCCCCTAGATGATTGAAACTAATAAATGACAAGTATTTATTATGAATCTAAGCAGTAAATGAGAATTAGATACTTAGACAGATTCACAATAAATACTGAAATGGAATAGAACAGTGAAAGTGTTTGAAGGATATTTCTATTAAAATCAATGTCTAAAATAGAAGGTTGAAGCCTCCTATTTATAGACGTTTACATACATGTATCTTGCCCAAAAAGCAAGTACAGAGACAACAGAAACAAGTTGCACAAGTTGCAACATTGAAACTAACAAATACAGCTAAAAGTAATAATAAACAATAAACTACTGATGCAAAAGGCGGTGGAAAATATCTGATGCTAAGTGCTGATGAATGACAAACTACTGATGAGTAGTTTGTCTTCAGTACTTCTGAAGTGAACTTTGTCTGGTTTGGACTTCAGAACTTCTGATGAAGTTTCTTCTTCAGCACTTCTCATATCTTCTCTTCAGCAGTTCTTTGTTTTCTTTTCAGTACTTCTATACTTAGCCAAAATGACAGAAGTGAATTAGACTAAGGTTTCCAAAAGTGGTTTCACCAATCCTCTTTGTCCTAACAATCTCCCCCTGGATTGATGAAGCCAAAACCTTACTAATTCCTTATGTTTTTCTTCTGTCTTGAACAATCTTCCATATCTCTTTGTACATGGTGTTCTTGAGCTGGTTTAACTGTCCATCAGATAGAGATCCTCTCTGTGGTTCCAGATGTTGAATTGTGAGCAGGTCTTGTGTTGACAGTTTCTTTAGATCACTGATCTCCTTGTAAGCCCTGCTTGAGAGGTCTCTTCTTGTCAACAATACTGAGTTGTTATCAGTAAGTGACCATCTGATGATAGGTATCTTTGACTTGTTAAAGTCAGAAGAATAGGGAACCAGACTTGTCCCTTGGGTTGATGGTCCTGAGTGTTGGATGCTTTCAGTTTCAGTTAACCTCAGGTGGGAGTCTCTTCCTTGTTGTTGTTGCATATCAGGCATCTGAACAGTTGGGAGATGGTGTTCAGTCACTACCCTGGTATGCATCTTTTCTTTGATGGTCTTTTGGATTTGGTAGGCAAAAGTGGAAGGATCCCTGAATTGTGTTAACAGAGGTTTCTCCTCAATGTCAAAATCTGAATGGACTATTGAACTTCCTTCAAGTAGTACCATTTTGAAGTCAGTTTTGACATTGTCCTCTGCTTTCTTTCTTTGAGTAGCAGGTCTTCTTGTTGATACACCAGAAGTTCTAACTACTGATCTTGAAGGATCAGCAGTTTGAAACTTCTCTGGATTTGCAGCCTTGGCAGCCTTGTATTTTCTGTAAGTATCCATTAGTCTTTCTTCTTTCCATCTGGATACTGAGGCTTTTGAACCATAGCCCTCTGCTACTAATTCTTCTATCATTTGGGCTCTCTTGGCCTTTCCTTCTTTGCTTGTGGCCAGTTTGTCTGCAAGCAGTTGTGCTCTTCTTGTCAGCTCTTGCATAGAGAGTCCTTTGAGTGTATAGGCTTTAGTCTTGCTGTTCTTGGTAATGTAAGACACCAGTTGTTGTCTTTTATCTTGTTCAGCAATCTCATCAAGGCTAGCCTGCCTTTGTAGTTCTTCAGGCTTAAGTCTAGATCATCCCTTTCTTCTAGAGTTTTCCAGATCAGATCTTCTCTGGCCTTCTTGTTGGCTGCAACTAAGCTCTTCTCTAATAATTCAGCTGATTGAGAGATAGGAGAAGGGTTTAGTACAGTCATTGTTGTAACTGTAGTAGGCCTGATAGGATCAGATGTTGGTTGAATGGGAGCAGTGGTTCTGGAAGGGTCAGCAGTTTGAGGTTTGGAAGTGTTAACCTCTGATGGGTTGACAACTGCTGATGGTTTGTCAACTACTGAAGGATTGTCTTCAGTACTTTCTGATTCTTCATCAGAACTTTTGCCATCAGAAGTTTCTTCATTCTGCCTTAGGGATTCTTCAGAGGTTTGGGTCTCATCTTCTTTTTCAGTGGCTTCAATTTCTTCCACAGAGACACCAAACTGTTTGGCCAGTTTTTCTTTCCTGGCTTGATCTTTCTGATCTCTTTCAAGGATGGCCACTCTTGCCCTTATCCTGGCTTGGAATGACTCCTTAGGTTCCCTGATTTTCTCCCCCTTTTTGGATTCATCAAGTTTAAGTTTAGAGGTTGAGGGTTGGGAGATTTGACCTTGAAGATGAGCAATCTGTTTGCTGTTGAAATCTATCTTGTTGGACAGATCATTCGTCTTTGTCTTGATCACTCCAAATTGATTCTTGATAGACAGCTCCAAGTTAGCTGTGTATGTTTGGAAGTGATTTCTGATGAGAGTGTTCATCATGTGGTACAGGGGACCCTCTGGGCTGCATAGCTGGTTCAGGTCTATGCTTGTTTGCCCAGGGAATTGGGTAGGCATTTGTTGTGAAGGGGGTGTTTTTGGGAGATCCTCATGTTGTACAGAGGATGCCACTCTAGGGGTTTTAGGGATTGAGTGGGCTTTAACCTGTGCAGGGGTGACTGGCTTCTTGAGCCTGGATACCCCTGAAACAGGACCTTCATAAAGTGCCGTCAATTCAGTAGTTTGTGTTTTTGAAACATCATCCAAATTAATGGAATCATCTGAATCCCTGATGTTGTCCTCAATGAGGACTGTCTCAGTTAAATCATGAGCTGAGCCCAACTCAGTTCTCTCATGAACCTCTTGTTCTTGGTTCTGAGGATTTCCTACTTCAGGCATTAAGCCTTCATCAGTAGTTGCCACATCTGAGGTCTTAGCTATGTTACTTCTATCCTCAGATCCACCACTGGGTGGTAACTGAGTAGTAGCAGCCTCAGATGCCCCAAGAGTCTCTAAAATTGGGCTTAAAGACTCTGGTCCACCCTCATCTCTTAGGATAGGGCTAGAGATGTCCACATCCATGTCTGATGTTGTGGTTATGTCCCCTGTTTGTTGTGGTTGTAGGGGACTGACATAATCAGATGGGACCTTCTCTTTTAGCCCAGAGAGAAGTTTGGCAATTTCTATTGCCTCTGGTTCAGAAATTTGAGGGGTTGGTTCAGTAGTTTGGGCAATAGGTGAAATTTGTTGTTCAGCAGTTTCAAAAGAAGAGTGAGTTTCAACAGTTTTTCTAAGTCTTTTTCTTTTGAATAAAATGGTTATGGGTGCTCTTGGTGGGGTTTGAGATGGATGAGACTAAGAGGGTGTTTCAGTCTCACCTATTTGAAGAGCAGATTGCTCATGAGCATGTTCAGGCATCTCAACCTCCTGAACAGCTTTTCTTTTGGGTTGGTGGGTTTTTGTCTTTGTTGGCTTGGGCTTTTTGGCTTTTGTTGGTGTGAGTTTGGAAGATGTGGGCTTCAGGGGGACTTGTTGTTGTTCTCCCTGATCATCTTCCGGCCAGGCAGCCGGTTTGTTATGCCTAGAGTATGCTTGTGAGGTTAATGGATTTAAAGTTGAAACTTTTCCCACAAGCACCTCATTACCCAGTTCCCCTATTATGCATTGCATAATGAACCTTGGGTACAACAAAAACTTTTTCTTGGTATTATTGTGATGTAACACCAACTCATTGAAAAATAGTTTTGATGCCCTGAATTTAGTTTCATTCACAATGGAATGAAATATTGGTTGAAAAGTGGAGGGCATCTGGTCATAAGACCCTGTTTTTGGACTCAAACACATAATGATATAATGAAACAAAAGCTTGTATTTTGGTTCAAAATATTTTTTGAAGATAGTAGCATGGGAGAGAGTACCTTGATAACCACACTCTGTCATGGTTAGGTGAATATCAGAATTAGCAACATGATCAGGGGCAGTTACATCATCCAGACCCAGTCTTGTTGCCAGTGTGGCCGGTGTGATGGTCAGTGGTTTCCCTTTTATTCTTGAGTTGAGGGAAATGACTTCATCATCCGCCGTCACCGTCTCAGCATTTGCCCAGAACTCATTCAGAGTTTCAGTGTGAATTGGTGGGTTTATTGTGAGAGCAGTAAAATATTGGGATTTTACGACAAGATCAATGATCTCATCGTATTGGGACCAGCCTTCTTGTTTTTTAAGAAAGGCCCTTTGATTGTGTCCCTGCTTTAGAACGAGAGCCATGTGGTTTGGGTTTTGATCGAACAGTTGATTTGCAGGTTTAGGTTATTGAGAGAGTTTTTGAGAGAGAAAGAGTGATATTTTGAATTTGAAAGGATAAGTGTTGAGAAAAGGTATTTATCAGAAGTTTTAACCGCTTGAATCTTCTTTATTAGAAGTTTTTAAACCGCCTAGGTTAAAATATCTTTTTATCAGAAGTTTTAATCCGACTAGGTTAAACCTCTGATGATGGGAAAAGTCAGTTTTGCCCTTTTGACTAAACTGCTGATGAAGGATTACTTCATCAGTAGTTCCCATTTCCTCTTCAGTAGTTTTAACAGCTGATGAGAAATGTTTTTATAAATACTTTTATTCATAACTTCTGAAGGTTATTTTATCAGAAGTTACACACTTTTCAGAAATTATCCCCATACTGATGTTTTGTTCATCAGTAGTTTCTCTCTTTTCAGAAGTGTTGTTTCAGACTTTTTGTCTGTTTGTAAGTGAAAAATTACAAAATAATAAAATAAACACTTACAAATTTATCATCCCAAGCATGGATACTAACTTCTGAAATGTTGATGTGTCAAGGGGTTTTGTGAAGATGTCAGCTATTTGATTAGCTGTTGCTACATGCTTCACCTCAATCTTGCCTTTTTCATAGCAATCTTTATGAAATGGTACCTGATCTCAATGTGTTTGGTTTTTGAGAACTGTACTGGATTTTGAATGATGCTAATGGCAGATTTGCTGTCTACAAACAAAGGTGTCTTGGTTTCTTTGATTCCATAATCAAGAAGTTGATATTGGAGCCATTGTATCTGTGATGTACAACTTGCAGCTGCAATGTATTCAACTTCAGCAGTTGAAGTTGCAACAGATGTTTGCTTCTTTGATTGCCATGACACTAGACAGTTACCCAGGAATTGACAACCACCAGATGTTGACTTTCTTGTCATCTTACACCCTGCATAGTCACTATCTGAAAAAGCTGATAACTTGGTATTGCTTGAAGCAGGATACCAAATTCCAAGTGTTGGAGTTCCTTTCAGATATCTGAAAATTCTTTTGACTGCTATAAGGTGTGATTCCCTTGGTGCTGATTGATATCTAACACAGACACATGTTGAAAACATAATATCTGGTCTAGAAGCAGTTAAATATAAAAGGGAACCTATCATGCATCTGTACATGGTTTGATCAACCTGTTTTCCTTGATCATCAGGTTCAACTTGTGTGATTGGTGTCATGGGAGTGGAACATGATTTACAGTCTTTTAAAGAAAATTTGTTCAATAATTCTTTAACATATTTTGATTGATGTATAAAAGTTCCATTTGTTTGTTGCTTGATCTGCAGTCCCAGAAAGTACTGCAGTTCTCCCATGGTACTCATCTCAAATTTTGATTGCATGAGTTTCTTAAAATCATCACACAGTTTTGTGTTTGTTGAACCAAAAATGATATCATCAACATAAATTTGAACAAGTAAGACATGATTTCCAACATGTTTAATGAAAAGAGTTTTATCAATGGCACCTCTTGTAAAGTTATTTTTGAGTAAAAAGGTGGAGAGTGTATCATACCAGGCTCTTGGAGCCTGTTTGAGCCCATAAAGAGCTTTGTCCAGTCTGTACACCCACTCAGGATGAGAAGGATCCTCAAACCCAGGTGGCTGACAGACATACACCTCCTCTTTTATTTTTCCATACAAAAATGCACTTTTCACATCCATTTGATAAACTTTAATTTTGTTGGAAATGGCATAGGCTAGAAATAACCTGATGGCCTCAAGCCTTGCAACTGGAGCAAAGGTTTCATCATAGTCAATTCCCTCTTCTTGAGAGTACCCTTGAACTACCAGTCTTGCCTTGTTCTTGATTATCACACCAGCTTCATCTTGTTTGTTCCTGAAAACCCATCTTGTGCCAATTGGTTGCTTGTTTGGAGGTAAGGGACAGATTTCCCAGACCTGTTGCTTGTTGAACTGAAGCAGTTCATCTTGCATAGCTTGCACCCAATTATTGTCTTTGAGGGCTTCCTGGTACTTCTTTGGTTCCAACTGAGAGATAAAGGCTGAAAATAGGCAAAAGTTGGAGAGCTGGTTTCTGGTAAGAACACCTGAAGCTATATCACCCATGATTTGATCAAGTGGATGATCTCTGTGTTCAATCAGTTGTTGTAAACCACTGACAGGTGTAGGTGGCTCTTGTTCTTCAAACAAACTACTGAGGTCTATAATATCTGGTTCAGCAGTTTTATTGTCTTCAGTAGTTGCAGGTGCTGAAGCAGATGTTTGAGTTTGGCCTTCAGTATTTGTTGGATCAGAAGTTTGTGAAACTTCTGATGGTGTTGAAGTTGACTTAATGACTGTTTGAGGAGTCCATGGTGTGGGATCCTCATCTTCAAACCTTTGATCACCATAATAAGTAGGTTTGGAAGGAGTAACAGTCTTTTCAGGTCCAAAGTGGAAGTTGTCAAGGTCAAAAAGTTCAGCAGGATGTGCTGGAATAAGAGTGTGTTTTGACTCATTGAACTTGACATTCAATGTTTCTTCTACTATCCTGGTGTAAGAATTAAAAACCTTGTAGGCCTTTCTAGTTGAAGAGTAACCGAGAAAGTAACCTGAGTCAACTTTGGAAGCAAACTTTGAAATAGATTCCTTGATGTTCAAGATGAAACATTGACACCCAAAAGCCCTGAAAAAGGAGATAAGGGGCTTCATGCCATGAAGAACTTCATAGGCAGTCTTGGAATGTCTCTTGACCACAAGAACTCTATTCTGAACATAACATGATGTGTTAACTGCTTCTGCCCAAAAGTACAAGGGCAGTCCAGAATCAGCTAACATTGTTCTTGCTCCTTCTATTAATGTTCTGTTCTTCCTTTCTACTACACCATTTTGTTCAGGAGTTCTGGGAACACTGTATTGTCTAATAATCCCTTTAGACAAACAGAATTCATCCAGAGTTTTGTTCCTGAACTCTGTCCCATTATCACTTCTAATGGTTTTGACAGATAGAGAATATTGTTTCTCTACTTGTAGAATGAAGAACTTGATGATTTCAGCAGCCTCATCCTTGGAGAATAAGAAGAATACCCATGTGAATCTTGAGTAGTCATCAATGATGACTAAGCAGTACTTCTTCTTACCAAGGCTCATAATCTTGACAGGTCCAAATAAGTCCATATGGAGTAGTTGAAGACATGCAGTTGTTTTTGATTCTTCAATAGACTTATAGGAGGACTTATGCTGTTTTCCCTTTAAACAGGATACACAGTGTTCTTGACACTGGTATACTTTCAAAGGTAGACCTCTGACCAAGCCCATTTTTGTGACTTTATTTATGGTTTTAAAGTTCACATGGCCAAGTCTCCTGTGCCAAAGATCTGTTTCTGAAGTTGATGCCCTTGAGAAGAAACAGGCAGTGTTGTTCAATACTTTGTCTTTCTCAATGTCCACTGCATAGACATTGCCACATCTTTTGGCAATCAGCAAAGTATGATCTTCAATGATCTTCTCTATCAACTTCTGGCCTTCTGGTGAGATGATCTTGCAAGCTGTCTTTGTGAAAAAGGAAGAATATCCTTTATCACACATTTGTGACACACTCAGCAAGTTGTATTCAAGGTTTTCCACCAGATTGACCTTGTCAAACTGTATTTTGCCAGAGGAGACATTGCCATGTCCTAGCACATATCCCTTAGCATTGTTCCTAAAGGATACAGATCCTTCTCTTTGGCTGATAAAGTTGTTTATCAGGTATCTGCATCCAGTCATGTGCATAGAGCCTCCACTATCAACATACCATATGCTGTTTAAGCCCCTGGAAACTCTCTGCACATAAAAGCAAATTAGTTAGATTTAGGAACCCAAGCCTGTTTGGCTTTGGGTTTGCTCTTGAGAACAGTTACAGTTTGTTCTTGACCAGATTGAGAAATCCATGTCTTTTTGGCAATGGATTTTTCATTAAGAACCATGGTGGTATCTTTTTCAGGACCACCATCAACCTTGGTCATCAGTAGTTGTACCATGTTCATTAGATTTTGTATCTCAGCAGTTTGTGAAACTGCTGATGATTCAGGTCTAACTACTGACATTGAATTTTGAGAAAAAGATTTTGGTTGAGATTTTATCTTTTTCTGAGAAAAGGTGTTTTCAGGTTGTTGTTTCTTGGTTTTAAAGATTCTTTCATAATCATTTCTGATTTGATTTCCCACAACCTGTTGTTTAATTTTTTGATTGAACTGAATTCCTTTTCTGTATCTACAAAATTCAGTTTTGTGGTTGAACAGACCACAAATTTCACACTCTTTTGCCTTTTGTTTTTGATCTAAAGGCAAATTTCTGACATTAGTGTGGAGATTTTGCTCATCAGTAGTTTTCAGGATCTCAACTCCTGATGTAGATGAAACTACTGATGGCTCAATGTCAGATTTTGTTAATACTTCTGAAGTACTTTCTTTGAAAATGCCAGGATTTCTGTTTAGAAAGTTTTCATGGAAAGATGTGCAGTCTTTCCCTTCAGAAGTTTCATTTGAAACAATTCTTCTCCCATCTTCAGTAGTTTTGGGAGAGAAATCTGTTGGTGTTTCAACATGATGGTATCCTATGCCAAACTTAACATTTGAAGCACTTTGTTTGTTTAGCAATAATTGATACCCCTTACAAGATTCCACCCATTTTTCACATGTGATCCTGGTGTCAGCAAGCTCTTGTTTGACATCTCCCAGGTCATTTAGCATGATTTTAATTTGTGCTTGGGTTTCAATAGCTGAGTCAGTTAATTTAGAAACTTCTTTTGTTTTAGCACACAGTTTTCTTTCTAAATCACATTTCATCTGTGTGTATTTTCTTTCTAAATCATTGGCTTTACCTTGTAAGTGCACATTTGTCTCTCTTATGAGAGCAAAAGTTTCTTTGCAAGAATTTGAGCAAAGTTTTGTCAAAGATTCTTTTGATACCTGTGACAATGCAGATTTTGAAGTACAGCCTTCAAATGCCATTAAGGCAAAGTTCTTTCTGCCATTGTCTGGTTCTCCCCAGTTGATGTCAAACACCTTGTTGTCTGCATCAGGATTACACTCTGTGGTGTCAAAAGGGAGACTGCTCCAGTCAACATACCCTGAGGTGAAAAGACTTTGTTGAGAGGGTTGTTGAGGCTGTGGAGGATGTTGAGCAGCTGGAAAGGGAGGGATTGATTGTTGGCTCTGCATCTGTTGAGCAGGCATTTGAACATATTGTACTTGTGGCATGTATTGCTGTTGAGGAGCTTGTGCCTGTACAAAATGAGCACTCCCTTGAGTTCCATTATTCCTATTATAATTGGGGTTATAGTTATTTCCAGATTGTGATTGGTTAAAGCTAGAGCTTCTACACTCTCTAGCAAAGTGTCCCAACTTCTGACACTTGTGACATCTTAGTTTAGATTTGTCAAAACCAATTTTTGTATTACTGGTCAATCCTGGAAATTTCCTTCCTGACCTTTTGTAAAACTTGTTAGTTTTAATGCTTAGCATGGCCAGTTGGTGTAATATGTCCATTTCTTCTAAGTCATCACTGCTAAAGTTTTTCAAATCATCCATGATAAAACATAGATTATCAGCAGTTTGACTTTGGTCATCATTGTCATAACCTGGGAAAGATCTTTCTGATGAGATCCCAGTGGTTATGTCAATGTTGTCATAAGATCCATAGGAACAAGTTGGTGAGTCTTGTCCCAAAAGTGCTGTACTACCTGGAAGGTAGTCATCAGCAGTTTTACCAGATGATTGTAATTTCTTCTTTTGATCAATTTCTCTCTCAAAAGTAAGTAATCTCCCATGGAGTTTTGTAAGAGTGAGGGAGCTAAAATCTGGTGAGGATCTTAAAACAATGGAGTATGTTTCCCATTTATCTGGTAAAGACCTTAAAAATCTATGTAGCATAGACACTGTTGTATAGGTCTGACCATTTAACTTTAGCTTAGATATTAATGAGGAGAATCTTTCAAATTGTTGAGTTAAAGTTTCCCCATTAATATGAGCAAATGTCTCATATTGTTGAGCTAAAATCTCTCTGGTGTTGGCAATCACCTCTTCAGTTCCTCCAAACTGTTCTTTAAGACAATCCCAGAGTTCTTTGGCACTTTCACAATGTAAAAGGCCAGAGTATATCTCATTTGGGAGAGCCATTGCCAACATAGAGAATGCTTTGCATCTAGCTCAAGTTTTAGGAAATCATCATCTGTATTTTCTTTTGGGTCCTTAGGGACCTGAACATTAGTTTCAAGATTTACATTTACTGGTTTGTGAGGACCATATATCACAGATCTCCAACAACCTGTGTTGGTTTGTGACAAGGTATGTGCCATTCTCTTTTGCCATATGTTGTATTCATTTCTTACAAGCATGGCAGGTTTAGTGGCAGAACCAGTATTATGTGGATCCATTTTAAAGAGTATAGATTTGTCAGATGACTCTTTTAAGTGATGGATGTTGATAAAAAGTGAACTTTTGATCTTTTTATTGAGTATCAATAAGAGCCTTGTGTCTGATTCTCAATTTGTTAGATTGATATGTGATCAGATAAACCAATGCTCTGATACCAATTGTTGGATCAGTTTGCTCTTTTTGCTAAGTAAGAACTTGCTATCTTGACACTTAAGTGTTTAGCAAGCCCTTGTATATCAGATTATAAGCACAACGGAATGTATAAGTTAAAGCAACACTTTTTATACTTAGGAAGAGTTATTACTCCCCCTAGATGATTGAAACTAATAAATGACAAGTATTTATTATGAAGCTAAGCAGTAAATGAGAATTAGATACTTAGACAGATTCACAATAAATACTGAAATGGAATAGAACAGTGAAAGTGTTTGAAGGATTTTTCTATTAAAATCAATGTCTAAAATAGAAGGTTGAAGCCTCCTATTTATAGACGTTTACATACATGTATCTTGACCAAAAAGCAAGTACAGAGACAACAGAAACAAGTTGCACAAGTTGCAACATTGAAACTAACAAATACAGCTAAAAGTAATAATAAACAATAAACTACTGATGCAAAAGGCGGTGGAAAATATCTGATGCTAAGTGCTGATGAATGACAAACTACTGATGAGTAGTTTGTCTTCAGTACTTCTGAAGTGAACTTTGTCTGGTTTGGACTTCAGAACTTCTGATGAAGTTTCTTCTTCAGCACTTCTCATATCTTCTCTTCAGCAGTTCTTTGTTTTCTTTTCAGTACTTCTATACTTAGCCAAAATGACAGAAGTGAATTAGACTAAGGTTTCCAAAAGTGGTTTCACCAATCCTCTTTGTCCTAACACTCACCGTCCACAATAACGCACCGACCATCAAGGCCAACCCTTAAGGGGTGCGGGGAGGACTCCCGGCCCGGGCCCAATTTCTCGGGGGCACATTGACCCTCCGACAATCCAAGTTTTTTTAACAGTGATGTCCTTAATTTGATGGATTTTTGTATGTTTGAGCCCCAAAATTATTAATAAAGTATTAATCAAAGTGAATGTAGTTTATACAAAACAGAAAATAAAGAAATGTTTAGAGAGGTTAAGAATTAAAGAAGAAAATGAAAGTTTGAGAAAAAAAATTGCAGGTTTATTTGTCACACCCCAACCGATGGCGGAATCATCGAGGTGAGACTTAGTGGTAGATTGTTCAAAGACTTCATGACACTAGATTTTGTGACAATATAGTTTAAAGATAGAATTTCATTTATTGTCTAAAAATAGAAATACAAGTAGTTCAAATAACGAACAATACAACAACAAGAATATGATAACTTGAACTAGAGTGAGTTTCTATGTCCAATCCTAAGTAGTTTTCTTGAATGTCCTGCAATAAATATTTCCTGCAACATGTATAAAATATCCGTCAACACATAAAGCATTGGTGAGCATACTAGTTTTGATATACATACATAGTATAATAAAGTTTTGCTTATAGGCATATGCAAGAGAACCATACAAACGGCGACTAGCCACGAAGAATTTTGCTTAACATGACCCATGTAGGGGGCGGATAGCCAATCCTATAGCGCTATACATGCAAGGTGGGTTGTCAACTATATGAACATTTGTATGTTAGAGTAAATAATTCTACATAGCATAGCGTACAAGCATATAATAGACTTTAGATTGCGTATGATAGAATTTAGAATATGATAGACTTTAGACTAAGCATAATAGATTGTAGAGTTTAAAATCATTTGAGTTTTGATAGTGATACATGTTGAGCCCCAAAGAATAAAGGATAAAAAGGGGGACAAGTATGAACTCACCTTTGGGTGCGTTTTAGCAAGGTTCCAAAAGAATGAGTCTTGGGGAATTTGTTCCTTAGCCTTGGTTAACTATAATTAGAAAAATAAAGAGTCTTAGGTTCGAGTTTAGATTATAGATTCAAGAGAGTCAAGCAAGCCTTTTAGGCAAACCAAGCACAAATTGCCTTTAGGGCAATTCGGATGGTCATGAGATTAAGTTAGACCAAGCACAAAATCATCATAGATGATTCGGATGGTATAAGGTTAGGATTGTGAATCCATTTGATAGGTTCATGTCATAACCACTTCGTTTATGGAATAAACGTGGGTTTTGGACACGGGATTTTCCCTTACTAGTGTGGATAAATCCGTAGCACAAGAAGGGTCAAGAGAGTTGGTAAGGTAGGGTGTAACCACAAACCTTCCAAAGATTAATAATAGGATAATAAGATAGAAGATTGAAAGTAAGTTTATAATAATACATAGTATAACCAATACCATAGCACAAATCCATCTAACATTAGATTGTTAGTAGACTTGGTTGGTTCCTTCACAACAAACATCCTTAGGACATAAAAAAAAAAAAAAAAAAAAAAAACAATTCAGAAAATTAAACCCATTTGGGACCTCTTTTAGGTGCTCTACCCTTATCACACTTATGTGGATAAACATGGGGAAGATCCTAGAGGTTTCTCCAAGGAGTTTTGGATAGAAAAGAGAAGGAAAATTAGAAGAATAGAGCAAGTTTGAGCTTAGAACTTACTGATTATGTTTTCAGAAAGTTTGCTCAATAAACTTGAAGATTAGAGAGAGTTTTAGGGAGAAATGAGATGAACAAGAGGTTAAGGAGTGGGGAGGGGTTGTATTTATAGGTGGGTTAAGGTGGTTGGGTATTAAATGGATTAAATGGGGTGGTTAGGAAGATATTAGGTGGGGGTTAAGTTTAGTTGTTATAATTGTTGTTATGCTGTTGAGCCTCAAAAGAAAGGAAAAAAAAAAAACGAACTACAACTTGAATTTATGTTGTACTAGAACTTGCTTTGACCAAATTAGTTGTCATAATATCTAAATTTGAAACATAAAACAAATACGTGTCTTTCAACCGATAATATAATATTACGGCATTCGGTTTTCGAAGTTATTATAATAGAAGCGAACATGTTTAAAAATAAAGAAAAAGTATTTAATTAGTAACCCAAAAAGAAACTCCAAAGTTTTATGAACCTTCTAATTACAAATAAGATGATCAGGTCTTTTTGATGTCATGTTGCTAAGTCAAGATGCTTATCCTTTTTTTTTTTTTTTTTATCAAAAAGTGTTATTTTTATAACCATTAGTACTAAAATATATATGTTCTAAAAAAAATCAATAAATATGTATTAAGATTTTGACTAAATGAGTTTCTTGTTATAATGCCTAAATTGAATACGGTAAATTATAATGACGACTCGTCATGAATTGGTGGGAGTAACATAAAAGAAGCGAATGAAAACGAACTTGGAATTAAATATAGAATTTAAAACACATGTAAAAGTAAAAAAAAATCATGCGATGTTACAGTCTCCCCTACTTTAGGAAATTTCGTCTCGAAATTTAGTTAAGAGTCAACTTTTTGAAAAATGGTAAGTGGTTTGATATGGGTTTAATAAGAACAAAAACTTGTTGGTTTATTATGTTTAAGCCAAATACTGTATCTAGTCACCGTACGATAATTATGCCGGTAAAAGAAGTACCTTTAAAAAAGTTTAACCCAAGGCTATACGTAGAAATTTGAAAGTTTAACCGACTAAAGCATTTTTGTTTGGTGGTGGATGGTAGATAAAATTCGCAAGTTTAACCAACTAAAGCATTTTTGGTGGTTTGTGAAAGAAAAAGGGTACGTATAGGTAGGTTCGAGTATGGAGTTAGTGCAGCTAGTTTTTGGGGAAAGTTAAGTAAATATACAGTATAGCATATAAGAAGTAGTAGAAATTTTTTGCTTGTAAAAAAATGTCCTTGGGTAATTGGGTGGAATAGTAAAGATGTGAGTATAATGAGTGACTAGATGTGGTAATGAACAGTATTTAGTAATAGATATTCGGTTTGCACAAGGTTGGAATTTTTACCATATTTTTTTAGAAGGCGACTATAATAAAAGAGAAATTGGACTAGTTGTAACAGATTTTTTTTTTATGAAATAAATAATAGTTATCTAGTTTTGGAAATCCAGTATATAATTAGTCAAGAAAATATCTAAAAGTGGGAGGCGAATCTTGTTTCACATGTATAAATGCTTTTAGAGATTAAGGCTAGAGCTTACGGGATTTAGAAATAGATTCTTGATAATGTAAGGATTGCTGATTAAGCAAGGAAAGCACGAGGAAGGAATGAAGTTCGATGGAGATTGCAAGTATAGATTATTCATAGCAAGGATGATGTTGCATAGTGGAAAGTGTGGTTCAAAACAAGGTTATGATATGCATAAAAGATAAATAATGCAAGCTTAATTAGACTAGCAAACTATAACATAAATGGTATCGTAAAAGATAAATAATGTAAGTGTTGACCAAAACTTTAACTCGACACCCAAAACTTCTCATGACACGAATAACTCTACTTTTGGTAGTACGACAGGACATTTATGTATAGGATGTACCGGCGGCGTATCCACCATGCCGTTATCATACCTCATCCGTGTTGTTATTCAAGTCATGATAGGTTACACACACTAGGACTTGTTATGTTTTCCATGCGCCTAATTTTTGTAATTACGTGTGCACCCGTAATTAGTCCAATTGTCGCATGGTCCACATAATTTGTCTTAGTTATGTGTGGGTAGCTAGTAGGCACAAAATATTTATACACAAAGGAAAAGACATTAAACTAAAGCATTAAACAGTTTTGATGTTGTAAACATAGCAAGCAACGTGACATATAAACACATAATGTGAATAAGGCATTAAGCAAGTTTTTGATGTTGTTAACCGTACGTTTTTTTTTTTGTGTGGATGTATGGTTTCATGACATAACGGTGCAGTCTTGTGCATATGTGGTTACGTTCAGATGTATAAAATCAAACATGAGCATAGACAATTGGATTCTTAAACGTTCACGCATGAAATGTTTTGACTGTGGGCAACATAGAATTTGGGTTTATTACAAATTGAGTTCATGGGTTTGCGAGCAATTTAGCTTTTTAAGATTAAGGGTCAAGTTTGATGGTAGGAAAATTTAGTCCGTTGGATGTAAAAAAAAAAACAGATTTAATTGAAGTGGAGAAAATTTAGTGTAAAAGTCTTACCGAAGATGGACGTTTGATTTATGAAAAATTCATTTTATTAAGCGAGGAAAATAATTTATTGACAATTTTAGTTTGGTGTTGATGACTATTTTGACTTGTGATACGATTTCAAGAGAAAATGTCTTGGGATTTTAAAGAAGTGGGTTATTTGATTTAGCGTGTCTTTGCTCACAAGTCTTGTTTACAAAATTTTTTTTTTTAAACACTTTTACCATTTAGAATCTTGTTTGTCATACATACTCGACACACACATTTGTTAGTGGTTTGAAAGTGAGGATTTTACAGAAGAATAGGCATCCTTTTAGAAATAGCAGGAAGAATTTTGTTCAAAAATTTTGAAAAAGATTATGCGCAAGGAGGAAAGGGTTCTGTGATGTTTGAATTTTGCCGATAAATTATGATTGTAAACTAGGATAATGATGGTATTTCATAAAAATAAAGTTTCACATCCGAACAATTTTTTTGAAAACGTTACATAAGGATATTCTAATTTAATTTTTTTTTAAAGAAAAGAAAGGTCAATCTTCTTTAGTGTGATGAGTAGGTCTTCCAGCATCATAGATCACTATGGCAAGTCTTGGACACTGGTTGCGTCCATGGGTCGGATCGTTGCACTCGGAGCATATCCATCCATTGGCTTTAGTGAATGAGGTAGTACTAGTAGGTTTTTCGGGTCGTAGTTTAGTGGTGTGGCGACAGGTTTTGGCTAAATGACCATATGCACCACAATTGGCGCATATGCGGCATGGTGTGTGAGTGAGATGGTGGAATTTACAATTGTTGCATAGTGGATAGGTTCCACGGTACTGCTTTTTTGTTGGGGATTGGAGTCTCAGGGGTTGTCTAAGTGTGGTATCGTTTGAGGTTTTTGCGTTTTCGGTTATCCTTTCTCGTTTGTTTGGTAGGGTTATGGGTAGATGGTTTAGTATCTATATGGTTTGTGTTGTCTTGGATGGTATCGCCGGAGTTCGGGATTGGGTTTGTTGGTGTCTCTAGGTTAGGGAGAATCTTGACTAATTCATGAGCAATAAGACTTGCTAGTTGGTTGAGATCGATGCTATCGAGACGGGAAGGCATCTACGAGAATCATACCTAGGAAAATTTGCATAAGCGTTTTTAAACAAGGTGACTTTTGAATTTAGAAATAAGTTACTAGAATTTTGGTTAACAATGAAAAGCTTGTGGGTAAAATTAGATCGGTGAAATTGATGCAAATTTAGATAAACAAAATACATAAGCTCAAGTTGTTCTCATAGATTTAGTATGCAAGTTCAAGTTACAGGTATAGAACACAAGTTTCGCATTGTTCAAATAGCGTAACACGTATGTATGAGCAAATATAGTGCACTCAGTTAAGTAAAGGAGTTTTGATTTATGTTGGTTGCGATTATTTGTATTGTTTGGAGATCGCGAGAGTAGATTGTAAATGCGAGTCTTGAGATTGTATGCGAGTGAAATAAATCGAATATATAATGAAAATATAGCATGAAAACAACATTGAAAGTAATATTAACATAAAATGAGAGGCTTGTTTTAAGCAAGCAATTGGAGTGATCCGGAGCGGAACTAAGACTAACCAAAGTGGTTCGAATTTACCTTTGAGTTTGAAAACATGCTTTGGCCTAATAGGTGGAAATACTCTCGCCGAAGCTTTCGGTTAACGGTATTCACCCTTCCAGTTACTACATGTTCCTTGTCATTAGTAAAATTGAGACTTTGGCGAGATTAAAAAAAAATATCAAGGATTGAAACTAGTCGCTAAGTTGCGGATTTCACTCCTATCTTAGCGAGGTCGTTTCTTTGAGTGTGGTTTTTGCACTTGTCCAACGAGGTAGGAAAATTAATTCCAACCCTCAATTGGTAAGTGTCCACTAGAATGAGAATTGTGAAATTTCCACCAAGGTGAGGATATCACTCCTATCTTGGTGTAGTTTCAAAAATACAAAGAATTTACGCGGATTGAAAGTTATCACCAAAGTGAGGGTTTCACGCCTATTTTGGTGATTTCCTTTCGTTTGTGTTATACGAGCGTCTTCGAGTGTAGAGTAATCCTCAAATAGGAAGGTAAATTTTAAGGACCAAGAGAATGGAGTAGAAGCAAGATAGGGAGAACAAGTATATTAAGCATGATAAAAGGAATGGTCAAAAAGGTACTTAACTATAGTCTAGGTCAAACATGGCAATTTTCCTAATTCCCTATAGTCATGGCTCTGATACCAATCTGTCACACCCCAACCGATGGCGGAATCATCGAGGTGAGACTTAGTGGTAGATTGTTCAAAGACTTCATGACACTAGATTTTGTGACAATATAGTTTAAAGATAGAATTTCATTTATTGTCTAAAAATAGAAATACAAGTAGTTCAAATAACGAACAATACAACAACAAGAATATGATAACTTGAACTAGAGTGAGTTTCTATGTCCAATCCTAAGTAGTTTTCTTGAATGTCCTGCAATAAATATTTCCTGCAACATGTATAAAATATCCGTCAACACATAAAGCATTGGTGAGCATACTAGTTTTGATATACATACATAGTATAATAAAGTTTTGCTTATAGGCATATGCAAGAGAACCATACAAACGGCGACTAGCCACGAAGAATTTTGCTTAACATGACCCATGTAGGGGGCGGATAGCCAATCCTATAGCGCTATACATGCAAGGTGGGTTGTCAACTATATGAACATTTGTATGTTAGAGTAAATAATTCTACATAGCATAGCGTACAAGCATATAATAGACTTTAGATTGCGTATGATAGAATTTAGAATATGATAGACTTTAGACTAAGCATAATAGATTGTAGAGTTTAAAATCATTTGAGTTTTGATAGTGATACATGTTGAGCCCCAAAGAATAAAGGATAAAAAGGGGGACAAGTATGAACTCACCTTTGGGTGCGTTTTAGCAAGGTTCCAAAAGAATGAGTCTTGGGGAATTTGTTCCTTAGCCTTGGTTAACTATAATTAGAAAAATAAAGAGTCTTAGGTTCGAGTTTAGATTATAGATTCAAGAGAGTCAAGCAAGCCTTTTAGGCAAACCAAGCACAAATTGCCTTTAGGGCAATTCGGATGGTCATGAGATTAAGTTAGACCAAGCACAAAATCATCATAGATGATTCGGATGGTATAAGGTTAGGATTGTGAATCCATTTGATAGGTTCATGTCATAACCACTTCGTTTATGGAATAAACGTGGGTTTTGGACACGGGATTTTCCCTTACTAGTGTGGATAAATCCGTAGCACAAGAAGGGTCAAGAGAGTTGGTAAGGTAGGGTGTAACCACAAACCTTCCAAAGATTAATAATAGGATAATAAGATAGAAGATTGAAAGTAAGTTTATAATAATACATAGTATAACCAATACCATAGCACAAATCCATCTAACATTAGATTGTTAGTAGACTTGGTTGGTTCCTTCACAACAAACATCCTTAGGACATAAAAAAAAAAAAAAAAAAAAAACAATTCAGAAAAATAAACCCATTTGGGACCTCTTTTAGGTGCTCTACCCTTATCACACTTATGTGGATAAACATGGGGAAGATCCTAGAGGTTTCTCCAAGGAGTTTTGGATAGAAAAGAGAAGGAAAATTAGAAGAATAGAGCAAGTTTGAGCTTAGAACTTACTGATTATGTTTTCAGAAAGTTTGCTCAATAAACTTGAAGATTAGAGAGAGTTTTAGGGAGAAATGAGATGAACAAGAGGTTAAGGAGTGGGGAGGGGTTGTATTTATAGGTGGGTTAAGGTGGTTGGGTATTAAATGGATTAAATGGGGTGGTTAGGAAGATATTAGGTGGGGGTTAAGTTTAGTTGTTATAATTGTTGTTATGCTGTTGAGCCTCAAAAGAAAGGAAAAAAAAAAAACGAACTACAACTTGAATTTATGTTGTACTAGAACTTGCTTTGACCAAATTAGTTGTCATAATATCTAAATTTGAAACATAAAACAAATACGTGTCTTTCAACCGATAATATAATATTACGGCATTCGGTTTTCGAAGTTATTATAATAGAAGCGAACATGTTTAAAAATAAAGAAAAAGTATTTAATTAGTAACCCAAAAAGAAACTCCAAAGTTTTATGAACCTTCTAATTACAAATAAGATGATCAGGTCTTTTTGATGTCATGTTGCTAAGTCAAGATGCTTATCCTTTTTTTTTTTTTTTTTTATCAAAAAGTGTTATTTTTATAACCATTAGTACTAAAATATATATGTTCTAAAAAAAATCAATAAATATGTATTAAGATTTTGACTAAATGAGTTTCTTGTTATAATGCCTAAATTGAATACGGTAAATTATAATGACGACTCGTCATGAATTGGTGGGAGTAACATAAAAGAAGCGAATGAAAACGAACTTGGAATTAAATATAGAATTTAAAACACATGTAAAAGTAAAAAAAAATCATGCGATGTTACATTATTAATAAGCGTAGGACTAGAGAGGATAAAGAAAATGAAATGAAGAGGTCACACACTTAGTTGTTTTTGCTTTTTACCGGTTGGTTTTGACTTCCTTTTTAACTTTTATTTTTGTTATGAAACAATTTTTTTTAATTGCCAAACTTTCACCCATTTATATTTTCATCCTTTGTGAGATTCGAACTCCAAACCTCCCCCAAGAGGATTTGTTAGACTACAACCTAAGTGAGAAATAAAATTTGATCCATCAATTTGATATTACCTTAATCGTAGCTTAAAAAATAGTTCACATTATTTATTTCGTTAAGGCCTAAAGCTAAGGCTAAGGCTAGGGCTAAGGCTAAGAGGCACAATTTTTACAGCTCGGCCCGGGCACCTGAATTTTCAGGGCCGGCCCAGCCGACCATACATGCAAACTACCCAGAAAAGCTCATCACAAAGCCGGAAAGCCAGCCGCATCGCTTAGAAAACCTCCAATGAAATGAAGAGGTCACACTATTAGTTGTTTTTGCTTTTTACCGGTTGGTTTGACTTCCTTTTTAACTTTTATTTTTGTTATGAAACAATTTTTTTTAATTGCCAAACTTTCACCCATTTATATTTTCATCCTTTGTGAGATTCGAACTCCAAACCTCCCCCAAGAGGATTTGTTAGACTACAACCTAAGTGAGAAATAAAATTTGATCCATCAATTTGATATTACCTTAATCGTAGCTTAAAAAATAGTTCACATTATTCATTTCGTTAATGTCTAAAGCTAAGACTAAGGCTAAGGCTAAGAGGCACAATTTTTACAGCTCGGCCCGGGCACCTGAATTTTCAGGGCCGGCCCTGCCGACCATACATGCAAACCGCCCAGAAAAGCTCATCACAAAGCCGGAAAGCCAGCCACATCGCCTAGAAAACCTCCAATAGTGTCCATAAAGCTTTGCCAAATCGCTCAATTCACGGCTGTTGATGTTTACGCCGGAGAACTCATCGGCGGCGATGGCGGCGAAAAAGAAGACAACGCCGGGTGACTGCGATTGCAGACGATGACAGCTACAGGTTCTAACGTTTTGAACGGAATGGTGATGGATAAAGATTGGTGCATGTCGATTTGGCTACCGGCTTTTGATCTTTGCCGGAAAACCAGGTACAACCGGAGCGACTACATCGACGTCACTACGAAGAAGACGAAACAGTTTTCACTGAGCAGCAGAGTTTTGATATGTCGAACGACAGTATTGAGCAGCAGAGTTTTGATATGTCGACGGTGAACCGTAATTAATGCTAGACGCTAAAAGGTGGCTTTCAGAGATAGAGGCCTGGTTTTGAGTTCACTGTTCCGATTCTAGAAAAATAATTGTAATACAATGTATACCTAATACTAATAGATGTGGAGTGGCTCAAGAGCTACTCGGGATCGGATTAGTAAAAAGCTCAAACAAGCCGAGCCGTAATGAGCCCAAGCTCGATCTTGGAATATAACTCATTTAGTTATCGACCCTGAGGTCGAACTTTACATACAAAGCTTGATTAGGCTCGCGAGTCTAAACGAGCGTAAATAAATTTTACTTGATGTGTTATCGACCCTGAGGACAAATTACAATTTTCGTCCTTTAGGAATTGTCCATTTTTCAGTGGATGTCCTTTCGCGTTTCACTTGATGTGTTTCGTCCTTAACGACCTAAAATCCTTACACCCCATGTCCTAAGGGCCTAACTTGGTTAGTTTTTAACGTTAAGTCAGGTCATGTGGGGGGCACGTGAGGGTAAGTTCGTCATTTCATCTGCCCATTTCCCACCCACCCTTTTCTTCTATAAAACCCTTCATTTTGTCAGAGAAAATCATAATCCACCTTCTACTTTATCGATCATCTTCTTCTTCTCTTCTACTTCACGATCACAACAATGACGTGGGAGGATGGCTGGGATGATGGCTGGACCATACGACGACCAGGGCTTATTGTTGATCTCGATGATGTGTACTGTAAGTTGTAACCTAGGTTTTCTGATATTATTGATTTTGCTATTGAATGTTGTCTAAAGTTCAATTTTTTTTTTTAAAATTTTGCAGTTGGAATGCCCCATTTCTTCAGTATAAAGCTTCATCATGGTGGTAGATTAACTCAAAGTCCAGGCCGTGAATATGTAGGTGGTACGATTGACTATATTGACTTGTGTGATATTGATATGTTCTCTGTGCATGAAGTTTCTTTAATGATGGGTTTGTAAGGATACTCTGTTGTTGATCATATTTATTACTTTTTCCAAAATCCTGAAAAAAGTTTAGATGATGGTATTGAAGACCTAACTTCTGATCAGGATGTGTTGAGGCTTGCTCAACATGTGGGAGTGCATAAGTTAATCAATGTGTTTACTCAACATGGTTTAGATAACATAAAGGAAATGTTGCTGACACCAACTAAACCTAAACACAGTGTGACCATTGAAGAAATTGATGAACCTGGACCCTATGCACTAGTCCCTGCTAAGCTAAATGTAGTCAGAAACTTAAACTTTAGTGGATTAGGCAAAGGTCTGGAGTCTAGTGGGGCTGGTCAAGACTGTGATGGTGTGGAGTCTAGTGTGGTTGGGAAGGTTAGGTTAACTCCATTAGAGGTTAATGATGCCATGTTTTTTAATGATAAGAGACCATTGCCAAATCAAGATGATGACATGTTTATCACTGATAATGGACCATTGCCAAATGAAGATGAAGAGGTTATAGGTAGTGCAGCACAGTCCAATGATTGTGATTCTGAAACTGTTTCTATGAGAAATGATGAGGATAGTGATAGTGATTTTATAGTTGATGACAATTGTATGGCTGAAGATGAAGTAGATATGAGTGACTATAGGATGCATATTGACCTTGATGTTGAAGAAGAAGATTTAGGTAGTCAAGAAGAAGATGATGTACAGGCTGATGATGATGAAGTGATGCAGAATGATGCTTTCTTAAGTGGATCAGAGTCTGATGATTATGAAACTAGTGCTAGGAAAAGACAACTAAAAAAAATCAGAAAGGCAAATCAGAATAGGGATGAGGGCAGAGTAGTTTTTTATGTGTCCCAAGTCTTTGGTACTAAGAAAGAAGCAAAAAAGTTGATTAAAACTCATTCAGTTGAGACAAGAAGGAAAATTGTAATTGTGAAGGATGATAAGCAAAGGGTTAGGGCAGTGTGCCATGGTAGTTTACCAGAATTTGAAGTGGATGATTTTGGTGTTCATGTTTCAAGTCAACCAAAACCTAAAGGGGCATGTGGGAGAAAGTTAAGAAGTGCAACAGCTGCTGAGAAAAAATCAAAAGATAAGGGGCCAATTATGGACAAGGGTAAAGTTTGGGGACCCCCTGTTAACAAGGGTAAAACTAGGGGAGAAACCAATATAAATGTTGGAGGCAGGGGTTACAAGACAAACCCTAATGAACACCACTGTCCATGGGTCCTTTTGATTTCTAGAATTTCAGATGAAGAAAGCTGGATGATGAGGAAGTTAATTGAAGACCATACATGTGTACAGACAAGGAATGTTACTGCTTGTACATCTACATTCCTCTCTCAACAACTGGTGGATCAGATCGAAGAAAACCCAAATATTCCTGTGAAAGCTATTCAGGAACAGTTCCAAAGGAAGTATGAAATATGCATATCAAGGATGAAAGCATACCGGGCTAAGACAAAGGCAAAGACATTGATGGAAGGTGATTACACTTCACAATATGCTATACTCAGGGATTATGTGTTGGAATTGCAGGATAAAAATCCAGGTACCACTGTTAGGATAGAGGTTGAGTTACCTAATCATCCAGATGACCCCACAAGGAAGTTCAAAAGAATCTATGTCTGTTTGGGAGCATTAAAACAAGGTTTTAAGGCTATTGGTAGGGATGTATTGGGTTTGGATGGTGCATTCATGAAAGGACCTTATCCTGGTCAGATTTTGAGTGCAGTGGGTATTGACCCAAATAATGGAATCTACCCTGTTTGTTATGCAATTGTTGAGGCTGAAAACTACAACTCTTGGTCCTGGTTTCTAGATCTGTTGGGAGATGACTTGGATCTAGATAGAGAGTCAAGGTTCACATTCATGAGTGATAGACAGAAGGTATGTTCTCTAGTTTTTATTTACTAAAGTATATAACATTCATTTCATCTTAATATACTTATCAAATTTTTAAACAGAGTCTACTTCCAGCACTTTCAAGGTTATATCCTAATGCTGAGCACAGATACTGTCTGAGGCACATTCATGAAAACATGAAGCAAAGTTTCAGAGGCAAATTGTATAAAGACTTGTTGTGGAAGTGTGCTAGTGCAACAACAGTCCCTGAATTCACTGCTTCAATGAATGAGTTAAAGGCCCTTAACAAGAAGGCCCATTTGTGGTTGTCAAAAATTCCACCTCTACACTGGACCAGGTCTCACTTTTCAGGTATGTTCTTTATAGTTGTATAGCTAATGCTGTTTAGATTTAGATTTCAAAATTTTGATATACCAACATAATACAGGTAGGGGGTTGACTGATATGCTACTAAACAACATGTGTGAAACATTCAATGGAAAGATAGTTGAAGGAAGAGACATGCCCATCATTAATGCACTTGAGTACATCAGGGAGTATTGCATGAAGAGGATTGTTTCAGTGTTGCATGATATAGAGACCAGTGAAGGTCTGCTGACACCTATGGCCACACAAATGTTTTAGACAATCAGAAGAGATGCAACCTTCTATCATGTGCAGTGGAATGGGGGGGGGGATAAATATGGAGTCAGTGGTAAACCTGGTCACACACGTGTTGTGGATTTGGCTGAAAAGACTTGTGCTTGCAGAGGTTGGGAAATAACAGGTATGTATATCTTGTTCAATTCAAATGTTGTCACTTTCATTCATTAATACTAAATTTTGTTACTTTAATGGACAGGAATGCCCTACAGACATGCAGTGGCTGCAATTTGGTTCAAAGCTACTAATGGAGGTAGAGTTAGGGCATTGGAGAGTTGGGTTAATCTAGTGCATACAATGGATAGGTGGAGACAGGTTTATTCCTTTAAGATTAACCCAATCAATGGCAGAGCTTTATGGCCTAAGTCTCAAGTTCCTACAACTTTAACACCACCAAATCATCACACACAAGTTGGAAGACCCAAGAAGGTTAGGAAGAGATCAGAGTTTGAAAGGGATGATCTGGTATCAGGGGGCACAATGTCTAGGAAAAACACTAAAGGAAAATGTGGCAAGTGTGGGAATACTGGACACAATCAAAGGACCTGCAAGGGACAGAGTGAAAAGGTTGCAGGTACTCAGGACAAGTCTAGAAAGAAGGGAAGAAAGAAGATCAGCAAGAAGGGTACCACTAGCAAGGTTCAGGGTAGCAAGGCTTAGGATGTTTGTGTTTGTTATGTTTCTTGAACATGTATTTTGGTGCTTTTGGGAACATTAGTAACTTATGTTTATGTTTGTGTTTGTTGAACAAGTAGTAATGATTAGGCTATGTTGAACTTGCAGTTTATGTATGTACTTAATGCAGCAAAAAATGTTGCAATTTTGGTTAATGGTATGTCCAGAAGTTTATTATGTTGCATTGTATTACAGTTTTGTCAAATGGGTCAAAACAGTCTTCACATTCAATATGCATTTTATGTACTTAAACACAGTCTATTACATGTTTTTCAAATGGGTCAATATCTTTCAAATGGGTCAAACACAGTCTACTTCAACACAGTCTATTAACAATGTGCATTATAAGCACTTTCATTATCATTAGCCATTAACCATTTCTTACAAAGACCTAACAGTTCAACTAAGAATACAAAATTTTATACACCAAGAAACATAACCAGCTACATATCAACATCCTTTTCCATTTGCTTCCTTGAGCTTTCAAGTCTTGAACTTTTTCTTCAAGCTGATGGTTTGCAGCAAGAAGGTGGCCATTATAAACTTCAAGGTTGTTCTTGGCTTTTAACAGACCTGGGATAATCTGTTGACACCTTTGGCACTTCAATTCATCACACCATCCAATAAATCCACATCGTGATACCTAATTTGACAGAAAGAAATCCATCAGATGCAACATTATGTAATGAAAATAAAAAAATGAGTGTTAACCTACCTGGTCAGGATAAGCATAAAACTTTCGACCTGGGTTTTTACTTGTCCACGATGTACGTACAATTGCTGGTTTTCCACAATGGCAGTGAATAGGCTCCATGATCGATCAAAGTGGTTGCCCTAATTTGGGTTTCTTGAAGAACCCTAGATGATGATCTGATTGACCATGATCGAAACGTTATAATATAGGAGGGAAATGAAAGGGGCAGATGAAATGACGAACTTACCCTCATGTGCCCCCCACATGACCTGACTTAACGTTAAAAACTAACCAAGTTAGGCCCTTAGGACATGGGGTGTAAGGATTTTAGGTCGTTAAGGACGAAACACATCAAGTGAAACGCGAAAGGACATCCACTGAAAAATGGCCAATTCCTAAAGGACGAAAAGTGTAATTTGTCCTAAATTTTATATTATTTTTTATTTATATAATATACCAACTATTTAATAATGGAGAGCCAAGCTTTTAGCTTATTTATAACTGCTCTTAACTTACCTCAAATCGAGCCGAGCCGAGCCGAGCTCGAGCTTTTGAGTTTTACTTTCAAGCCACTCGAGCTCGGCTCGTTTAAACCCCTAGTCAAAGGTAAGCCTTCTCAAGTTTAAACCATACAAAACTATAAGATGTTACTATAACCTGAGATGCCATTGCAGTTGGTTTAGTAGCAACTTTTATAATTGTCCAACCTTCTGTATTGGGTTCAGCTAGCTCACTCGGGGCCTGCCAAGTTTTAACACATTGGTCGCATAACCGAAAACATCAAAATCACTAAATCATACAACCAATTTATACAATTTCTTCTCGTTTTCTTGGATACACTAACACAAACACATGGTGGGCATCCCTTCGAGCAGGTTGTTTGACGCAATAATCCATCCTACCTATTGCTCCTTTTATTCAAAAATGATATTTTTTGACTTAAATGATCCTAAGGACACTAAACAAACAAAACGTATAAGCCATACAATTCTAAATTCTCTATCGAACGTATCCAGAATAAAAGAAACCCCTATTTCCCTAAATATGATTAATCAAAGTAAAATTGCACTTAAACTGTTAAATTAGTCGGAAATTAGAAATTAAATATAAAACCATGAAAATTCAAACCATTTTACAGTTAAATAAGAAGTAAGTATACATTAAGCACGTACCTGTTGAAACACCATTAATCTTCAATGACCAATATCTGAAAAAGTTGAACAACATATTTTAGATTACAACCAAAGACGAAATGTGCCTTTTATTAAGCTAGGGAAAATAATAGATTGGTGTTTGAAGAGATTATGATCATGAAGTGGGCTACTGGAAACCCACTTCGTTCAGCATTGCTTGGCCGTGAAAATTCCAACAAAAAACCCTACTTTGAAGAAGATAATTGTAAATATAACACCAATATAGAACGTTGTTACCTTGAATCAGAATAGAAAGACAGGTCGACCTACGAGAAGAACCCTTTATCTGTCGTAATGAAATGGTTATCTGATCGTAACGACTGTTCACATAGCAATTATTAAAGATTGGTTTTCTGATCGTGAATGTAACGTATGATAGACAGAAGGTGAAAGGAAGAAGGCGAAAGGAAGGAGGGGTAACAAGGGAATTAGATTTTAGTTTTTAACTAAAAACAAAATGTAAAATTACTATAATAACCCTTAAAGTGTCTTAATTGTCATCATTATGTCATAATACCCTTACATTTCTTGCTTAAATATGTTATACATGTTGCTTCTTAAGTTGTACGGAGGTGAAAATGACCATGTTGGCCATCACTCCTCCTTTATAATGTACTAGCGGGAATGCCCGCGCGTTGCTGCGGGTGCACTTATTTTGTTGTGTCATAGGTTTTGTTGGGGTTTGTGACGTGTATGTATGACATTTGTGGATGATTCGTCATGGTGACATGAAGCATATAGGAAGCAAAAATAGTAGGTGTAGCCGCGCTACGTGGCGGTGATAACATGTTATATATACACAAACGTCGTCCCTTCCCATGTACAAAGTGTTGTCAATGTACAAATTCTTTATACATATGTAAGACTTAATTTAATTGGAGTTACAAAAGTTTGCCGCTCCAAAATATCTGTACCAAAGAACAACTATATTGTAGTTGGCTTCTAATCAGCCAGGGGCGATTAGTGCTGCAATTGCAAGAATCCCTGAGCATGTGCCATAATCCATAACTGTTTCACTACCTTTGATTAATCCGTGCAATAACAGCAGACATAACTGGGTTGTTGGGTGGTCGCCGGTTCCAAAAGCGAGCCCTGGGTTTAGACTTATAGTTGTTGACTGGATGTCCTGTTACATTCCCAGATACAATTCAATAAGAAAACCTAAATGCTAACAGTCTTTTAGTAACCAGACTGATTATCGAACCTTAAAACCGCATGCTGGATGACATCATAAGTAATTTTAAAAACTTAAAAAATGTATATGTAACCAAATATGAAAGTACACTACATTTTGGTTTGCTGTGAATTCGCTATTGGAATGAAAAGTGTAATTTTTTTAAAAATCCAGCCCAACCACCGATCAAATTCGTTGGTTCAAAAAGCCATATCAATTAACCAAAATGAAGATGATTCAAGAGTATTCAACTTAGATCAGTTGTGTAGCATGTCGCCATGGTCTGTTCCGAGTATGTCAGTTATTAGGCTAAATGTATAAAGGGTAACCAAATTTCCTCAAAATTTAGACGATTGGTGACAATATTTCATCTTAAGAGAATAGAAAGTACAAACTTTAATAAAGTTCCTATCTTAGTAACTATGAATTTGTTCTATTTTGGGTATTACAACTTCAGTGGCCACGAATGGCCATAGTCGAGGTTTGTGAAAGACACACAATGAAGGAGGGACCGCGTCCATGCAATCCGTGTGGGTAGCTTTTACGTAGATCTATCGGTGAGAGCATCCATTGGAGATGCGTTAACCAAGAAAAGGAAAAAAGCTAACATAATTGTACATCTTGTGGGTGACTAAAGTTGGGTAAACATTTTTGTTAACATAAGGGTCTAAAAGATGATTTTGACCAAAGCAAGAGGTGATTATTCAACTTAATAATGATAATAAGACATGAAATCATACCGGTGGAGTTATCCACTCAGGCACAATCCAAAGCCCTTCTGTTACTTCAATAGGATGGAAAGATTCCTGCAACATAAGTTTATACCAGATTAAGATCATAGAATATGATGATCATTGCAGGGTGAGCTAACAAGACAACCAACAGATCTTCAAAAATACAAACTTTATGAAGTTTAATCTAAATGCCGATCTCTTAAGATGCTCTATTGAGAAATTTGGTGTAAAACAAAGATAAGAAAGCAAAATAACCTGAGCATTTTCTTCGATCCAATCAGAGTGGTAGCATGTAGTGACTTTGTAAACAGGTGTTTCTTTCAAGCCTATTGAATCAGCTGCAAGTGCAATACTTTGTAAACAGGTGTTTCTGCAAGTGTTTATATCAAATTCTGATCATTCAATAATCTACAGTGACCAATAAATAATAATCAATCACTATTGTGTACCTCATCGTTGGAGTCGAAACTATCTGGTTCAAACACGCTTGTTGAAACAGCACCAAAACATAAAAGCGCCTCTGAAAGCATATCCTAACAAAACAAGATTGGAGCTTTCAGTTCCAGGTAACTATTCAATTGGGCATGCATCAAAAGGTATTAATGTTTTAGCCTAGGTGGTGTGGGTTAGCGCCACCCGCCACCTCAGTCAATAAAGTTCCTTACCACTGCTCCACCATAGCCAAATGGTGGTGTCATTATTTCCTTACCCATTTGAATGGCGAGCGTTAAACATGTGATGTGTGGGGACCACCATGCATGAGCCAATCAATTTTTTTTTTCTTTTTTAACCTTAGCTAATATCTCTTTGGACTTCTTTGTCCTCAAACCTGCAAAACAAATATAAACATGTTCAACAATGTATAAAACAAAATGAATACAATACGTACACACAAATAGATTGTAACTTGTAACTTCATACTTTCTCCCAATAAGCCTCTTGACATCAAATATGGTCCTTTCGGCATTAACAACCGCTTGACTCTTCGCTGCCTCACCGATCAACTTCTCATTGTTCGTGAAAGGCACCCACAATTGAGTGATACCGTTTCCTTGATCATTTATAATACATTATAAAGGAGGAGTGATGTACAACATAGTCATTTTTACCTCCGTACAACTTAAGAAGCAACATGTACAACATATTTAAGCAAAAAAATTATGGGTATTATTGGCATAGTTGTGACAATTAAGACACTTAGGAGGGTAGATTAGTAAATTTAACATAATCCAATACCTCACATCCTAAAATCTTATCTCAATTATGCCCTTATGTCCAACTTTTAAAACACAAAACACAACTGAACTTATGATGCATCTTAAATGTGAGACCTTTCAACCCCACATCTATATTATTATATATACTTCATTATAATCAATTTCTTGAATGCTAATAGTCTTTTCATAACCCCAAACAAAATCTTAGAGCTAATTTCATGCTTTGAAACATTGTTTTGTCCAAAAATTTTATATCTTCATTAGATGAGAAGAGAAAAAAATCAATGAGAAGTTAAGACGCTTGCAAGATATGGTTCCCGGATGCTACAAGGTATAAAGATATGAGTTAATCTTTATATACATATATACATTTTTTCTACTTGTTCATATTTTCTTTGACAATATATATCTTCATAATATATCATTTTTTGCTCCATTTAAATATAGTTATTTGCTATATACAATGGGAATGCCAGTGATGTTGGATGTAATAATCAACTATGTTGGATCGTTGCAGAATCAAATTGAGGTAATTTAATTGTGCAGCTAACAATTAAAACAATAAACAAACAATATTCAAAATTATTGATGAGAAAATATTTTTCAAAATTAATTAGTACAGTTTTTCTCTTCTTTGTGCATTTTTAGTTTCTCCCCATGAAGCTTTCAAAAGCCAGGATGTTCTATGACCTATTGACCTCAACTCTACTGAATTGGATGATATGGCCCCTATGAAGGTGCCAGGTGGCTTTCTTAACTATCCTTGTTAAGAAGTTGTTTATCTTGAATCATATATATTGTTAACTAAATACAACGGACAAAATTATAAATATAACATTCTAGATTTGCTAATACGTTTCTAATATATTATAAATATTACTTCCACTTACTACATGGGATGAAACCTGATGTTGCGGGGAACAAATGGACATGAAGGACAGATGATGGAGAGGATGGTTGGAGAAGGGTATGGAGATATTCTTCAATTTCAATCAACAAGGTCTCCTTGAACACCATGAAATAGTTAACTCTATAAATCTATATATGCATGCTCAAATATAACTTTATACGTAAACTATATTTGTTCTAAGACTTTTAAGGTATTTGTTTATCTATTTAATGTTCTTGTTAAACGTTGTATGAAGTGTGGTTCACAATATTATTTTGCTTTCGGCAATTGTATATTTTTTAAGTTCTAATTCTAATTAATAAAATAAATTAAACACTAGCATAAAAAGAAAACAAAAACTTAACTATGTGTTAGTTACTTATGTTATTTGTGTTAAGAAATAAGAAATCAAAACGCCATAAATTCACGCTCACGCTAATGAATCAACCCGAATCTTTATCTTCTATACTATCTATACTATATTATAAATCATCAGTGACATCCGTCACCTTTCACTATCTCTTTCGAACAACAATAACTATAATGATAATATTTTTCTTTTTGCTTAAAAAAAAAATCAAAATGCTTAATTAGCCAATACTGATCACTATCTTAAATTATTGTGATAATAATGATAACATAAAACTTACGTAAATATTAAGTATAATTATTTTTTCCTCACTTTTGGTGGAAGTTTATTACATGTGAACTTATGGTCAATATTAAAATAAATAAATCTAAATACATAAAATTTAGAATGATTATTGTTATTGACTACGAATTTAAACGAGATGCATTTGTTTAGTTTGGACATACTTAAGAAATTCAGTTTACCATATTTAGAAAACTATGAATTTATAATCAACTTTGGTCTTAAAGAATTCCTAATGTAGCGTATTACTAGAACAAAACGTCAAAACTCCATCTCCTACATTTATGTCTGCATAAATTGCGGAGGACGACAACCAAATTTACTCGCCATTTAAAAACAATAATTCCGCTATTAATATACGAAACCGAACCGTAAGCCTACATATTGGAGAATCAAACACCATCCCCTCGGCTATGTTCTCCGACCAATTTTCATCCGGGTAACAACCACCACCGTCCTCCTCGTCGCTGGCTTCGAAATCATCGAACAAGCAACTTCAAACCACATTCGCTACACTACCACCGTCTGCATTGTTGTCTTTGCCGATATGGTACCGGACGATGTCACCGCCGCCGTGTCTTCGTCTCATTTATGTGAAAAGAATCCAAGCCACTACTGTGCCGGTTCATCCGCGCTACCTTGGTCTGGCCTATTCTTCCTCATATTAGAGGTAGTTGCCGTAATTTTTAAATTTTGTTTAGAATATTTTTTGGCTAGAGGGATGGAAGGGTGAAGATGTGCAATGTATAGGAATGGTTTCAAAGAAAAATATATTAAGCCGGTACATGATTTTTGTTTTAGTTTTGTCAAGTTTGAAATTTTGTTTTGGGTCAACTCCACAAAATTTTCTCGAAGGAAAGATCTAGCCAAATGGTCTAAGTAGTTTTTATTTTTTATTTTTTTTATATAGGAAAACTTTTATTACTTATAAAACACATAAAAACTATGTCGTTATATTAGGTAATGAGAAGTATAGTTTTCAAAATATAAATCCTTCATAACCTAAACCAAATAAATTATTGCATCTATTATTTTAAAGATAGATGGTTTTGCTTCGCCAACGGAACAAATTTGAACAATTAAAATATTTGAATAACATTTTAGGGATTCGCTTTGCATGATTCAAGCTTAAGGGATTATAACGACCTTTGTTAATTCTCGTGAATTCTAGCAAGTCCATCACAATAAAGGTGAGTTTACGTGACCATGTTTATGCGATTCTTCATACTTGCAACATTATACTTAAGCAATTCTACATACATGTCTAGTTGTAAACTTTAATGCCTCATGATTTAGACAACAACAACAGTTTCAACAAATTTCAACAATACATAATCATTAGCTATGGCCAAGCCGGCGATACTCATTAATAGATCTATTGGATTGACAATCCCACCTAGATTCGTTGACCATCTTTTATGGGGAGCGCGGGTGATTGTTATCGTTCCAACATGATATTAAGGTGAACCGTGGATGACGGGATGGACCTAAACTAGTCGGAGGTTTGATTATGTGCATTCAACACTTCATGTTTATTCATGTAGACTTAAACTTACGATAGACATATGAATTGCTAAACTTTTATTCTTAAACTTAATTGCTTAAAATGGCTTATGTATTCTCACCAACTTCTAGTTGACCCCCCATTTTTTCCAAGCTCAACAGGAAATACTGATGCGTGAAGTCTAGAGCTAGCATGAGGAGATGTTTGAAGTTTTAAGCTTTGCTTGATTATTTGATGTAGACTTTAATGTAATTAAATTTTGTAATGAAATAAAGGATTATTTAAACATATGTATTACCATGAGCTACTGAACAATCATTCATACGTGACACCTCGATGTTTCCGCCATCGGCTGGGGTGTTACAGATTGGTATCAGAGCCATGGTTATAGGGAATTAGGTTATTAGAAAAATAATCTAGTCTATAACCTTAGGACTTTAACCAGTACTTGCTTCAATTACTTGTAGCTCTACCTTATCCTTATCTCTATCCCTATCTTCATCCTTATTCTTAGCCTAACTTGGTCTTGCCTACTCTCTTTCACTTACTTGGTACAATCCTAACGTACTTCTAGATTATTAGGGCAAATTCGTTGGGCTTAGACCTGATCTGTTTTGATAAGCCAACATATTCGTTTATTCGGGGTTAGATATTTACAATCTTTGTGTTTCATTTTCATTTATACCCCCTCACTCCCTTATAAAATCTAAGCTTTGAATCTCGAAATTTCTACAATTCCAATATATTTTCTTCTTATATAATTCCCTCATTAGTTTAAACTTCATGAATCATTTCTGGGTTTCACAATCCTAATTCATTTTTACAAACTTATAATATTACCCATAAGTCTAATTATTTTTAACATCTAACCCAAATCATATGTTTCCCTTTACATCATACATAAATCTATTATCTTGGATGTTTCTGGCCAATTTTATTTTAAACTCCCCCCCCCCCCCCCCCCCCCACATTTTTATTTATGTGTATATATATGTATATTTTGAAGATACCATCAACCGTAAAATATCATCACATTCGAGATTTGAAAATCCTTGTTTAAACTGTAACCTTATAATCTGTGTATAGGAGATATTGTAGCACCAAAGCTAAAGAGTACTGAATTTTGTCAAACTTTCATCACTTGGGAATTTCACAAACTATAACAAATAAATATATTTTTTTTTTTAAAAGAGTCTTTTATTTCCACAAACTTATTTGCTAAATTTCAAATTTTTATTGAACAATTTATTGGCGTAACAAATGATTTACAATAAAAATGGTTTAATCTATTAAGAATGATTTCTTTTATGTATTACTCGAAGCCTATTATACAAAACGTCTGAACAAATTCTTGATTTTTGAAATCCGACATCGTGTTTAAAACCTATGACTCATCGAAATATTTTGATCTAAATCAATTTAGTTGTACTATTTAATGATTTTTGCTTTACATTCAAAACCAAATTTTGAAAATAAAATCTTTCCATCCACAGGAACAAAATTTACTCTACAATTTTTCCATTGGCACCTACTTACTTTAAACTTGTTCGAACCATTACAAATTTTTGGCAAATACCGCAATCATGTTTCCTCATACCCTTGATTTTAATATTTGATTCAAACCCCACGATTCATACTGCTAAATAATCTCCTTACTATTTGTGCCTCTTTGGAAAACCCATAAACAAACCCTTTAATTAACTATTTTCACGCGCATTATCTTTCGTAACTTTGATGATACTTTGAGTTCTTCATCATCCTCTCAAGAACTAAATTCATACTCTTTACCTTCTTGAACATGAACTTGATCCCTATGATAACCAAACTATTGAAAACTTGATTATTTGTTGCATCAAACTTGATTCTTAGGTATCCATGAGGATTTGATTATCTACCTGAACATTTGATTATTCATGATATTTGGAAGCATGGAAAATAAACTATTTGCTATAAACACGCCTAAAGTCATTAACCTTGTCTAGGGCAACTCTATTGCAACTCGCATGCTATACTTGATACTTGATGCATTTACCAACTTGCTTACATGTATGTATTATCAATTTGCAACTTATGTGTTAAGCCAAAAACAATTGTTACACTTAATCAAACAACTGGTAGAGGATGAAGTACTTACTCAACAGTTAGTAGAGTACCTAATAACCTGCTCAACGATTGGTAGAGGTCATCATGCCTGCTCAACAGTCGGTAGAGGTTCTAATAACCTGCTCAACGATTGGTAGAGGTCATCATGCCTGCTCAACAGTCGGTAGAGGTTCTAATAACCTGCTCAACGACTGGTAGAGGCTATCGCACCTGCTCAACAATCGGTAGAGGTCCCTACTCACTGACTGGTAGAAGTCTTTTTCTTGCTCAACAGTTGGACTCATCTTTGGATACATTATACAGGTAAATTGATACAAAGATTTATTAGACTCATTGATACAAAGATTCAATCACAATGTTATTTTGCATTACTTACATGCGTGTTTAGAGTCATAGAAGGACACAAAACCCTAATGTAAGGTAAATTGGTGATTGCGGTCCGGAACGTAATCATGAATTTACAGGTACGTTAAGGTAGTGTGAAATTCTATCGAGGTTTTCGGTAGGTATCCAATTATAAACCCTAGTTAATTAATGGCCCATCTAATCTTAATAATCAATCTACTCATGCATTCTTTTAAAACTTAAGTTTAGTGTTTTGCTAGATTCTCATTCTCCTTACTATTTCAGATCAATCTAATTCAACCCCGTATTCTTAATAACGTTCTGTTAAAAACTTTTTGAAGTAGAGGAGACTGCTTCATCGGTGTCTCTGTCCTCATCATTTACATACTTTTCCCAAAAAAAAAAAAAAAAAAAAATTGTAGACTCTCGACTTCCTAACCTCGGGTCAAATGTCAAAGCTTTTGAAACCTTTTACTTGGATATTAAACAACTATTTTAGACTTTGTCAAATCACGACTAATGTAATTTACTAACTCTTAAAACTTACTTTCTTTTTCTTAAACGCCTTTTGTTTTATAGTAACCTCCACTTGAAAGAAATTTCGTGACGAAATTTTCTAAAGTAGGGGAGACTGTGACATCCGTCACCTTTCACTATCTCTTTCGAACAACAATAACAATAATGATAATTATTTTCTTTTTGCTTAAAAAAAAATCAAAATGCTTAATTAGCCAATACTGATCACTATCTTAAATTATTGTGATAATAATGATAACATAAAACTTACGTAAATATTAAGTATAATTATTTTTTCCTCACTTTTGGTGGAAGTTTATTACATGTGAACTTATGGTCAATATTAAAATAAATAAATCTAAATACATAAAATTTAGAATGATTATTGTTATTGACTACGAATTTAAACGAGATGCATTTGTTTAGTTTGGACATACTTAAGAAATTCAGTTTACCATATTTAGAAAACTATGAATTTATAATCAACTTTGGTCTTAAAGAATTCCTAATATAGCGTATTACTAGAACAAAACGTCAAAACTCCATCTCCTACATTTATGTCTGCATAAATTGCGGAGGACGTCAACCAAATTTACTCGCCATTTAAAAACAATAATTCCGCTATTAATATACGAAACCGAACCGTAAGCCTACATATTGGAGAATCAAACACCATCCCCTCGGCTATGTTCTCCGACCAATTTTCTTCCGGGTAACAACCACCACCGTCCTCCTCGCCGCTGGCTTCGAAATCATCGAACAAGCAACTTCAAACCACATTCGCTACACTACCACCGTCTGCATTGTTGTCTTTGCCGATATGGTACCGGACGATGTCACCGCCGCCGTGTCTTCGTCTCATTTATGTGAAAAGAATCCAAGCCACTACTGTGCCGGTTCATCCGCGCTACCTTGGTCTGGCCTATTCTTCCTCATATTAGAGGTAGTTGCCGTAATTTTTAAATTTTGTTTAGAATATTTTTTGGCTAGAGGGATGGAAGGGTGAAGATGTGCAATGTATAGGAATGGTTTCAAAGAAAAATATATTAAGCTGGTACATGATTTTTGTTTTAGTTTTGTCAAGTTTGAAATTTTGTTTTGGGTCAACTCCACAAAATTTTCTCGAAGGAAAGATCTAGCCAAATGGTCTAATTAGTTTTTATTTTTTATTTTTTTTATATAGGAAAACTTTTATTACTTATAAAACACATAAAAACTATGTCGTTATATTAGGTAATGAGAAGTATAGTTTTCAAAATATAAATCCTTCATAACCTAAACCAAATAAATTATTGCATCTATTATTTTAAAGATAGATGGTTTTGCTTCGCCAACGGAACAAATTTGAACAATTAAAATATTTGAATAACATTTTAGGGATTCGCTTTGCATGATTCAAGCTTAAGGGATTATAACGACCTTTGTTAATTCTCGTGAATTCTAGCAAGTCCATCACAATAAAGGTGAGTTTACGTAACCATGTTTATGCGATTCTTCATACTTGCAACATTATACTTAAGCAATTCTACATACATGTCTAGTTGTAAACTTTAATGCCTCATGATTTAGACAACAACAACAGTTTCAACAAGTTTCAACAATACATAATCATTAGCTATGGCCAAGCCGGCGATACTCAATAATAGATCTATTGGATTGACAATCCCACCTAGATTCGTTGACCATCTTTTATGGGGAGCGCGGGTGATTGTTATCGTTCCAACATGATATTAAGGTGAACCGTGGATGACGGGATGGACCTAAACTAGTCGGAGGTTTGATTATGTGCATTCAACACTTCATGTTTATTCATGTAGACTTAAACTTACGATAGACATATGAATTGCTAAACTTTTATTCTTAAACTTAATTGCTTAAAATGGCTTATGTATTCTCACCAACTTCTAGTTGACCCCCCCCCCCCCCCATTTTTTCCAAACTCAACAGGAAATACTGATGCGTGAAGTCTAGAGCTAGCATGAGGAGATGTTTGAAGTTTTAAGCTTTGCTTGATTATTTGATGTAGACTTTAATGTAATTAAATTTTGTAATGAAATAAAGGATTATTTAAACATATGTATTACCATGAGCTACTGAACAATCATTCATACGTGACACCTCGATGTTTCCGCCATCGGTTGGGGTGTTACATCATCAGTGAAGGATACCCGCAAAATTTAAGTAAATACAACCTTTATTGCTTATAGTACAATGCTTATTGAAGTCATTTAGGGGGTAAATTTGTCTTTCTACCTAAATATTAAATTGTTGAAGAAATTAATTTAAACTTAATTACAAAATTGATGAGGAAATTAACAATAATGTGGTGACTCTTTACATTCATAACCTCCATGTTTTTATTATGTTTGTATCAATGTTATAGTCTTATAAATAGTGGTCATGTATTTGGTATATAAATAATGTGGTGACTCTTCACATACATAACTTACATATCTTTTAATGTTTATAATAAATAAATTACATCATATATTATGTATTTATATTTTCTTTTAAAATTTATGTGGTTGTAGGATGGTATGATGTGACACTTCAGAACACAAATGAATATGTAGGCTTGAAGTTTGCCAACACACTTAACCCATGACACGTTTCAACCCATTAAAGTGAGCGATATATGTAGGCTTGACGTTTATACAAGCAAATATGGTAGAGATACTTCATGAGCAACGTCATCATTTTCCTCGATGGTGTTTTGTTTTCTCTGCTACTATAAACTTCTAGGAATAGAATTTAAGTTTCTGATCTCACGAAGTCACCATTGTTTACATATCCAAAAGAAGACAAGTTCTTATCAGTCGATTTGGTGGTTTTAACTATATTGACTACTAATTTGTTTGGTCCAATATATTCATTACGGTACTTATCAAACTAACATAAAATGAGAGTATCTATGCAAATCATTGACTCCGCTGCATCTCGTGGGTAATTACATCACTTCCACTACAATCTTATGGTCATTAAGAGATACAATACCACTTCACTACGCTAAGCACCGCTTTACGATGGCATACTTATCTGCCTTCGAGATACATAAAAGGGTCCCACCGAAGGACGTGGGCCAATCTAAGGGTGTTGCAAGCAATAGTACGGCCTATTGTGATGTACCCATTTAAAATATTTAGAAGATATACTTATGAGTTTCAGTTTTTAATAACATATATTTTATATATTGTTGTTTTCTACTTCATCATAACAAATAATCAACAAACACGATGCACGAGGGGCAAAACATAAAGCATCAGTGAAGGATACCCGCAAAATTTAAGTAAATACAACCTTTATTGCTTATAGTACAATGCTTATTGAAGTCATTTAGAGCGTAAAATTGTCTTTCTACCTAAATATTAAATTGTTGAAGAAATTAATTTAAACATAATTATAAAATTGATGAGGAAATTAACAATAATGTGGTGACTCTTTACATTCATAACCTCCATGTCTTTATTATGTTTGTATCAATGTTAAAGTCTTATAAATAGTTGTCATGTATTTAGTACATAAATAATGTGGTGAGTCTTCACATACATAACTTACATATCTTTCAATGTTTATAGTAAATAAATTACATCATATATTATGTATTTATATCTTATTTTTAAATTTATGTGGTTGTAGGATGGTATGATGTGACACTTCTGCACACAAATGAATATGTAGGCTTGAAGTTTGCCAACACACCCAACCTATGACACGTTTCAACCCATTAAAGTGAGCGATATATGTAGGGTTGACTTTTATACAAGCAAATATGGTAGAGATACTTCACGAGCAACGTCATCATCTTCCTCGATGGTTTTTTGTTTTCTCCGCTACTATAAGCTTCTAGGAATAGAATTTAAGTTTCTGATCTCACGAAGTCACCAATTGTTTACATATCCAAAAGAAGACAAGTTTTTATCAGTCGATTTGGTCGTTTTAACTATATTGATTACTAATTTGTTTGGTCCAATATATTTGTTACGAGGCTTGTCAAACTAACATAAAACGAGAGTATCTATGTAAATCATTGACTCCATTGCATCTCGCGGGTGCCCTAAAATAATAGAAATATGTTGCACACTACAAACTGCATTTTAGTAATTACATCACTTCCACTACAATCTTATGGTCATTAAGAGATACAACGCCACTTCACTACGCTAAGTACCGTTCTACGATGGCATACTTATCTGCCTTCGAGATACATAAAAGGGTCCCACTAATGTACCCATTTAAAATATTCAGAATATATACTTATGAGTTTCAGTTTTTGATAACATATATTTTATACATCGTTGTTTTCTACTTTAACATAACGAATAACCAACAAACACAATGCACAAGGAGCAAAATAGATGCATCCGCCGCAACGCGCGAACATTACTACTAGTAGATTATAGAATAGATTATAGATACAAGGAGAGAAAAATTACAAATAAAACCTTCAAGGTTGTATATGTATGATGAAATAGTTACTAAAATATGAATTTCATCAAGCATATCTTTTCATTTCACATTGTATTATGTTTTCAACCCCTTATAGTACACTGGTATCAACACTAGTTTATAATCACTCAATAAACAATGCATAAATATAGGTTATGGCCATACCATTTATTTTAAGTTATTCACTATCCATTAAATATATGACGTGTTTTTAACCTTTAGCTTCTTATATTTATAAATGATCATGATCAAACTACATAATACAAGAAATGTCATAAATTAAGATGATTAATAATGATTAAAAGTGCATATGAGCTAAGAGGCGAAGTTCATTTCTTTTGTGCATTGTTATTCCAGGCATAGCATCAAAGTCTATGTCTTCTTTCCTTAGGCTAACTGGCAGCTCCCAATCAAACATGTAAAGAAGATTAGCAAGTAAAAGTTCCACCATGATAACTCCAATGGACATTCCAGGACAGATTCTTCGGCCAGCCCCGAAAGGAATCAACTCAAAGTCATTCCCTTTAAAGTCAATGTGACAACCACCCATGAACCGCTCTGGTAAGAATTCTTTTGGGTTGTCCCACGATTTAGAGTCCCTTCCAATAGCCCATGCATTAACGTAAACTAGGGATTTTTGCTTGATTTCATAACCATGTACATTTGAATCTTTCCTAGTTTCTCGAGGCACTAGAAGAGGAGCCGGAGGGTATAGTCTCGTGGTTTCCTTTATCACAGCCTTTAGATAGGGGAGTCTAGGAAGATCATCCTCATCTATTTTACCTTTCTTTCCAATCACATTTCGCACTTCTTCTTGTGCTTTGCGCATTACTTTAGGGTTCGTTATTAATGATGTCATTGCCCAAACCACGATTGCTGCACTGGTATCTGTCCCAGCTACCAATACATCCTACAAAAGAAACTATCTAATTACTACAGTAAAAAAAGGATAGGTTATGTTTAAAAAAAAAATAAGAGGTAAACTACCTCATATTAATCATAGATAATACTAATAAATAAGTTAAAAAATAAAATAAATAAATAATAAGTAAATATCTACTATACAACAACCGCCATTGGTCCACTACTCCATGCCCTATATGTTGGTCTTTTTCTATGAATTGACGTTATTGAGAAAATTGCTCGAATAGTCCTCGTGGTTTGCTCAGATTTCACCTTTAGTTCTTAACATTTAAAAATTACAGGTATAGTCCACTTTTGAATTTTTTAACTCGGATAGCCCATGAAGTTAACAGAGGTTAGATTATCCAGTTAAGTGGGTGTGAAATTACTAAACTACCCTTGTTATTACCTAAAAAACAGTTATTTGGAATGTTTCTGATCATTAGAGGAATGGTTTGAAGGTGTGTGTTGTATGTATAGAATGGTGAATTATTGTAGTGTGCTAGGTATTTGATGGTAGGGTTTGAAAAGAAATAGCACAAGTCCTTCTTTAATGTTGTTTATAATTAAAAGAAACTAGGTTGCAAAGGAACTTCATGTCAGCTAGACGTTTGTCAAAAGAATTTTGTACTATGCATTCTCACACAATGTCCAACAACCATGGTATTTGGATTGCTTTTGACTTAACGACTCAGGAAAGAAGTTGGACCGCTTTTCACAAAGATAATAGGAAGAAGATCAGAGCTCCAAAAGCAAGTGTGAAGATCAAGAGAAAGCAAGTTGAAGAAGAAAATGAACAGTGCTCCAACATAACTTGCACCGACTTGAGATATGAGTTTGATTAGCTTAAATCTCTCTGATCAATGGGAGGGTAAACAAAATCGCCGATCCGATTGTTTGATTTAAAGGCTGGACACGAGTATAATGAAACTATCAAGAATCGGAAATTAGTAAAACAAATGTTCAGGCAAGCAAGTAAAGTTCAGTTGTTTTCGGAGAGATATCTGTCAATGATGAAGGCAACATACTTGAAATCAATGGGAAGGTGAACAATTCCTGCTCATCATGAGGAATATCTAAGGGGCTTGGATCTTGGATTTACATTTACATTTTCCAAAGGTCTTGATGAATATCTTCATCAATCTCCTTGATCTACGCATAAGTGTGAGAGTAGATTTTCCTACGAGGGTGAGTAACAAAGAGATGGTCTTTTTGATGAATGTATTATTCACAAATACATTCATCATTTCAGCTTTTGTTTAACTATTTTAGCAATTTCCATAAGAACTCTCCATTTTCAAACATGGTCATTTGTATGGTATTAAGGGTTGGAAACTCTGAAGACCAATGATCCTCTAGCAATTTGATCGATATCATCCATCACTATTTTCAAGGACAACACTATTTGTTTAACTATTTTAGCAACTTCCATAAGAACTCTTCATTTTCAAACATGGTCATTTGTATGGTATCAGGAGTTGGAAACTCTGAAGACCAATGACCCTCTGGCAATTTGATTGATATCATCCATCACTATTTTCAAGGACAACACCATTAAACATCAAGTCGATACAAGTTGGTGTTTATTATTTTGTTTTTTAATTTTTATAATTTTTTTACAATAATTATATTAAAAAAATAAAAAATAAAAAACCAATTCAAAACACCAAAAATACCCCAAAAATAAAACCTGGATTCGAAGCGCCTCGCTTTGGCCAAATCGAGGCGCCTGGGGTAAAAAATCAGAATTAGTTAACCTTGGACCGAGGTAGTTAAAAAAGGATTCGAAGCGTCTCGCTTTGGCCAATATAACCACCCTTTGAAAATAATAAGAATGTGTGTGTATGTATTTGATAGTTAATATTATTGTATTAACGTACCACATAAATCATTCGTTTGTTACTTATATATTGCTTCCAAGTTAAAAATGAGGTGAATGAATAATTTCGTATTCATGCAATGGAGAGAGCAGAGACTGATTACCATGAGCATAGCTTTTACGTGGTCCAGACTGAAGTTGAACATTTTGTCTTTCACAAGTTGTACTAGAATATCAATAACATCATCCTCTGCGTACATATCCTTTTGAGGGTTGTTCATGAGCCGTTCATCAATGAGTTGTTGGTAAAAGGAATCAAGATCTCGGAAACATTTCTCGAGCCGATTCGTCTTGCCCATCAACCGATCAACCAAGCCAACGAAAGGCAAACCGGGCCAAATATCCGAGACATAATGATCTACCAAATACGCCTGAACTTCATTAATCAGTCCAATAACCTTCTTTCTTTCTAACTCATCTTGGTAATGATACCTCTTGCCGAAAGTAACTCGCATCATTATAGTAGTCGTCAAATTCTTCATCATTTCACTCAAGTTTATCGGCTCAGACGAAAGAGCAAGATCATGTATCGTCTTCATGGCACTTGAGACCTCATCTTCTCGTATATACCTGTTGAATAATTAAAACTCCATATATCATTATGATTTATGAATTATTTGGTAAGCATAGGCTAAAAACTTAGTTTTACCTAACACATGTAAAAAGAAAGTTAAGGATTAATATTGTTTTAAATTTTGGACATGGTGTTCTACATTTTTAGAGATAATATCCATGTAAAACACCATGACTAAAAAATTTAAAATAGCATGCGTAAAAATCATTTGTACACTTTTTAGGTAAAAGTGATATTTTAGCGAAACCAGTGACAAAATGAATCTAGTCAATTCATATCTTCTAAATGGCTTGGCAAATCCAGAAATGATTTCCAGGGTTCATTTTGTAGATTTTCACTAATTTTTACTATTTTTTCAATTTTTTCTAAATCGAGGGAGTTCTTTGGGAACCCCGGAACCTCTTCTTAATCCGCCACTGCTTCTAATTACAACTAAAAAAATATTAGATAGACACAAACTAATATATTCTCTTCTAGTGTATATACACATTAACAACATTACCTAAAAGATTGAACCCTTTTAGGGCTGAACAAATGAAGTGTAAAGATCCTTCTCATCTCTCTCCAATGCTCATTGTAGGGTGAAAAAGCCATATCAAGGCCATCATAAGTTAACTTCTGTTGGCCGATAAATGACGGCCTATCGCAAAAGCTAAGATCTTGGGTTTTCAAGACTTCTTTAGCTAAACTCGCTGAAGATATAACAACAACCGAGTTGAAACCGAATCGGAGCGATACAATCGGGCCGTAGGGTTTGGTAAGGTTCCATAAGGAAGTATGGAGACTTGATTGATCGAGCTGGTGCAAGTTTCCAATGAAGGGTAGTCCAAGAGGGCCTGGAGGATTGAATCTAGATTTCTTTTTTGGAAGAATGTAAAGAAGAGACAAGACGAAAATAAACAAGATAGATAGAAGCATATTTGAGATCATGTTTTGAGCATGCATGTATGCATTGGTATTTTTTGTTGTTGTGTTATATATAGACAGATGGATCTAATATATATAAGAATGAACCGGCTTGCAGCCGTAGTTTTTTGCAGTCATTTAATTTATTTGGCTTGGCTCTATTAATATTAAGCACGATGGCTATATGTTTTATTTTATTCATTTTTTGTTTCTTCTTCCATGGTCAAACTATTAACTATATCTAGCTTGTCGGTCGCCAACTCACCGTGTCAACTTGGGAAAATATCTCACAAACTATAAGAAAAGCTCGAAAAAAGCTCGTTTGAAAAGGCTCGTTTTATTATCGAGCCGAGCTCGAGCCATGGGCGTTCAGCTCGTGGCTCGGCTCGTAGCTCAGCTCGATGGCTCGACTCGTGGCTCGACATATGGCTCGACTCAGGCTTATGTATGTGTAATTAATATATAGATGAAAACAATATATTTTGGCTCAAACCCAATTCTAAAATTCACATTTTGAAAGTCCCACTCATACTACCTATCTACCTCATCCCTTCATAATCCAATAAACCCTAACTTAGAAAAAATAAAAAATATACATGTATATGTATACTTTTTTTTATAAATCTTTGTTAAAAAAAATAAAAAAAAAATAATGAGCTGGCTCGAGCCGAGCTCGACTTTTCAACTCGACCAAAAAAATGAGGCGAGCCGAGCTGGCTCATTTAATTTCAAGCTCGAGCTTGAGCTCAACCTGGCTAGGCTCGGCTCGGCTCGTGTACAACCCTAATATGGAATGAGTGTAAGTGATAATGATTGGAGAAGGTGGGGTGGAGTACTATATGTTTTGCCCTCAAGGTATTATGTTTTACCCATTGTAGGTACTTGCTTGGTTCGTTGCTCTAGCGGACGATCCGTTAGGAGGTGGGGGTGGAGCCAGGTTTGTACTTTATGTTATTAAATAAAAACAGTTGTGAGGTATATAAATTAAATAAAAGGAATCGTAGGTGATGAGGTGGAGGTTTAAAATAGTTTATGGTTGAAGGAAAAAAATGGGTTGTGATGAAATGGTTTGAAATGATGTGACATGATGACATGATAATTTAGAGTGATTTGTTATGGTGTGCATTATGAATGCTCTAACTAGACGTAAAGACGATTGAAAAAAGCTAACAAGGATATTTTAATACTAGTGGGCTGGCCCGCGCGATGCAGCGGGTGTAACCGAAACTCTTTTGTATAGCACATACTAACCTAACATACCTATTATGAACCTAACCACTATTACATGAATATTTCTGAATACCTTTGTTTGAAATTCATTATAAACAGAAGCTTTCTTCTTCGGTTATTGAATCCGGTGATCATATAGTTTAGATCAAATTAGGCATGTTTGTGTGTATGAATATAACGTAATAATTTTAGAATTCAAATCGTTACCTCACGATTAAAAACACAACTTTCACTATTGATTTCTCGATTTCTATATAGTATGATCAAGTTTAGAAAACTCTTAAGTTTTTTAAAGTACACAACTCTATATAAAAGGTTATAACAAAACATATAACATCATGAATTGTTTTTTATATGTTTTCTATTTAATATGTTTAAAGTAATTATGAAATTGAATGTCATGTGATTTCATAAACATCTCATGACTCTTGAATTTCTTTTAATTAAATATGATGTTTAAAAGACATTTTTACCCTTAAAAAGTAGTTATTCTATGCATTATGTGTTGTATCATAAGCATTTAGACTTATACCTCTTAAAATTTAAGAAGTCCCTAGAAAATGCTTTATAGTATAGATAGATAGATATAGATATAGATATATATATATATATAGAGAGAGAGATAGATATAGATATATCATGATAATTGTTCTAATGAGAATATTATATGTCCTCTATTTATGTTTTAAAAGTTGAACACATTTGTGGTTACTCCCCCCCCCCCCCCCCCCCAATCCATGTGGTGCAGTGGCAGGAAAAATGATGGGTAGAGTCTAGCCTTTTTTTATGTGTGCATTAGGTCTTAATGATTCTTCACTGTCGTGTCTTTGGGCGGGTGAATCGTCATGTTTTCCCAGAACTAGTGGCTTGGTGGGGGTTGGCTAACCAGCGCTACCTGTGGGCGTACACCTAAGATGTGTCTTTTCCCAGGGGTGTATGAGGTGTTTTTATAACCAATTGATGGATACCTTAGATAGTCAGGATATGTGTTTGTTAGCCGTTAAAAAAATTATAAACTAGTGGCTTGGTGGGGGTTGGCTACCCAGCGCTACCTGTGGGCGTACACCTAAGATGTGTCTTTTCCCAGGGGTGTATGAGGTGTTTTTATAACCAATTGATGGATACCTTAGATAGTCAGGATATGTGTTTGTTAGCCGTTAAAAAAAATTATGAATACTCATACATGTGATGCATTAAATTTAGGCCACTTGCCCACGACTCCACTAGGTGTGGATAAGAACAATGAACAATCATTCAAAGCAAATAAACACAGACACACATGATATTATAGGTGACACCCACAACTCTTTTTATTAATAACTTGTAAAAAAACTCAAAACTATTACATGAGATCCTACCACTATAGATTACATTAACTTGGGTACTAAGCTAAGCATTTTAATTTTAAACCACAATTAGACACTTTGATTTTCAAAAATACTCAATACTAATCCAATTAGGATATTTAAATTCCCAAACTTATCCACCAAGTAAATTTACTTTCACATGTAAACAAGGGCTTTCACTAATCTCGTCGTCCTTCATAAAACAAGTTAACCCTCTTTTAGAATTTCATCGATGGTACCCTAATATCCGTTTTAAAACGGTAAGTTCAAATATAAAATTACAATAATCAAATATAAATGGTTTAAGATACTGGCAAACTAGTCGCAAATGATCTTTTACAGTATACACTACTACTTAGGCCGTCTAAACACACTATTATTTGCGATATAGACCTTTGGATTTCTCGAAACTATTTATACTACCAGATCCAAACCAAAAAAGGCGTATATCTACATAATCGCGTAGTCAATTACTTGTGGAATTATGAAATACGAACAACCAAGAAAGCCTAGATGTTAAAAATATTAACATTTATGTCACTTTTATTAACACATTTATATTATTATTTTCTTACACACTTGTATATTTTTGGTTTATTATTATGTACATATTGAGCTTTAGGCTTTGGAGTTTGGCAGCTTTGTAGATAACCCAAGTGTTGCCCAAGTGTTGATTGTTGCTATGCTCGTGGGCCAGAGAAGACTGGTGATAGATGCTGCTTGTTTGTGCTCGTGGGCTTGTCTTTTCAGCCCACTGGAGTGTTTTGGTATATAAAGAAGAATGATCTGGAGCATACATGTGGCAATCCGTGCATTAACATAATCCAACGGTGGTGATCTATCCAAAGTGTGTTTTCTCTTTGGAATGTTCCAGGCTCCCTATATAAGACTTTGGTCTTCTTCTCTTCTCAATTTACTAGTTGAGTTCTCTTTATTTGTATTCTTTTCTCTCTATAATTAGGGTTTGTGTATAGATCATCTGTTAATGATCTTTAGCAGTCTTTTTTGTATTCTTGATCATCTGTCGATGGTCATTGTGTAGAGAGTAGTGTCAGATCATCTGTTATGATCTGAGTTAGATTTGTTAATTAGGTTTGTTGTATTCCTGATAAGATTTGTTTTGTTCTTGATCTTTGTTTGTAAAGAGTCTTATTAGTATAAAGTCTTTGAGTTTTTGGTCGTTAATGTCGTGCAAGAATCCAGTGCGTGAGCTCTTTTCCACACCCTATCTGCAATGCTTCTCTATTGTTGCGGACAATGCAGTCCTATACTCATTCGTTGTATAAATTGACTATTTTTTATATTATTAATATTACTATTAATATTATTCTTCTTACTATTATTATTATTATTATTATTATTATTATTATTATTATTATTATTATTATTATTATTATTATTATTATTATTATTATTATTATTAGGGAACCCGTACGCTGCAGCGAAGTCGACAATACATGGAGGAAACGTATTTCAAACCTTAAAATGATTAAAAGAATCAATATGTAAGATGTATGTTTGTGTGTGTAAGCACCCGTGCTTGGCAGTGGGGTAATTTTTTAAAGGTTACAAGGAGACATGATAGCATGCTACGCTCTATATACCATATGCAATTTGACCTACATGCCGGTAAAAAAATGAAAGTAGCGGTTTGACTCATTAGCAACTATTATTATACTAATAGTCCTACTCAATATGTTGAAATGGCCAAATCTAGAGAGATTGCCAAGGAAAGGAAATCATAAGGACCTTTATAAGATCCACATTAAGAGGAGTTTGGAACGGCTCATATGTAATCAACATGCAAAGACGAATACCCATAACTTTTTTCCACATGATAAAAACAATGCAATACAACTGCTAATCAAGTACACCATAAATTTCTATTAGTGGCATCAGAATGTGAAATTGGACGTTAGGTTAGCTGAGAATATTCCACATAAGACATCCCAACGTGATAACTTTATAGAAATGCACATATCGGTTTTTCCAAGAAATGAACCGGTTCGTGTTTGAACCGTTTTGATTTGGTACGGCCCCGGTTTCGCCAGTTTGAAAGACCGGTTTCGGTTCGTGAACCAATTCATACACACACTTTTTTTTTTATAGAAAAGACATCACAAAATTATTATTTTTACGTAAAATTCGACTTTTATTGATTCTTGCAATGTAATTTTAAGGTGTATAGGTATATATTTGTATGTGCATAAACCTTTTTGTATAATGTTGTTATATATAGGAAAAATGGAAATAAATAATCCCAACTATTGACTATTGGCCGATAACAGTCCCAACTACAAAAATCACCAATATTGGTCCCAACTTTCGACATATTGGAAACCAATGGACCCAAACTAACGGAGGCTAACTCCGTTAGTGTGATGCTGACGTGGCATGCTTAGGTGGCAAGATGATCCTACGTGGCATGCCACGTGGCAAAAATAATCCTATGTGCATCCTACGTGGCATGCCACGTGGCAAAATGATCCTACGTGGCATCCTAAGTGGCATGCCACGTCAGCATCACACTAACGGAGTTAGCCTCCGTTAGTTTGGGTCCGTTGGTTTCCAATATGTCGAAAGTTGGGACCAATATTGGTGATTTTCGTAGTTGAGACTGTTATTGGCCAATAGTCAATAGTTGGGATTATTTATTTCCATTATTCCTTATATATAAAATAACAATTTTTTTAAATAAAATATAGTAATTACTTAATTTTGTTTGATACCATTCTCAAATTCTTTATAATGTAATATAGATTATAGATATATATTAGTGGTAATTGGAAGTTATGATAAAAGAATGTGTACAAGTAGGTTTTGCATGAAGGATAGAAAATGGAAAAAAAATTACATGACAATTGGGTTTAAAGCATGAGACTTTTCCTATGCCATCTTAAAATTAGTGTAAAATGACATTGTAGACATATTTCCTCCTTTATAATATAGTATAGATTATTATTAATATACAATAACTTCTTCTCCAAGTTATTTCACGCTATAAAATCCCACACCACTACACCCATACTCACTACTCTTTCCAAAAAATAACTACAAAATAAAATGAAAGACGTGTATATGAAATTGGTTCTTTGGCTTCAAAATAAGTATGATTGTGCAATGGTAGTCCCATAGCTAAAGATGGCTATGGATTTTATTGGTGAGGTAGGGAGAAGGGGGTTAAGATGGCTATTAATCTAATAGCTGACGTGGCGTTCAAGGGAATGAACGACACTAGGGACGAGCTATTCAAACTAGCATGTAAGGGTTTGAAAGATCCGTTGGTGAACTGGGGTGTGAACATAGGAAATGTGATGTTGTCTGTCGGGAAGTGAATAGTGGCTCCGTTTTTTAAAGTTTATTGTGATTTTATAACTCCGGCTTTTTATGAGTGTTGGATCTGGTTGTGAATGTGGCTGGAAAGAGTGTTAATGTTGTGAAGAGTGTTTGTTTGAGAGCTTTGGTGTGGTTGTGGGATGTGGTTGAAAAGAGTGTTAATGTTGTGAAAAGTGTTTGTTTGAGGGCTCCTGTGTGGTTGTGTAGATACAACCATAATAAACGTCTACAAAAGTCTACAAATCGAAGTGGGTTCGGAGATCACAGAAAGATACAACCATAGTAAATGATCAACACAAGAACATGGTTGCTCATAGACAAGCCTTCCATCTCCTAATGTTATGTATCTAGTACAATCCTCACGACCCTCGATGTTTATTGCATGAACTATTTTACGATCCCATGCTTAGCCAAGATGATCAAGGTAGGACGAAGCCTAACCTTGGTGGGTATGTTAGGATGGCCCTAAAGCCTCCCACAAGACCCCAAGATCTCTGGAAGAAGCTTGGAAGTCGACCCAAGAAGGGACAAGACTAGATGAGATGGGATGAGAAATGATTGAGTTGAGCTTGCTATTTATAGGCAAAGAGGCAAACATGTCCCTTTCTTGTGGTACAAAACCTTGCATGTGAGAGACAAGGTTGTGGTTGTATCTTGTACCCTTTTGTCTCTTATCCAGTTGTTTTGTCCATTCTGAAAAGCTTTTTCTTGTCCCCCAAGTTTGTGGCTTGTCTTCTCGTGTGCAAGCCAAAGCACCAAGTTGCATTTTATTATCTTTTTTTCTTTTTTTTTAATTTTGTCGTCTTTACACCTTTTATTTTGTGGGTAGCCTCGGTTCTTCAGGGATCTCCATGTTTTACTTGATTCTTGCCCGAAAATCACTTCTTTTCGGGTTGGAGCTCCATTTTCCTGAGAAATTAAAATAGGAACGATTATGTAGCATTTTTAAGTGTTATAAGCTCAAAAACGTCCTATTTTCCGACTAATTATGCATATAAAACATGTGTAAATGATGGTACGTTAGAAGCCCTGGGCGGAGACATCCGGAAACGTAACACACGCCTTGTGCCTCTACAACCTAATGATAAGGCGCGTAGTGTATCGTACGTGTGGATCCAGAAAGTCACACGTGCAACAGGGACGCCTGTACACGTTCGCCAATGATAGATTGCATGTCACGTCATCAGATATCTCCGCCAACTACCTTTCTACATGATTAGACATAAGCTTAGGACACGTGGCCAATCAATAAACGACACGTGTCCTTTCCGGAAATACATTCGGCAATTAAGGCAGTATTGATTACATTTTCATATTTAAGTATATATTTCCTAATTATGATTACTAACTTGATTAGGGTAGGGAGAACCTAATTGGGCCTCGGCCCACCATATTAGGGTTTAGTGATGTTGGCATATGTCACTTTTATATAATGGGTTATTGATCACCTTATGGAGGACACTTTTTGCTAACACGAGAAGTTACAACTATAGTATACAACATCACTCATATTTGTTATAAACGTCTACGATTGTAGCACACTCCTTACCCTTAACCTTATCTTTAAGGTTTATCTCAGCCCTAGCTTCATCGGTGAAGGATCAACCCTGTGGATCAGTTGTCTAACATCCCTACTAGGAGGTTAGAACTATTATTTTTTCAATCATCTTTGTTGGTGCGAGAATAATAAATCAATAACACACAAGAAGCTTTACCCAATCGGCTTACACGTTCATTGATTTCCTTATTTTCTTAATATGACATATTGACAAACCTGATGCTTATGTTAGCGCAATGATGCTAAAAGAAGTTACAGACTGCAATGGATATATAATTGCTAATGGATCGTGAATTGTGATTATAAAAAGAATCAATTATAAGCAGAATCATAACAGTTAATTTTTTAAACACTAAAACAGATGATATAAACAAAACCAAGAGTATATGACATCAAAAACATCCTAAATTTAAAATATAATATGAATATCAAAACTTAATTATTAGCTATGATTATAATAACATAAACATAAAGAAATTTTAATCATAATTTTAATTTCCGATCTTTATTTTAATCACATATAAATATCAGTAAAGCCATAGCATTTTATTTAAAACATGAATTAACATCCACATTATGTCATATTTTATCTGTATAAATCATAAGCTGCAAAAATCAACAGTTGAGTAGTAAAAGGTAATAGATTATCAATTTACCTTCAAGGGATGCGTAGCAAATTAACAATTTTGATTGACGATTTCAATTGAACTAAGTCGCTAACTACAACACCTTAGATTTTGATTTTTATTTTAGTTGTAAAAAGAATTAGAGCAAAAACGCAACAGAAGATAGTTGGACTTTGATGATCGTGATTTTACAATTCAGGTGTACGACCTTTTGCTGTTACTACACGATTCGATTTGATTTCCATTCCTCACTCCCGCTTTCATTTTTAACCTAACCGTGTTGCCTCTTTTTGAAACGAGCTACGATTCAATACTACATAAACAAGTTTGATATAAATATAAAATACCATCATAGAATGGGGACACTAAGCCCATGCTTTAGTAGACTTATACTTTGGCCAAAGTTTAGTTTTGGTTATTAAAAAATTAACTTAACCGGACTGAAAAATGACAATCTAATCAATTAAACCGAACCAATTAACGATCAGTTAATAAGATTATTTAACCATTGACTTTGGTTTTGGTTGAGGCTAATAACTGAATTGAACCATATCATGCATATCCGTAAAAGTAGTTGTGTTCCTCGCAGCATCGCGCTGGCACACTACTAGTTAAATATAAAAATAAACATTTATAGTTACCTAAAAATAAATTATAACAAGTTTAACCCCTGTTGATTTCGTTTCTATTGCTCTCAAATACGTTGGTGTTTTACTTGCAGGAGAAAAAAAACACCCGTTATTTATTTATTTATTTTTTTTCGAGACTAAGAAGCTTTCCAAACCCGACCTCCATTGACCCCTAACGTTAGAATCGTCTCCACCGAGTTCCTTGAAATGTGACAAAACTTTTGAACACTTATAAATTTCCGTTTCCTTGTGAATCAACATCCAAGAGGTAGCTCCACTTGGCCCAATCTAAACAAATAATATAAATCCATCACAACATCTTACCAATTAATGGTCCCAACCCGATTTTGCTTGTACCCCTACGTTTTCTTTTTTTTCTTTCATCCAAACAAGAATAAGCAGCCAAACAAATCGATCCACTATATAATAAACTAAATTAATAATATTTCACCTTTTAACACTCACTCAACCATCAAAATTCGATACTTTTTTTTTCTTCCGCAAATTGATTTTAAGCCACCGCTACACCGACTTGAAGTTGTATGTCGACCGTCCCTGAATTCTGTACAAAAAAACCAACACCCTTCACGTAGTCTTTTTTCCTTCTTCAACCACCACCGGTTTCACCGTCCTTGGAGAACTGTTAGGAGCTGCTTCCCCTTCTCAAAAAAACGCTAAATTTTGTTACCAATTGTTGAAATCAGGCCCTTCGATCAAATAAACAAACACGAGATTAAACAATCTTTTCGACTCTTTTATTATCAACCAAAAGCACACCAATTAAATTAACCTTAACCATCTATTTATACTAAACTATACCCAAACCTACTATGACTCAAACACCAATTAAATAATTATTAAACCCAAATGAGAAAAAAATACAACATTAAATAAAATACTAATACTAATACTTATCTAGACCCATTTAAACTAGTAGTTTACCCGTCCAACAACATCAACGCCATAATGTTAGCTCTGCATTAAATCATATTGGCAATGTTGGCTCGTTAATTGTTTGACCCGGGCCCAAAAGGAAATTATTTACAAAATGGGCCGATTTCGCTTATGGGCTGGACTGGTCTGGACATACTGTTTTGGCTGCAAACAGTTAGGCTTATGGATAGCTATTGCAATTCAAAATCGAAGTTGTCTTTGTTTATCTTCTGCTGCAAGTTGTTTACTTTTATTATTATCTAGTTAGTTTATCTTTATCTATTTAGGTTTCCTTTTCATAATCTTTATTACAAAAAACCTCCTGTGTTTCAGTTTGTTTGTTTGTTTCTTTGACCCAATTAAAACAGATAAGTTGAAGTCAAATAGAAAATAGTCTTTAGTTTTGGACTAGTTTTTTTTGTTTGCTTTGATATCACAGAAGGTTTGAAGTCTGAAGTTGTGTTCCTGAGTTTGTGTTCTGTGTTGATCCAATTGAAACCAACAGGCAACATAGACGTAAAATTCTAGATAATGTATTTATACCACATGAATGTCCTATTACTTCAATAAATACATGCTAGACAAAGCGGCTATTTACAATGAACACAAGAAATTCCATATTTATAAAGCATACAATTACCAAGGTCGGTGGCACAAAATTTTGTTGTACAACGTGCTTTGCGAGTTTTCCAAAAAGTGCTGGTTTGTGTTGTGTGGTACACGTCTTTGTTGCATATGTTCTTCTTACACTTTCACCATCTGGTTTCTCTCTCTCTCTCTCTCTCTCTCCCTCTCTCTCCCTTCTTCTAAAAGCCACCGCCAGTTTGGGTTGTTGGTCCATGTCTTAAAAAAGGTATGGAACTCTCATCGTTAATTTGTTGTTAGACCTAGGTTTTCCCTGTCTTCTTCGTTAGATTTGTGTTGGGGTTAGGGTATGATGAACGGTGGTGTTGGGGTTGGGGATGATGAACGGTGGCGTTGGGTTGGGATGGCGGTAGTGGTGGTTGTGGTGATGGCGGTCGGTGGATGATTGAATTTGTAATATGATGATGATGATGGGTGTGAACCCCAGTTTTTGGTGGTGAGTAACTCTTTACAGACCTGAAAGTTTGAAACTTTGTGTGTTAGGGCGGTGGTTTGGTGATGGGGAGGGGTAGCACATGAGATTTTGATGGACGTTTGAACGTAAAATGCTCTTTTCCGGCTACGTTCCTATCCTGTTGGAGTTACTCTGTTTATTTCTTATTGTGAATCTTTCAGGTATGTTTAAAACATGCATTGTCTTTGCTGTTGAGGCTGTTGCAACTGTATTAGTTACGCATACATTTGTTTCCCATTCATAATTTTCATGTTCTTAGCATTTGACTTTGAAGGTTGAATTGATTATTTTTAAAGATTAGAAAGTTAATCACGTTCTTGGATTTCTAAACAAAAGGTTGTACTAATGGTTAGCGTAGTGATTGGATTTTTTTGTTAGATTGTAGTAGGTAGGGGTGTCATTCCGATTCGTAGATCGGGTCCTGTTTTGTGACTTAAAGGATGTTCATTGTTTTTTATTTTTATTTTTTTAAATTTAATTTGCGGATGATTTTTTTGAGCTAGAGGCTGATCGTGATGATTTGGGTTTCCCCAAATGGTTTGAAATGTTAGAAAACAACTCAGGTTGGTGGTCTTATTTTAGTTGCTCCCCATTTGCATACGATAACTGGAGTTTATGAGTAGTAATATTATTCTACCTATTAGTCGACAGTTTGTTGTTAGTGTAGAGAATTGCATAGACAAAGAAAAAACCAAGGAGACCTTGCCCAAGCAGGCTGAAGAACATGAAAGTTTTATCACAAAGGTACATACATGTGTATTATTTTTTTATAACTACAAGATTACAAAGTCATAAACTCATAAAACATCCTAAATTTAAAATATAATATGAATATCAAAACTTAATTATTAGCTATGATTATAATAAAATAAACATAAAGAAATATTAATCATAATTTTAATTTCCGATCTTTATTTTAATCACATATAAATATCAGTAAAGCCATAGCATTTTATTTAAAACATGAATTAACATCCACATTATGTCATATTTTATCTGTATAAATCATAAGCTGCAAAAATCAACAGTTGAGTAGTAAAAGCTAATAGATTATCAATTTACCTTCAAGGGATGCGTAGCAAATTAACAATTTTGATTGACGATTTCAATTGAACTAAGTCGCTAACTACAACACCTTAGATTTTGATTTTTATTTTAGTTATAAAAAGAATTAGAGCAAAAACGCAACAGAAGATAGTTGGACTTTGATGATCGTGATTTTACAATTCAGGTGTACGACCTTTTGCTATTACTACACGATTCGATTTGATTTCCATTCCTCACTCCCGCTTTCATTTTTAACCTAACCGTGTTGCCTCTTTTTGAAACGAGCTACGATTCAATACTACATAAACAAGTTTGATATAAATATAAAATACCATCATAGAATGGGGACACTAAGCCCATGCTTTAGTAGACTTATACTTTGGCCAAAGTTTAGTTTTGGTTATTAAAAAATTAACTTAACCGGACTGAAAAATGACAATCTAATCAATTAAACCGAACCAATTAACGATCAGTTAATAAGATTATTTAACCATTGACTTTGGTTTTGGTTGAGGCTAATAACTGAATTGAACCATATCATGCATATCCGTAAAAGTAGTTGTGTTCCTCGCAGCATCGCGCGGGCACACTACTAGTTAAATATAAAAATAAACATTTATAGTTACCTAAAAATAAATTATAACAAGTTTAACCCCTGTTGATTTCGTTTCTATTGCTCTCAAATACGTTGGTGTTTTACTTGCAGGAGAAAAAAAACACCCGTTATTTATTTATTTATTTTTTTTCGAGACTAAGAAGCTTTCCAAACCCGACCTCCATTGACCCCTAACGTTAGAATCGTCTCCACCGAGTTCCTTGAAATGTGACAAAACTTTTGAACACTTATAAATTTCCGTTTCCTTGTGAATCAACATCCAAGAGGTAGCTCCACTTGGCCCAATCTAAACAAATAATATAAATCCATCACAACATCTTACCAATTAATGGTCCCAACCCGATTTTGCTTGTACCCCTACGTTTTCTTTTTTTTCTTTCATCCAAACAAGAATAAGCAGCCAAACAAATCGATCCACTATATAATAAACTAAATTAATAATATTTCACCTTTTAACACTCACTCAACCATCAAAATTCGATACTTTTTTTTTCTTCCGCAAATTGATTTTAAGCCACCGCTACACCGACTTGAAGTTGTATGTCGACCGTCCCTGAATTCCGTACAAAAAAACCAACACCCTTCACGTAGTCTTTTTTCCTTCTTCAACCACCACCGGTTTCACCGTCCTTGGAGAACTGTTAGGAGCTGCTTCCCCTTCTCAAAAAAACGCTAAATTTTGTTACCAATTGTTGAAATCAGGCCCTTCGATCAAATAAACAAACACGAGATTAAACAATCTTTTCGACTCTTTTATTATCAACCAAAAGCACACCAATTAAATTAACCTTAACCATCTATTTATACTAAACTATACCCAAACCTACTATGACTCAAACACCAATTAAATAATTATTAAACCCAAATGAGAAAAAAATACAACATTAAATAAAATACTAATACTAATACTTATCTAGACCCATTTAAACTAGTAGTTTACCCGTCCAACAACATCAACGCCATAATGTTAGCTCTGCATTAAATCATATTGGCAATGTTGGCTCGTTAATTGTTTGACCCGGGCCCAAAAGGAAATTATTTACAAAATGGGCCGATTTCGCTTATGGGCTGGACTGGTCTGGACATACTGTTTTGGCTGCAAACAGTTAGGCTTATGGATAGCTATTGCAATTCAAAATCGAAGTTGTCTCTGTTTATCTTCTGCTGCAAGTTGTTTACTTTTATTATTATCTAGTTAGTTTATCTTTATCTATTTAGGTTTCCTTTTCATAATCTTTATTACAAAAAACCTCCTGTGTTTCAGTTTGTTTGTTTGTTTCTTTGACCCAATTAAAACAGATAAGTTGAAGTCAAATAGAAAATAGTCTTTAGTTTTGGACTAGTTTTTTTTGTTTGCTTTGATATCACAGAAGGTTTGAAGTCTGAAGTTGTGTTCCTGAGTTTGTGTTCTGTGTTGATCCAATTGAAACCAACAGGCAACATAGACGTAAAATTCTAGATAATGTATTTATACCACATGAATGTCCTATTACTTCAATAAATACATGCTAGACAAAGCGGTTATTTACAATGAACACAAGAAATTCCATATTTATAAAGCATACAATTACCAAGGTCGGTGGCACAAAATTTTGTTGTACAACGTGCTTTGCGAGTTTTCCAAAAAGTGCTGGTTTGTGTTGTGTGGTACAAGTCTTTGTTGCATATGTTCTTCTTACACTTTCACCATCTGGTTTCTCTCTCTCTCTCTCTCTCTCTCTCTCTCTCTCCCTTCTTCTAAAAGCCACCGCCAGTTTGGGTTGTTGGTCCATGTCTTAAAAAAGGTATGGAACTCTCATCGTTAATTTGTTGTTAGACCTAGGTTTTCCCTGTCTTCTTCGTTAGATTTGTGTTGGGGTTAGGGTATGATGAACGGTGGTGTTGGGGTTGGGGATGATGAACGGTGGCGTTGGGTTGGGATGGCGGTAGTGGTGGTTGTGGTGATGGCGGTCGGTGGATGATTGAATTTGTAATATGATGATGATGATGGGTGTGAACCCCAGTTTTTGGTGGTGAGTAACTCTTTACAGACCTGAAAGTTTGAAACTTTGTGTGTTAGGGCGGTGGTTTGGTGATGGGGAGGGGTAGCACATGAGATTTTGATGGACGTTTGAACGTAAAATGCTCTTTTCCGGCTACGTCCCTATCCTGTTGGAGTTACTCTGTTTATTTCTTATTGTGAATCTTTCAGGTATGTTTAAAACATGCATTGTCTTTGCTGTTGAGGCTGTTGCAACTGTATTAGTTACGCATACATTTGTTTCCCATTCATAATTTTCGTGTTCTTAGCATTTGACTTTGAAGGTTGAATTGATCATTTTTAAAGATTAGAAAGTTAATCACGTTCTTGGATTTCTAAACAAAAGGTTGTACTAATGGTTAGCGTAGTGATTGGATTTTTTGTTAGATTGTAGTAGGTAGGGGTGTCATTCCGATTCGTAGATCGGGTCCTGTTTTGTGACTTAAAGGATGTTCATTGTTTTTATTTTTATTTTTTTAAATTTAATTTGCGGATGATTTTTTTGAGCTAGAGGCTGATCGTGATGATTTGGGTTTCCCCAAATGGTTTGAAATGTTAGAAAACAACTCAGGTTGGTGGTCTTATTTTAGTTGCTCCCCATTTGCATACGATAACTGGAGTTTATGAGTAGTAATATTATTCTACCTATTAGTCGACAGTTTGTTGTTAGTGTAGAGAATTGCATAGACAAAGAAAAAACCAAGGAGACCTTGCCCAAGCAGGCTGAAGAACATGAAAGTTTTATCACAAAGGTACATACATGTGTATTATTTTTTATAACTACAAGATTACAAAGTCATAAACTCGAGTTACACCAGTTACAAAACTATATCAATATTTGCGTTTTGTATCATGGATAGTTGACATCATAAGTCATAATCTAACTATATATGAGGGTTTATGTGTTACCATAATGTGTGAGTATCGAACTAACATTGTAACATGAACATCACATGTTGTGTTGTTTTTTCGTCAATTGTTAACTCTAAAGATGCTTTAATTCTTAAGTCGTTAGACGGTGGTCAGAAACTGAGAAGATCGATTCCGAGAGCAAGGATGGGTCTGGATCCATGCCTTTACTTCTGGTTCTATTTTCTTAAAACCGTTTTATTATTTATAATATTAACTTATATATGCTTCTACTATGCTTATTATTATTGTTTTATCAGTTAATATTGTTAACGGGCAGTAATTAAAAGTTCGGTTATGGAGTTGGTACCATTGGATGTTGATGTTGCTACCCAAAATGTTTGAATTTTTCTCTTGCTTTCTTATGGTACACATTTAGAAGCCCTTACATCAGTCATAATGTTTACTATAGTTGTTTTGTTAATTAAATTCTTTTAACATGTGTTGGTTTGCAACAGTTATTAAGGAGCATTGCTTGATTTTGTGATGTTGTTTGACTAACAATGGCTTGGTAGGTTCATTAGCTAAAACTGTTGACGGGTCAGCTCCAAAGGACCAGCCTGGTTGGACATGTATTACAAATGAGTTCAAAGGTGTAAATTAGATAGAAATTAGCCGTTAAAAAAGATAACTTTGTTTAACTTTTACATTTGAGTTTATGACAAATTTGATGCATTTTCTTTAGCTCTTACTTATGTTTGCTTTCGTTACTTTAAAGCTAAAATTAAGAGTTCATTTGTTGTCAAGTACCTAATAGTCACATATTTTAAACATTTTATGCGTCATACAACATGACACGCTCACTAAAAACCAACTACCACGGGAAATGGGTAGTTTGGTGAAGAGATAATCAAGCCATCCATCAAAGCGCTCAGTTTGAACATTTTGAAAAATGGTAGGAATCGTAGTTGTTAAAAGCCATCGCCTCTTACGTCTGTGTCCATTTTTCAGGCGAGGCGAGGCAATTGCGCTTTAATTATCCAGGTGATGGTTTAGGCGCAGATTCCGACGAGATTCCCGAATTCCGTAGAGTTTTCAGCCAAATTCTCGAGTTAAATGCCAATTTCGTCCATGAGGTTTGGGCCAGTTTGCCACTCCAGTACAAAAGGTTTTTTTTTTTGCAATTCCTTCCTTGAGGTTTGGATTTTTTTGCTAAATTCGTCCTTTTCACTAACCCAGTTAAAAAAGCTCGTTAATGTCAGGGGTAGTGTTGTCTTTTTTACCTCAGGGACGAATTTGGCATTTTAAATATTTTATTTTCTTAAGTGATGCAAATATCTAATGGTATATTTGCTTAGTTATTCTCACCAACCACGGGATGTTGTTTAATGTTATATGGCTATTGATGTAAATCTGGTATGCCATACCTAAAGAAGACGTTCTTTATCCATCTGATTCTGAATGGGTCAATTTGGACAATTTTTACTTCAAATGGGTCAAAAAAATAACGTAAAATTGGAATAACCCATAGTCTATAATTTTTTGACGCTTACCAATTGGTCCAATTCCTAAGTTGATTTATTTAGAGCTCTGGAACATTAATGTAATATTGTTTCTGTAATGGGACACATGTTATTTATAAAAAGTTCCAAAAATGTTGCCATCCCTACTTGTGTACTTGAAGGGTAAATATATTTGTGTATACATTGAATGTGCATCTATTCAATTCCTTTTCTCTTTCTGCCATTTGAAATTAGTTTGGAAATCTAACAGTTGTATGTAATTCCAGCTTATTCCAGGTTCTGACAATGGTTTACTAAAACTGTATGATATTCAACAAATACCTTCTACAAACAACGGTGTTTACCCAAGTGGCGCTTCTGTTTCCTTTGATGAGTTTGACCAACTGACGTCCGTCCATGTCAACTCAGTTGATGAATTGTTTCTTGCCAGCGGGTATTCAAAACATGTTGCTTTATATGACATCGGCACTAGTAAACACCTGCAGGTGTTCACTAACATGCACGAGGAGCATATTAATGTGGTTAAATTTGCAAATCATTCCCCATCTATGTTTGCCACGTCGTCATTCGACCATGATGTTAAAATGTGGGATTTAAGACAAAAACCGATCCACCCTTGTTACACGGTTTCTAGTGGTCGAGGAAATGTAATGGTTTGTTTTTCTCCAGATGATCATTATCTTCTTGCATCAGCCGTTGACAATGAGGTACATTCAGTATTTATGAACTAAGGTTGTGTTTGGTATGCAGGGATGGAATGAATCATTTCATAAGGAATGCGGTTTCTTCCATTTTTAGGATTTTCAGTTATGAGGGAGGGATTTTTTTTCTCGTTTTTTCAAGCAATGGACTGAAACTCTACGATTTAACCTATTTTTTTCTTCAAAAATTTTTAAAATGCCAAATTCGTCTCTGAGGTAAAAAAGACAACACTACCCCTGACATTAACGAGCTTTTTTAACTGGGTTAGTGAAAAGGACGAATTTGGCAAAAAAATCCAAACCTCAGGGAAGGAATTGCAAAAAAAAAAAAAAACTTTTGTACTGGAGTGGCAAACTGGCCCAAACCTCAGGGACGAAATTGGCATTTAACTCCAAATTCTCTAAATTATGGCTAGATTCCAACAAATTCATGCTTTTATATAAGGAAAACTACTTTTATACATTAATATTAGAAACTTGTGATGCTAATTAGATGATATTAAATGTCAAATAATAGCTTTTGTTTATTTTATTTGAAAAATAGTATTGTTTTTCTAATACATAATATATGTTTACTTTTTTTCTTTGCTCGCTTTTTTTATCTCAGATCCTCGCTTTTTTGCGCCTTGCGCTTAGACTCCAGGCGAGGCCTATGCGCCTTAAGGGCGCCTAGCTAGAACTTTTGATAACTGTGGTAGGAATGACAACTTGTGTGGGTTACGAGCGTAGGCCACATTTGCAGTATAAAACACGGTTCAAGGTGAGCTGGTTGACATGGAGGATAATTCGACTAAGCTGTAACAAAAGTGGCAAAACAAGTCCGGTTAAACGGTAAAAAGGGGGCAAAACAAGTCTGGCTTAATAGTAAAAAAAATAGGGCAAATAGAGAAGAGGTTTGTTTCCTTATGGTGTTATAGTTCAAAATGTTGCTCACTTGGTGCTCTATAGGTGGTTTAGAGTGTATAAACGATTTATTAGTTTTTGTTAAGGACAGGTATATATTCAATAAGAAAAGGCCTATCAAGATGCTAGAACCGAGAACTTACAACAAGAAAACCAAACACTAATAGCCGTATTTTTTGTGCTTTTGCCGAAAAAACCAAAATAGATTTGTGTTACCGAATTAAGATTACACCAAAAAGCCCAAAATAGATTTTGTGCTTTTGCCGTAATTTTTTATCCGTATGTATATGTTCACCGTTATCTCTTCTACCACTTTGGATATGGATGAATTACGTTGTGTAACTGAAAATTCTTTCATTGCGGGCTTTCCAAATAAATCATTGTGACACCACGATGATTGCATGCAATAGCTGCTTTAGTAATTTGTCTGCCTCGTTAAAGGGAGTGTTGTTTGTTCGGGTACCGAAGGAGTATTTCGTACGTATTCAAAGATAGGATGAGTAGTTGGGGGCAATTACCAATGTCACTAAACCATAAAGGTAAGGGTTGCCCACGTGGTATTTATTTAGTTATTTATCATTAGGACTTTTTTGTTTAATTAATATCGTGTGCAATTCTTCTATTAATAAAACCATGTGCCCAAGGCATTATAGCCTAGTGGCATCTTGGTGGTGAGATAAGACTTATGGGTCATAAAGTCCTGGGTTCGAATCTCACAAAGGGGTTTTCTCATAATTATTATGAGTTTCCTCCTGAATTGGTGACTTGGTGGTGGAATATGATCGCGTGGAAGCATTGGTGGCACGATGATACTCCAGTGTTCCGTGAGTGATTCCAATTTGTTGGCCGTTCAAAAAAAATAAATAAAACCATGTGTTTTTTTAAGTAATGCCATGCAATTTTGGGTTGTTATATTTCTTTTCTTGTCTCCTCTTTTTCCTTGTTTCCGTCATTAGAAATCTTTTTAAGTATTACAATGACTAGCTTTTATCTCGGGAGCGTTCTGGAGTTGAAAAATATAACAATTCTAATAATACTAATACTAATAGTAATAATTACTACCCTTATAATTAAATAAATAAATAAAATAAACTTGCTATAAGGTGACACCATGTGTTGCAGTGTTGTGCGATTCTTTCTCCTAACTTCTCTTGATAAAGTATACCTATGCATCTTTAAAAGAGTAAAATTCCAATGAAAGCATGGCGATTGAGCTGAATTTCAACATCGTAGATAAGAACCTGGTTTAAAAGAAAAAACATTATTAATGGGGAGGGGGGAATATGTAATTGATTTTTAGGGCTGGGTAAATATGTAATTAGGAGCCTTAGCAGGGGGAAATATGTAAAAAATCCCCCGGGATATATATAATAAACCAAAGCAATTTTGATGACGTGTCATAATATTATGCAATCTCTCTTTTGAGAGATGCCACATAGGATGTGATGTGGCAATTCTAGACCAATTAAAAAAAAGGAATAAATATGGTTTAAATATTATTTAACATTTTTTGTGGGTTTCATGTATGAAACACAAAGTATTCAGGTTATTCATAGAGCGTCCTGGGTTGAGAAATCTAATTTGAAATATCAATTTTACACCTGAAATAGACTGATGCGTTTTACAGTTACATGCAGGAAAGCTTCGGATAACACTTAACCTAAAGCAATTAACAATGTATCTTCAATGTTAGTGCATAACCTTAAACAATGTATAACTCTAATATTAAAACCAACCACACAAAAAAAAAATAGTCGTTTATTTCTCCGTTTTTTATATAGCACTATGGTACCCGTTGGAAAGATAATAAAACACTCGTTAATTTGGTGTAATTTTTTTCTTTAAAAAATCCCGTGTATAAAAGATATTAACGTTTAAAAGTTATGGAAGGAAACATTAGAGATAAAAATCTAATTTTGTTTTTAAATTTTAAATTATTATTTTTCTAAAATAAAGGCCTTGCCACATGGGATGACACATGACACACTCAATAGAGAGAATACCCTCTTTGAATGTCATGTCAATAAAATGACTTTGGTTTATTATATGTATAGATAGATGTTTAGTTATTTATCATAAGGACTTTTTTGTTTAATTAATGTCGAGTTCAATTCTTCTATTAATAAAACCATGTGTTTTTTTTAAGTAATGCCATTCAATTTTGGGTTGTTATATTTCTTTTCTTTTTGGGTTGTTACCTTTCTTTTCTTGTCTCCTCTTTTTCCTTGTTTTCGTCCTTAGCAATCTTTTTAAGTATTACAATGATAAATTAAAAGATTTTACTCGGATGAGGTAACCATCAAGCAACCCTAATAAAATAAAGTATGAAGATTAGCATATAGAATTTCAATTCAACCACACACATATATATATATATATATATATATATATATATATATATATATATATATATACAAAGTGATTTTTTTGTGAGAAGTGTGAGAAGTATTAAAAATTGATACTTAGGCGTCATTTTTTGAACTTAGTCGTGATGTTTTGGATTGTTATGCCTATAAAAACACCAAACATAACAATTAAAAACCGAAAATAATGTATTTTAGGCTTAAAACTTAAAACACCATGCTAAGAACATTAGCAATGTGTTTTAAGCGTTAAGTAGTGTGTTTTAGCTGTTTTTTAAATTTAATGACTATAATACATTATATTGTGTTTTAGATTGTTGTGTTTGGTGTTTTTCAAGTTAAAACAACCTAAAACATCATTACTAAATCCAAAACATGATGTCTACATGTCAAATCTTAGTCCTTCTCACACTTCTCACAAAAAATGTACTTTGTACAGGATCCTAAACCTATATATATATATATATATATATATATATATAGTGAAGAGTTCACATGAGAAGAAAATTTCTTGTAAGAAGAAATTTAAACCAATAGAAATCTTCTATTTAATAGTTGTAATTAATGTTAAATAAATTTTTATGTTTTTGTAACTCCCATAAACTAGTTAAATAAATGAAATCATAATCTATACATATAATATTTAGGAGCAATTTTTGACACATGGCATTCATTTACCCCCCTAGCAATTAATTCTCCTCCATTGGTGATGCCACATGGCACATTGAGAGAATTAATAAAATTTTCTTTTTTAAAAAAAGCAAAAGTCATTAATTAAATTAAATTAGGTAATTCATTATGATAATTATTTTGGTCAAAATCTGTCAAGCATATGAGGCTTCTCATGCATGCCATCCACATTCAAATTCAAACCCTAATCTCTCATTCAACAATTCGTGAATCTCTTTTGCTAGAGCCTCCAACCTAATCGAACATCAGGTAATATCTTTTCTATTACGTCGCATGTTTTATGCTATCATCTTCTATCGATTATAAGATTTTGGATTTATGGAATCAAAACCCTAAATCAAACCTGTATCATTACGTTTCAGATTCACATTTTTTCGATTTTAAAGATATGTTTATGTGCGTATGTGGATATCCTCCATCAGGTCTCTTCCTAATAATCTTCAACCGTATTATCCATCAGGTAATTGCCGATTATGTTTTATTCGATTTAATTCGATTATGTTTTATTCGATTTAATTGAATGTTAATGAAAAATTTAAAATTAGGGCTTTTTTTTTTGAAAAATTTTGTGCAGATCCGTTTCAATTTTGTGCAGATCCGTGTCTGTATGTATGATTTGTGGTTGTTTTTTTTTTTTTTTGTAATATTAATTGTGTTTTATATATCAACCATTTCATGTCTCTCTCGATTCATATTGTATTCGTTCAATTAGGAGTATACACTAAACGATTATGATTTCTTTAACACTATTGTTGTTTGTTCATTCTATTGTTACGATTTCCGATCCAGAAAAAATTAATATTTTCGGATCTGTTTTTTGTGTTAACAAAAATAGGGTTTTTTTATAACGATTAATGTGAACTCCATTCTAGGAGAACGAGCAGTTCCAGTCAGTGCATTTCAGGTATATATTAAAACATCATAGTTGTAGTCTTGTAGAATGATGTTCAAGAGAGTTAAGTTTTATAAATTTTTTATTTAATTTATTGTTCACATTTTGCAGTCAGATTTGCCACGATGCGTGATGGTTTCCCGTGAGCGGTCAGGGTTCACATTGAACATCATTGACACACCCGACATTGTTGAAAGTGGATACGTCAATGATCAGGCCTTGGAACTCATCAAAAGGTCTGTTATTGTGTTTTGTACTTGCAAACGTAAAATAAGTGTAGCATAATGTGTTATTAGCTAATGGCTATGTGTGTCAGCCTGTCGGTATATATTTGGTAATGAGTCAAAACGAGAATCAGCGATTGTGTTGAAACAGTACAGGTAAGGTAGACCCACAAAACACTTTTTTCTTCAATTTTCTTACAAATAGTTAACGTGTTAATGTTGTGTATGATTAGGACAAGCATGTGGTGTATGTTTATTATTACTCTTTTAAATAGGAAACTTCTATTACAAATGAACATGAATGCTTTGAATGATGGCTGGTCTCACTGGATTTAAAAAAAATGACCGCTGAGATAATTGAGCAAAGATTAACACAATGACAATGTGATTGTTAATGTCATTAATAAGCTGGATGAGCCCTTTGTTTTTGTTGTGATTCAGGAGGAATGTACATGTTTAGGGTGTCAAATATGGTGCTGACTACTTCGATTAATTAATTTTAGGATCCAAGGCCATACAATTACATTGGTTGAGACAGAAGGATCGCATACGCTGCAAGAAGCCTACAAATCGTTTGACCTTCTTTTAGTCAATCTGCTTCTTTATTGGACTGTTGGGTAAGCTTCTTTATTTATTAATTTTTTTCTTTTTTTTTCTCTAAATTTTACCTGAAAATCAAATTTCCAAAATTATAGATTTGAAGCTGGACGAAGCATCTGTTGATTCCACCTGATTTGTTGATTCCGGCTGAGGGTTCTCAAACAGTGGTGCAGGTCCTGTTCCACGAGCAGGTTCGAGCCACTGCTGCGATTAAAGAGGCAGCATGTGCCAGCAGGGTGCATGAACATGACTGGGATATCAAAATGCCTTTGCGATCAAAATCGCTAAGAATGACTTCATGGACCAGGTTTAATATGTTTCCAAACAAATGTGTGTTTCATAAAGCGTTGTGACATTTCGTATTTCGTAATCCCAACGCGGGAAGACGATCTTATAAGTTTAGAATGTGATATGAGGTGGATCGTACATGGGTAATCTGGAATCGTCTTTTTTTAGCATTAAGCTTTAATGTTAATTATATAGAATTCGAAGCTTTTCGGTTCATTATATATTATATAGAAGTCTAAAAAATATAACACAATGATGCTCGTGCTCATTTGACTTAGGAAGAACAAGATGCAGCTGAGGAGAGTATTTCAGTTTAGTGCAAACCTGTAGAATTATACAACATTCACCAACAGCGCGCTGTTAGAAATGTGACCTTCTCGAGTTAACGAAATTGTGGAGTTCAGTTTCATCAAATTAATGAAGTTTATGATGTACGCTTCTGTCACTCTTTACACTCTTTTTTTTAATAATTTTTTTTGCTTCTGATATAAGAATGTAGTTATTGTATAAATAAGAAAAATACAATAACTATAATAGAAAAAGAATGTAGTTAAAACAATAATTAAGTTAGCATACTGATATAAGAAATATGTAGTTAAAACATGGAAAGAGAGTAAACTTGTAAGGAAACGGAAACCGGAGACAGTGATTTAAATAACCGGTGAAGGTTTGGTTTTTTGGGTTTCGACTGAAAAACGACACCGAATTCGAATTTTGATGAATTCAGGTAAATTAGAATAATTGGAAGGTTGTATAATTTAGAAGCCAAGTCAGTGAGTTATTCAGTCCCAAACTTTAAGTGACCTTTAACTTTGGGTCATTGCATTTGTGTTGAATCATAGACCAGACGAGGGTCGCCTACTGGTCTGGTCATTCTAGACGTTTCTGCTGGTCTGGTCATTCTAGCTTGACCATAGGTCTAGACTCATGCCATGCGCCCGACTTCCTGTAAGTATACCATGTCCGCTTTGGTTATGAAATCAGTAGACTGATGTCATGCAAACAGCTTTTCGGATACATATGGTGTTAACGACGATGTTTGTAAAGGTTCCAACCAGATTAGTGTTCCGGTTGATATCTGGTCAAGGTCTTTCGTCTTTTGGGAGAAAGACATGTATTGAAGCCAAAATCAAGTAAGCGTGTGTGTGTTTGCTATGGGAGCCCATGAACAAAGGGAGCAATCTGGTAATGTGTTGAAGCGAAAAACATCCCTAAAGCAAGGAGGATCTGTTGGTAAGTAATTCTAGACATTCAAATTAAAGAAATTGTTGTAAAAGTGGGTATTTGTTGGATGATGCTGCAATCCATAATTCCTTCTTAAATATAAAAACTTTAAGATGCACTGTGAAACTTTCAGACATGTTTTAGTTCATCAAATAAGTAAAATGGTGTTTAAACCTGTTTAGTTTTTTTTATTTAAAAGTCACAATCATTTTTTTATTAGGTACTGGACTCTTAATCAACAACTTGTGTCCTTTGGTGTCTAATCTATAATTAGTCTTTTAATTTGTTTCTAATAAGTATATTGTGGATTAGATGATCTACAGGTGATATCACTAAATTTAACAATATCATAGAATTTCATAACTTTTTTGTTTATTGTAGGTGTTATGGTCTTCTTCGGCAATAGATAAAGGAGTGTTTGCTTATTGTCGATTTGTGTCTTGATACATCAATGAGTTGTTTTTTAGTGTTTTTGGAACTACTTATCAAATTATTTATGAGCAAAATATATTTTCAATCAAACAACATCTTATATCTTTGCATGTTTTTATAGATGATATTGACATATATGGCCTAGAGAAGAAACCAAAAGGAAAAAAAAAAATATGGGAATACTTAACAAATAGAAGCTCACAAGTAATTTTAATGCGCTTGAAGGTTAGTTAAGCTTATCTTAGACTTTATCAACATGTGCTCTTAATATAAATGTGTGTTGTTTTGATAATAAATGTCTATATTTATAGGTAAACTGAAAGAGATGAATGTCAAAAAGGAGAAAGCGCAAGTGAAACCACTTGGCGAAAGATATGTTGCCAACGGCTGAAAATGATCGCCAAACCTCATGATCCTCGTGTTTTCTTTATGTTTCTATTTTTAAGATTAACCGGAATAGACTTTGGTTGAATGTTTTGGATTTGAAAGTGTACAAGTTGATTATTTAGAAAGTTCATATTAGATTTTTCAACCCCCGACACTCTCGGGGTAGGTGGCATATGATATTTGAATAACATGTATATTCCTTACTTTTAAATCTTAATAAAATATTTCTGCTACATTTTTTTTATATGTTTTACCCCTCAAAATAATTGTACGTTGGTGAGCCGCGTGTAACGCGGGCAAAGATCTAGTTCTTTATCAAATATATATTTTTAAAGCAAAGATAATTTATAGCGTATGATAAATTTCGGTATGTGTAGGATGAATTTCTACATGTGTAGGATAAACCTAATGATAATTTCGATATGTGTAGGATAAAAGTATGAAAATTTCGATGTGTGTAGGATGATTTTTGATATGTGTAGGACAAGTTTTGATATGTGTAAGATAAAATATTTAAAAGTAATTAAGTGAATAATTAATGTGAAATGAGTTAAAATATTTAATGTTTTTTCTTCTTTTTCTCCTTAAACTAAAATTCTTCTCAAATGATCCTCTCCATATATATATATATATATATATATATATATATATATATATATATATATATATATATATATATATATATATATAACTTTAATTGACACTCCATGACATTCTCTGACCAACCACAAAAGGAATTAGTTTTATGCTCGTCCGGTGGACGGGTATGTTAATGTCATAATGACATAATTACTTTAGTCTTTACATTCTAAACAAAAAATAATTTATTTAAAAAAAAAACTAAATGTGTGGATTGAATCATTAATAGTATAATGGTTGCAAAATATAGCTTTAAATAAATCAGAATATTTTTTTTATTAATATATAAATTTGACACCAATTTAATTAACAAATGTGCGATCATCACTGCTCTTCTTGTCTTGCATGGATGCAAGCTCCGTCAATCCATCAACCCACTAAACCGTCATCTTGTACAGATAAACGGGTGAGATGAATTAAATAGATCATTCGATTCAAAATGTCTTTAAATGGAATATAATATATGGGCTATGTTCGAAATGATTTAACCTGCCAACCTAATACCGAGGCCACCCTTAGTCACAAATCAACAGTAAGGCCGCTTTTTCTTATGTTAAGAAGTCACAATGCACCAAATTATTGGATATAACAACAGAACCTATTCCATAGTTGTTACAATAACATAGGCGACGGAAAATGTTATAAAACAATAAGATCTATAACTTTTTAGCGGAATAAATCATAACTCACTGGGTGTTATTTGCTAGTTTGATTGCTTCTTGGTTTCTTGAAAATGTTTGAACATGGAGAACAGGTCCAAAAGCTTTGTCACTCCAAATTTGCATAGGCGTAGTAACATCTCAACAATGATGGTTGGCTCGATTTAAAATCTCTTTTTTCGGTTGGCTTGATATAACTTTTTAATATGAGGTAGGTTTCCCCCTTAGTGAATTTTGATCCTGTAAGCTACCACCAATAAAAGAGTAAGAGAGATGAAGCTTTGAGTTTTGGAATCAAACATATCTAGCATCAACTCAAAAGTATAGATGAAAATTCTTTATTTTATTATGTTGAGCTTACAAATGGCAAAAAAAGAATAAAATTATTTATTTTTCAATTAAAATATATAAGGTTATGGGTTGAATCTTTCCAATAATTCTTGAACTTACCTGAAAGATAAAGTAAGTTCGCATCTAAGCCTAAAGCAAAAGCCAACTTTGTTATGATTATCAACTTTCATTGTTGACCTTGCTAGGTTTTTGATAATATTATCTTTGTGCTTTATAAAGAACAGATGCCCAAAGACGCAAAGGTAATGCAATAACCTTCAATAGCCAATTACCATTCAATGATGCCAATAGATTTGGTGTTTATATTATGCATCCTGATAAGAAGTCATTTGGTCCCTAAACCCTTTTTCATTCCACTTTGCCCTACATATTCATGAACTTCTAATTTCTTATCACCTAAACTCAACATAGAACAACAAATTCTTTTGGAATAAATAATAAATTCATCATCTCAACACATGAATTAAAGTGCAGTCATGAACCAGATTATGATGAGACATGAATCCTTAAACCGTACTTATTTGACTCCAGACGGTAGCCTCTTAAAAAGTACTTTCATGGCTACTTTTATTCATTCTTGATCCTACCAACCAATTTAGCAAATACCTTTGAGAGAATTCTATTTGATTTTTAGAGCTATTTAATGCCAAACAACCTATCATATTCCCTTCCGTGACACCCGGTATGTTTAGGTCAACATTTTATAAACACATAAGTCCGCCTTAGCAAAAAACGTTTATTAAACATACTTAACGAGGTCAGATGAGTCAGAACACAATTCGTACTGTCTAGGGTTCAATGATTTGGAGGATCATTGGGTTAATCACACACACACACATGAGTCATGAGTCTTCTGAGTGTTTCACAAATGAGTGACAAAGGTTATGGCTCATTCTTCACAAAGAAAACTTGCAAGATTATTGGGCTAGAAGTGGTGAAAAAGATTGATACCATCATTGCTGAGAGCAAAGCACAACTTGTTGCTCATAGAAGTGGCAATGTGTATGTTGTTGATATGTTAAAGGACAATCCTATGGCAAGTGTCTTTTTGTTTTCTGCTGCCTCCACAAAGGAGACAGAATTGTGGCATAGGAGACTGGGTCATACCAACCTTAACACTATCAACACACTCTCTAAACAAAGTCTTGTCAGAGGCTTACCATCAAAAGAATTCAAATGTGATGAGCATTGTGTTTCATGTTTAAAAGGGAAACAACATAAAAGCTCTTACAAATCCATTGATGAGTCCAAAACCAGTCAATGTCTACAATTGTTGCACATGGACTTGTTTGGTCCTGTTAAAATCATGAGTCTAAGAAGAAAAAGATTTTGTCTTGTCATAGTTGATGATTTTTCTAGGTTTACATGGACTTACTTTTTACATTCTAAGGATGAGACTGCAGGTATATTGAAGGACTTTGTCACCAAAGATGAAAAACAATATGACTTTCCAGTAAAAGTCTTCAGGAGTGACAATGGAACAGAGTTTAAAAATAAGGAGTTGGATGATTTCTGTGTGTCAAAAGGGATTGTGAGGCAGTACAGCATCCCAAGAACACCAGAGCAAAATGGGGTGGTTGAAAGGAAAAATAGAACTCTTATAGAAGCTGCAAGAACCATGCTAGCAGATTCTGGTTTGCCATTGTCCTTCTGGGCAGAAGCTGTAAACACTGCTTGCTATGTTCAAAACAGAGTTTTGATCAACCCTAGACATTAAAAAACTGCTTATGAAATTTTGTTCAAAATCAAACCATTAATTTCATTTTTCAAAATCTTTGGCTGCCCATGTTTCATCTTAAATCTCAAAGATTCCATTTTAAAATTTGCAGCCAAAGTAGATTGTGGTATTTTCTAGGATATTCTTCTACTACCAAGGCTTATAAAGTGTTTAACACAAAGACCAAGACAATAGAAGAAACTCTGAATGTAAAGTTTAATGAACTTTCATCCCTAAAAATCCCAGCAAATCCTGCTGAACTATTTGATTTAGATAAATTCAAATTTGAAGATATCACTGTTAAAACTAACAATGCGGGTATTCCACAGTCTCCACAACAAGATTACAGAACAGATGTTGTGATCCCCAGTCACTATAAAATCTATTCTGCATCAGAGGAAGCAGTTGTTCAAAACAATTGTCAAAACTCTGTCACAGCTGAGTCAACCACAATTGTTGCACATGGACTTGTTTGGCCCTGTTAAAATCATGAGTCTAAGAAGAAAAAGATTTTGTCTTGTCATAGTTGATGATTTTTCTAGGTTTACATGGACTTACTTTTTACATTCTAAGGATGAGACTGCAGGTATATTGAAGGACTTTGTCACCAAAGTTGAAAAACAATATGACTTGCCAGTAAAAGTCTTCAGGAGTGACAATGGAACAGAGTTTAAAAATAAGGAGTTGGATGATTTCTGTGTGTCAAAAGGGATTGTGAGGCAGTACAGCATCACAAGAACACCAGAGCAAAATGGGGTGGTTGAAAGGAAAAATAGAACTCTTATAGAAGCTGCAAGAACCATGCTAGCAGATTCTGGTTTGCCATTGTCCTTCTGGGCAGAAGCTGTAAACACTGCTTGCTATGTTCAAAACAGAGTTTTGATCAACCCTAGGCATTAAAAAACTGCTTATGAAATTTTGTTCAAAATCAAACCATTAATTTCATTTTTCAAAATCTTTGGCTGCCATGTTTCATCTTAAATCTCAAAGATTCCATTTTAAAATTTGCAGCCAAAGTAGATTGTGGTTATTTTCTGGGATATTCTTCTACTACCAAGGCTTATAAAGTGTTTAACACAAAGACCAAGACACTAGAAGAAACTCTGAATGTAAAGTTCAATGAACTTTCATCCCTAAAAATCCCAGCAAATCCTGCTGAACTATTTGATTTAGATAAATTCAAATTTGAAGATATCACTGTTAAAACTAACAATGCAGGTATTCCACAGTCTCCACAACAAGATTACAGAACAGATGTTGTGATCCCCAGTCACTATAAAATCTATTCTGCATCAGAGGAAGCAGCTGATCAAAACAATTGTCAAAACTCTGTCACAGCTGAGTCAACCACAATTGTTGCACATGGACTTGTTTTGCCCTGTTAAAGTCATGAGTCTAAGAAGAAAAAGATTTTGTCTTGTCATAGTTGATGATTTTTCTAGGTTTACATGGACTTACTTTTTACATTCTAAGGATGAGACTGCAGGTATATTGAAGGACTTTCTCACCAAAGTTGAAAAACAATATGACTTTCCAGTAAAAGTCTTCAGGAGTGACAATGGAACAGAGTTTAAAAATAAGGAGTTGGATGATTTCTGTGTGTCAAAAGGGATTGTGAGGCAGTACAGCATCCCAAGAACACCAGAGCAAAATGGGGTGGTTGAAAGGAAAAATAGAACTCTTATAGAAGCTGCAAGAACCATGCTAGCAGATTCTGGTTTGCCATTGTCCTTCTGGGCAGAAGCTGTAAATACTGCTTGCTATGTTCAAAACAGAGTTTTGATCAACCCTAGAAATCAAAAAACTGCTTATGAAATTTTGTTCAAAATCAAACCATTAATTTCATTTTTCAAAATCTTTGGCTGCCCATGTTTCATCTTAAATCTCAAAGATTCCATTTTAAAATTTGCAGCCAAAGTAGATTGTGGTTATTTTCTGGGATATTCTTCTACTACCAAGGCTTATAAAGTGTTTAACACAAAGACCAAGACAATAGAAGAAACTCTGAATGTAAAGTTCAATGAACTTTCATTCCTAAAAATCCCAGCAAATCCTGCTGAACTATTTGATTTAGATAAATTCAAATTTGAATCTTTCACTGTTAAAACTAACAATGCGGGTATTCCACAGTCTCCACAACAAGATTACAGAACAGATGTTGTGATCCCCAGTCACTATAAAATCTATTCTGCATCAGAGGAAGCAGCTGTTCAAAACAATTGTCAAAACTCTGTCACAGCTGAGTCAACCACTGTTGGCCAGTCTTATGCTCAAACCACTGCTTCACCTCTCACAACCACTGAACAATCATCTGTTGACAAAAGTCAAACATCTGTTGACAAAAGTCAGTCCAGTTTTACACCACTTGGACCCATTCCCCCACCTCCATTCCAAACATCTGATGGCACTACAGAAGTACAAACAGATGTTACATCTACATAGTCACCAAACCTCTGTCCCTCACCTCAAAATGCCATCATACCATATCAGGGAGATCTTATCTACCTAAGAGCTCATCCACCAGACCAGATCATTGGCATCATCAGAGAGGGTGTGCTCACAAGAAGCCAATCCTCCAATATCTGTCTTTTTGCAGGGTTTCTATCTCTCACACAACCTGTCAAGTACCAAGAGGCACTGAAAGACAACAGTTGGGTAGAAGCTATGCAAGAAGAGCTCATTCAGTTCAAAAGACAACAAGTATGGGAACTTGTACCACTGCCTAAAGATGTTTGTCCAATTGGCACAAAGTGGGTCTTCAAAAACAAAACTGATGAAAGGGGTATTGTTGTCAAGAATAAAGCCAGGCTTGTGGTTCAAGGCTTCAGACAAGAAGAAGGAATAGACTATGATGAAACCTTTGCTCATGTAGCAAGGTTAGAAGCCATCAGACTCTTTCTAGCCTTTGCTGTCAACCACAACATCAAGGTGTATCAGATGGATATCAAATGTGCCTTCCTTTATGGCAAAATTCAGGAGGAAGTCTATGTATGTCAACCACCTGGTTTTGAAGACACATTCCATCCTGATCATGTCTACAAGCTTAATAAAGCTTTGTATGGACTCAAACAAGCACCAAGGGCCTGGTATGAAACTCTTTCCACTTTTCTCTTATCCATTGGCTTCACAAGAGGTAAAATTGATAAAACTTTATTTTTGAAATGGAAAGGGAAAGACTTAATGATTATTCAAATATATGTGGATGACATCATCTTTGGATCCACATGTAACAAAATGTGTGAAGAGTTCAGAAAACTCATGACAGCTGAGTTTGAAATGAGTGCCATGGGTGAACTTCAGTGTTTCCTTGGTCTCCAAGTAACTGCAAAATGGCACATTCATCCATCAAAATAAATATGTAAAGAATTTGCTAACTAGATTTGAGATGAATGACTGTAAGCCATGTAGTACACCCATGAGTATAGTCAAGCTACTCACTATTGATGACAAGGATGAACTGGTTGATCAAACACATTATAGATGCATGATTGGGTCTTTATTGTACTTAACTGCATCTAGGCCAGACATTATGTTTGCCACTTGTGTCTGTGCAAGATCCCAGGCTTCACCTAGAAAGTCAAACCTTATTGCTGTGAAAAGGATATTCAGATACCTAAAAGGTGCTCCCACACTTGGTATCTGGTACCCTGCTAATGGAAACATTGAGCTTTCAGGTTATTCAGATAGTGTTTTTGCTGGCTGTCACACCACAAGAAAATCCACATCACGAGGGTGCCAATTTCTAGGGAATGCCTTAGTCTCTTGGCAAAGCAAAAAGCAGGCAGCTGTTTCCACCTCAACAACTGAGGCTGAATACATTGCTGTTGCAAGCTGTACAGCCCAACTCATGTGGTTTCAAAATCAATTGCTGGATTTTAGGATAACTGCATTACAGACTCCACTCATGTTGGATAGTCAAGCTGTTGAAAATATCATCAAAAATCCAGTCTCTCACTCCACTACCAAACACATTGACATCAGACATCATTTTGTTAGAGATAGCTATGAAAAAGGTTTGATTTCTCTGCACCATGTTCCAACAGAGGATCAGTTGGCAGATTTGTTGACAAAAGCTTTAGACACATCTACCTTCACAAATCTGATTTCTAGAATTGGTATGCTAAACATGGATTAAACAACACAAATGTTTTAAATTAAAACATTAAAATGTTTCAGAAAATCAAAATTCATCCTTAAAAGTAGCTTTTTGGTTGAAAAATCTGTTTCAAACCTCTGATCAGATAAAACAACTGTTTTATTATCCATATCTATATATATATATATATATATCTATAATAATGATAAAAAAAACAACAGCTGTTGCATTAGTTGTTTGCATCAGTTGTTTGCCAAAACAGCTGTCCCCCACCAGATGTTTTAACCATCAGATGTTTGCCACATCTGCTCTTACAAGCAGAGTTTTGGCCACATCAGCGGTTTCACCAGAGCCTATAAAAACCCTGTTTTATCACAACAGTCGTTACACTGTCTCATTGTATTCAAAATACTGAAACCGCCTTCCTCATTCTCAAACCCTCAATCAAATTTCATTCATTCTCAACTTCGGAATCCATTACAATGGATCTTCAAGCTAAAGCCACCCACAATTACCTTTCATATCTGGTTAAAACAGATGAAAACACTCCATTCCATTCCACCATCGACATCATCCTAAAATCCAAATACCTGACAATCTTAACCGCTGACGCCCCTATCTATCTTGATACTCTCCAAGAATTTTGGTTGAATGCTGAGTTCTTGCTTCAAGACAAAAAGCCTACTTCCATTATCTCAAAAATTGGTGAAACAAGTATCGTCATTACCCCTCAACTGATATCCACAACCTTCTCACGTAATGACCTGTCAGGTAAAGACTCTTTCCCTAAAACAGAGCTTCACACAGAGTTTCAGGAAAGGGGGTATGATGCTCAGATGACTGGGTCAACACTTTTCAAAAAGTTTTTCCCATCAGTCATGAAATTTTTCTTCCATACCCTCCTTCTCTGTGTCTCCGCTAAGTCCACCTCCTTTAATGAAATCCCATTGAGGATTCAGTACTTGGGCTATGCTATGTTGTCAGATTCTGACTTCAATCTATCCCAGGGACTGTTTATGGATTTAGTGTCAAATGTGAAAGCCATAAAGTCTGGGTCAAACAATGCTTTTCTAATTTACCCAAGAATCTTAAGTGTAATTCTACAAAAGGTTTTACCAGAAAAAGTTTTCAAAAAGGGTGAGTCTATGCAAATGAAGAGTCTAACTGATGAAACTTTCACAAGAATGCTGGGTGCAAACACCCAAGAAAAAGTATTAAAAGTGTCAAAGGTTTCAAAAACACAAACAAAGAGGACTAAGACAACAACTGTTGTCCAAACCTCTGTTGTTGAGCCCACTGCTCCTGGTAATCATGGCACTACATCCAGTGCTGTGAAACCCACACCAGCCATTTCCAAAAGAAAACGACCATCCACAAAAACCACCACTCCACCTCAAAAGAGACTTCTGGAAAATGAGATACCAGAAGATAACTCTGTTGCAACACAAAAGCAACTAGAAACCACTGTTGTTACTTCCTCACAACAGTTGGAAATATCTCAACCTGACCAAACTCCTCATGCATCCTCACAAAAGGATCATGTTGTAAGCCAAGGGGAACCACATCATGATACATTTGAGTCACTTGGCCAAATGTTCACAAGCCCCTCTCCCAGGGCTAATTCTCTTTTTACTCCTCCACCTTCACCATCACATGTTCAACAGACCATGCAACCTCTGTTTGAGGCTATTGACAAAACTCAGGAAAATTCCAGTTCCTCTCTTTCACCTGTCAATGAGAGTATACCTCCACAAGTGACTGGGACTGAGGAAATTCAATCAGCTATCCCACAAACAGATGAGGAGGTTACACCCCTAGAGTTCAATGCAACTCAAGGTGAGTTTTCAAGTGGAGCAGCCACTACTGATGTAGAGACCATTGTCTCACACCAGGACAGTGGTTACATAACTAAGACTCCCTTGAAGGCAACAACTAATGAGGCCACCATAGTGTCCCCAAAATCAGTTGGAAGTCCCCAGAACCAAGACAAAGGGCATCTGGTTCTCATCCTTTGGATTCACCTCCTAGGACTGAATCAGTTAAAACTATCACTGGTAGGAATTCAGATGATCCTATTAACTTAGGTGATGGATTAAAATACCAAGAATTGACGGCTAGAGTTCAAACCATTGAAACCTCTGTTGCTGACATCAAATCTGATGTCAAGTTAATATTGGAATCCTTGGCTACTCTTTCCAAGAGTCAACCATCCACATCTGATATTGCTAGTGAGCTATGGAAATCTGTTTCCCCCATCATCATAGCTCACAGAAAACTAGCAGATTAGAATCATGAAACCTACATGGCTGAGATCAGAAACATGGTAGATGCAAGGTACAAAGATACTCATGCAGACATTCAAGCCATCAAAGACCATCTGCTGAAGACCACTGGCTCTGCCCCTACCACCATTCTCAGGGATGAAGATGATGATGCATTCACAGCTGATTATGCCAAAAAGGGCGAGAGTGGCAGAGATAGGTTGCCAAAGCTAGATCCCTTTGGTTGTCCACCTTCACAAAAAGGTAAATCAAAGTCTGCCAACATACCAGGGTCTACTCAAACAGCACCACAAAAGCAACAACAAACTCAAACAGCACCACAACAGCAACAACAAACTCAAACTGCACCACAACAACAACAAACCAGCAAAGATAAAGCAGTAGACAACTCTGCAAATAAAGAAGCTGAAAAAGCTGCTGAAGACAAACAAAAGAGGGCTGACACTTTGGAAGCCAAAGCAGAGTTGTTGGTACAACTAAAAAGGGAACAACAGCAGGAAGTTGAAGATGTGAGATCCTCAAAAAGGAAGAAGATGCCTGCTAAACATGTCAGACAACCACCATCTAAACTGAAAACCACTGCTGCTAAAACCTCTGTTGATAAAGCCACTGCTGACAAAACCACTGTTGCCACCCAAACCACTGATAAAACCACAACATCTGAACCTACAATCACATCACCACCCAAATCCAAAACATCTGCTGGTCCTACTAAGGTGCCAACAGATGTTAACACAACCACTGCTTCCACACCACCATCACCAAAAATCTTGTACAAAAGGAAGAGGAAATCAACCTTTATTGTACAGGATGAAAACATACATACATCACCACACACCACCTCAACCACACAATCCACACCTATATCAGCCATTCCACTCTCATCATTTTCACCACACACATCACAATTCAGATCCCATAGACCACCACCAACCATTACACCATTGGCTGTTCAGTATCCCCTTGAACTTGATCTACTCAAGGGGGAAATGCAATCCTTCTATAATACTGAACAACCATCTGATAGATCTTTCCCTTCTCTTCCACATTTCCCTGTTCCCTTAAACATTGACACATATCTTAAATACAAGGCTGAACAGGCAGATGTTATCATAAAAGAGAAATGCAAAGGGAAGGATGACAGAACTACTCAGGGCATCCATTCAGCAGAACTTAGCAAATTGAGAAGGATTGAAGATTTTGCTAAGACCCTGAGCAATTCCATGTCTGCCATGCCTCTCAGTAGTGACATGGAAAAGGAGGTTAGAGAATCCCTTCTTGAACAGATCTTGGCAACCATGCCTTACAAAGTAAACAAGAAACAGTTTGCAGGCTGGACCACTCATGCACTCAGAGAAGAACTCTTAAGAATAGAAGAGTTGGCCAAGAATCCCCAAGCTAAAGTCTCTGCCCCTGATTTTGGTAAAGGCAGAGATCCAGCCAGAGCCTTGAAGTTTAAGAGGATGAGACAAGAAATAGTGGCTGCTGATTATGGGGAGATGAGGTCTGTTGCAAGATGGTCTGAGCTGAGGCTGGTTGAAACATACAAGAGACTTGAAGAAAATAGGAAGAAAGATCCCAGCCTACCTAGAAAACCTGTCTACACTGATGAACCACTGATGAAGAGACCTCAACAGGCTTTTACTCTTGACAGCTTACTTGACACTTCTGATCTATCAGTTGCTGCTAGAAGACAGTTCAAGAAACAGAAAGAAATGTCTGAAGAAGATCAGAAGAAGTTTGCTGATACCTACATAAAAGAGGGCCTCTTCAATCAAGTGCACTTTTTCTCAGATCCCACTACTGACAAGCTCAGAGAACTCATTGGGAGACCTCCATCACCAAACTCATCAAGAATAAAAGTGCATCTCAGCAAATCCACTGACTCAAAAATTCTAAAATGGAAAGTCAATAAAGACAACCATGAATTGACTCTGCTCAGGTCAGATGGAAAAGTTCAAAAGCTAAGCATGGATGATGCATATAGCCTGTGTGCAAATGATCTCCAAACACTGCTGAACCTTGAGCATGAAAGAGATGTAGAAGACCTATTTGCCTTGGACTTTGAACTTCAATTCAAAGGACAAATCAGAGAAAGTCTGATGAGAAATAAAGATCAATAATAAAGCTTAGTTTTGGCATCATCTGTTCTAGGGGGAGATTGTTGGGTCTGCTAACCTGGAGAAGAACAGATGATTGAAAAGCCAAAATATGCTAACAGTTGATTCCACAAATAAACAGTCTTTACAACATATTCTTCCCAAAAGACTGCTGACCCTAACAACTGTTCCATCCAAACAACTGCTGTTACAACTGCTGATACAAAGGACTGCTAGAGAACAACTGATAGAGAACAACTGCTGACCAAAGGTCTGATGAAGAAACAACTGCTGATCAAGTAATAAAGACTAAAGGTCTGTTGGAGTCAACAGCACTTAGACTCCAACAGATGTTGCAAGACCATCAGAGTTTTCCCTTTGCAGTAGTTTACCTTACAGTGTTTTGTAATGTAATAGTAGATTGTATAGGGCAGATGTTTTGTGTTGTTATTCTGTTAGAGGTCACTATTTTAGGTGACGTCAGCACATGTCACCAGTGGTTTAGGTTTGTCTATAAATAGAACAGTGCTTGTAGTGTTCTATTACATCACACACAAACATTCTCTCAGACAAACAATCACTGTGTGATCAGGCTGAGGGGGAGTATTTGTACAGATTGTAATATTTCAATTAATGAAAGCATTTGATCATTGAAAACATTTATTCCTGTTGTTTTGATTATAGTTTATCTTTCCGCTGCACTTTCCATATATAATTACATCATTCATTTCTCATCTTATTCTAAATATATCAAAACAATCAAACTCAGATCCTAACAACTTGTTTTACATTTTCGGGGGAGAAAACATGTTGTATTCTTTAAACGTGTGTCAACTATGTTTTCATAAAAGAGGTGTCAACTGTGTTTTGGTATTCAAGTATTCATTATGTTTTAGAGTATTCATTTGGGTTACTATGCGATGATTTGGAAGTCCCGGGGAGAACCATGTATGTGCGGGGATGCACAACGGGAGAAATGTGGATAGATCTATTTGGGCGTGACCGGCCCCACTCGTCGACTGGAGGTCGGACGGTGCATGTTTGTAACATCACGTGTTTTTCCCCAAATTTTAAAGTAGTAAAAATCGCCATTTTACACATCTTATACTTCTTTTATACAATTTTCATATATATTTTTTTATATTTTATAAAATATTTTAAAACCTCATTTTAGGTAATAATAATAATAATAATAATAATAATAATAATAATAATGTGAATTTTTTTTAGGTGTAATGTTAAATTTCTAACCCAACCAAACCATATTTTGTAACTATTTTCGGAGCCCACACCCACCAAAGCCCATCAAGCCTTGAGCCCATATCTGGCCCACCTTACCTCCTCCTCTATGTTTTAAAAAAAGAAAAAAAATAATGGTTGGGCCGGGGTTCGAACCCGAGTCCCTAACCGGTCCAAGGGTAACAAACGTCCCAACCACTAGGCCACACACTTGTTGTTGTAAGGGTTCTGACACTATCATCTATTATAACGAGCCTAAATTCCTAAAAGGAATTTGCTCCTTCTTCGCTGCACAGACCCGAGACCACCAAACCAAGATTCAAATTTTTTGGATGCATACTTTAGGCAAATTGGAAGCTGTTATTACTTGATCTTGACCGATACAAACCAAAAATTTAGCCAGTTACCGTAAATTACTTTAATCATTCCTTATTTGAATGAATTTGACATGTGTTGACTTTTTCTGGTCAAACAATCAAAACTTGCCAAAACGACGGACACACTATAAATTGGACCCTCCCTAGCTAACTCAGTGTGCCGAAAAACATAACCCTTATACCTTATTCTACTTTAAACGCTCCATAATTCGTGATATTGAATTTTTTTTAGTCGAGGTCTCCTTGTGACTATTTTACGTCGTTTTTGAAAGGTACGAATCAATTCCTTGTGTTTCTAAGTTAATCGTCAATCATCTAACAAAAGCCCTATGATCAATCTGATTATAAAGATTGAATTGATCGAATTCAAAATCTAGGGTTTCTTATGCATCATTTGGGGAAGATGACTCGCAGATATTATTAGATAAAAACATTTCAAAACCGAAATATACACAAAAACTGATGTGGATCAGATGGGTTTTAATTGTGGCTTAAGGCTTGGGAACGGGCCTGACCCGGGTTCGATCCCCATGCCTTGCATAATTTTTTTTTTTCAAAAACGATTTCTTATTTATTCCATATATATATATATATATATATATATATATATATATATATTTGCATATTATCTCTAATATGTGTTTAAAATATCAAACATGATTTATAAATTCTACAAAATTTATTTTATGTTATTCAAATGATAAACTTTATTATCCAATTTTTAGTTTTTCAAAAATTATTTATTTATTATATATAATAAATATTACAAATTTATTCAATTATAATTATAAAATTCTATAGAAATATCAAAACGACTTTATAAAATTTCACAAAAATTATTCTAAGTTTATAAATCAATAAACATTTCTGAAATAATTTTTATTTCAGAAAAATCGTTTATTTAATATTTTTAATCGATTTTTGTTATTTTAATCATAAATAAATCATAATAAATTCATTTTTCATTATTTTTGCATCAAAATTTCACATAAACTATTATTAATCATTTAGATCAGAAATATAAATTTTTGACTCGAAATTTGTAAAATTTAATATTTTTTTAAATATTAAGTCTATATTTTGTCAAATAAGTATTAATATATAAATATTCATTGATTAAGAAAATAATTTTATAAAAATTATTTTCACATATATTACATTTTAATTCAACTAATTTTAGTTAATATTGGGCAGAAAATATTTTTATTAATTATTTCTTTATTTATTAAAGTTATTAACAAATTACTCAAATTTAATCATAAATCAATTATTAATCCCCAAATTAGGAACCCTAGCACATTTTAGACTAGAAAACTTAGACTTATTAAGTTTTCCCCAACACTTATTTATTACCTTGAAATAGGGTGATATTTGGATACACATAAGCCACATTTACGTATATAACAAGGGTCTCCATTCTAACACTAAGGTGAGTTTTACATAGCCCCTTTTCTATTTCACTATTTTTGGGGTGAAACTTGTTATAACATTCAATTTACAATTCAATCATAAGTGTCTATGTGTTATTCTATGTTGCATTATGTCTTAAACATTACTAGGGTAAGCAAATTATTCTAGCATAATCATTAACATTGATCAGCCGACGGTATACAATGATAGATCTATTGGACTGACAATCCCACCCGGATACGTGTACCTCCTACATAGGTAGCGTGGGTGATTGTTATCGAATTTATAACATAATCGAGTGAACCATGAGCGTATGGGATGGACCACAATATTCTAGTCACAAGGTTTGATTATGCACTCGATTTACCCGATTGTTTTGTTTTCACATATGGACTAGACTTGCCATGACACTCGAATTGTACAAGTTTTTATTCAATTATCAAAACCTATGTAATTCTCACCAACTTTTGTTGACCCAAAAATATTTTCAAAATTAACATGTTTCAGGTAACAATGAAGCTGAGGCTTAGAGTATGCGTGATGGATTCTATGAAGTTATTTGAAGTTATTTGTTTTATTTGATGTTATGTACTTTGGGATTTTTAGACATCGTTTCATTTGGATACTTATGTTATCAATAAAGTATTTAAAATTTCAATATATACCATGTGCTACTGAAACAATCATCAATATGTGACATCCCGATGTTTCCGCCATCGGTTGGGGTGTTACAGATTGGTATCAGAGCCATGGTTATAGGAAATTAGGTTATTAGAAAAATAATCTAGTCTATAACCCTAGGATTTTAACTAGTACTTGCTCCTTTTACTTATTTCTATTCTCTATCTCCCTCCTACTTCTTATCCCTACATTAAACCCTACAAGAAGATTGCTCTCCATCACTGGACCTACTCTTAGCCTAATAGGACAAAATCCTCAGGTTTAGCCTGAACCACCTTGAGATCTCGTCGAAGTTCTAGATTTTAATAACGAACGCGTGCAATCTGGAAGGGTGAACGCCTGTATTCTGAGTTTTCTGGCTAGGACTGGCATTGCGCATATATCCCAATCAGACGAGGGACCCGGATGCCTACCTGGGAATTCTCAGGATGAGTGTCCACTTATAGGCTAAAGCATGTCTTCACTATGTTATTAGAATCTAGAATCTTTGATAAGTCAACGTTTTCATTTATTCGTTTTAATTAATGGATAAATGATTACATTCCTTATATTACCTCATTATCCTTCATTCATTCCATGTCTCATTGAACCTTCATTGTGTCTCTTACAGATCATGCCTCCATGTCGCAGCACTCGCCTTAACAGTGGCGACAATCATGATGAAGGGAGCAGCAACCACAACCACAACCACAACACTAACCACAACAATGGAAGTGATGCCCAACTGGCTGCGATCATTACCCAGCAAATGGCGCAACAAATAGCAACGCTGGTTCCTAATTTGCTGGCTCAAGTCATCCAAATGAATGGAAACGGCAATGGAATTGGAAATGGCAATGGGAATCATAATGGGAACGGGAATGGAAACGGGAATGGTCACCCAGTCTGCACCCTCAAACACTTTAATACCTGCAATCCTCCTAAGTTTAGCGGGGACGAAGGAGCTACTGGTCTCCTTCAATGGTTTGAGGGTATCGAGAATACGTTCATAAATATTGAGTGTCCCGATAACCTTAAGGTTCGTTATGCTATGAGTGTTCTTCAAAAACGAGCACTCACGTGGTGGAATGAGGAAAAGCGTACCCGTGGAGCTGAAGTCTCACTGGCCTTAACTTGGGAACAAGCTAAAGACGTTATGAAGGCGGAGTTCTGCCCTCGTAATGAAATCAAAAAGTTAGAAGATGAGTTTCATGATCTTGCCCAGGATAGTGGAGAAAACCTTGCCTACAACACTCGTTTTCACGAACTTAGTCTACTGCTACCACACAAGGTCACCCCCTTGCCTATTGCAATCAAAAAATACATCGGTGGCTTACCCATGCAGATTCAGGACACGGTGTGGGGAAGGAACCCTGCTACCCTCGAGGAAGCAAAGCGTTTGGCGGCCACCCTAACAGATAACCATGTGAAGGCAGGAACCCTGACTCGGAAAGAGGAAAAGAAAACTGTTGCGAAGGATACCCCCCCCAACCTGCTGTTGAAATTAAAACTGAGTCCTCAACCAATGGAAGGCGCAAGGTCAGGAATTTCGCAATAGATGCCACTGTCCCACCCAACAAGAAACAATATAATGGGAACCAACCTAAGTGACACCTGTCAGTATCACCACCCAACCCAAGTGCCCTGTCGTCAGTGTACCAATTGTCAAAGGTATGGGCATCTTGCGAATGTTTGTCGAATTCCTGCTGCGAATGCCCTTGCGGCTCCGAATAATCCTGCTAGGGACCCTCCAGCTACTTAATAGCTAGCCCCACCATTTGAATGTTGTTTGCTTTTTATTCTATGAATTGACGCTTTTTGATTCAAGTAATAAATTCTAGTATTGAAATTTTTGTCTGTTACATGAGAGTTGTTTATCTAATATGATCATAACACTTGGATGCATGCTTGCTTGAATGTGAATTAATTGCTATATTAATATCTAAATCTATACACATTCAACTCACATACTATGCTCCATTTATAAACTTGCTTACATAAACATACAATCAATTTAAAATAATTGTTACACTTAATCGAACAACTGATAAAGGATGAAGTAATTGCTCAACAGTTAGTTGAGTATCAAATAACCTACTCAACGATTGGTAGAGGTCATCATGCCTTTTCAACAGTCGGGAGAGGCCCTACAACCTGCTCAACGACTGGTGGAGGCTATCGAACCTGCTCAACAATCGGTAGAGGTTCCTACTCACTAACTGGTAGGAGTCTTTTTCCTGCTCAACAGTTGGACTCATTAATACAAAGGTTCAACCACATGATTATTATTTTTTTGCATTACTTACATGTGTGTTAGAGTCATAGAAGGACACAAAACCCTAATGTAAGGTAAATTGGTGATTGCGGTCCGGAACGTAATCATGAGTTTACAGGTACGTTAAGGTAGTGTGAAATTCTATCAAGGTTTTTTGGTAGCTAATGAATTATAAACTCTAATTACCTGGTAGTTCTATAGTAAATCAACTCATGCATTTCTTTTAGGGTTCCTAAAACTTAAGTTTAGTGTTTTGCTAGATTCTTATTCTCATTACTACTTCAGACGAACCTAATCCAACCCTTACAACTCACACATATCAAACCTCTTATCCAAATTATTCGAAACAGTTTATTTTGTTACCTATAAATTTATGTCGTGCATTAACTCGAATTTTCCTAAATCACAGTTGCCTTAATTTCTACCCAATCATCCTCAACCTTGTGTTTTTTTTTTATAACTTCGGAACGAAGTTTTCAAAAGTAAGGGAGACTGTAACATCACGTGTTTTTCCCCAAATTTTAAAGTAGTAAAAATCGCCATTTTACACATCTTATACTTCTTTTGTACAATTTTCATATATATTTTTTTATATTTTATAAAATATTTTAAAACCTCATTTTAGGTAATAATAATAATAATAATAATAATAATAATAATAATAATAATAATAATAATAATAATAATGTGAATTTTTTTTAGGTGTAATGTTAAATTTCTAACCCAACCAAACCATACTTTGTAACTATTTTCGGAGCCCACACCCACCAAAGCCCATCAAGCCTTGAGCCCATATCTGGCCCACCTTACCTCCTGCTCTATGTTTTAAAAAAGAAAAAAAATAATGGTTGGGCCGGGGTTCGAACCCGAGTCCCTAACCGGTCCAAGGGTAACAAACGTCCCAACCACTAGGCCACACACTTGTTGTTGTAAGGGTTCTGACACTATCATCTATTATAACGAGCCTAAATTCCTAAAAGGAATTTGCTCCTTATTTGCTGCACAGACCCGAGACCACCAAACCAAGATTCAAATTTTTTGGATGCATACTTTAGGCAAATTGGAAGCTGTTATTACTTGATCTTGACCGATACAAACCAAAAATTTAGCCAGTTACCGTAAATTACTTTAATCATTCCTTATTTGAATGAATTTGACGCGTGTTGACTTTTTCTTGTCAAACAATCAAAACTTGCCAAAACGACGGACACACTATAAATTGGACCCTCCCTAGCTAACTCAATGTGCCGAAAAACATAACCCTTATACCTTATTCTACTTTAAACGCTCCATAATTCGTGATATTGAATTTTTTTAGTCGAGGTCTCCTTGTAACTGATTTACGTCGTTTTTGAAAGGTACGAATCAATTCCTTGTGTTTCTAAGTTAATCGGCAATCATCTAACAAAAGCCCTATGATCAATCTGATTATAAAGATCGAATTGATCGAATTCAAAATCTAGGGTTTCTTATGCATCATTTAGGGAAGATGACTCGCAGATATTATTAGATAAAAACATTTCAAAACCGAAATATACACAAAAACTGATGTGGATCAGATGGGTTTTAATTGTGGCTTAAGGCTTGGGGACGGGCCTGACCCGGGTTCGATCCCCATGCCTTGCATAAATTTTTTTTTTCAAAAACAAATTCTTATTTATTCCATATATATATATATATATATATATATATATATTTGCATATTATCTCTAATAGGGAAAGGGTAAAATGAAAACACACTTTTCGTAAAAGAACACCGGAAACCATTTCTATCCATTGATCTTGCTTGATCCAATGGATGTTATTATGCCAACAAATACTTTTGTCTTTTAGTGTCCACTTGTGCAATTATTGAAATAAGATAATAATAAAATAATTAAGAAGGGTATAATGGTAAAAGACACACATACTCTCTCTCCTCCTTTTTCCTTCCACATGGCCCACCTAACACCAATCCCCTAAAAAAGTCAAATTCCATCTCTCTCTTCTCTCTAATAATAATAATAATAATAATAATAATAATAATAATAATAATAATAATAATAATAATAATAATAATAATAATAATAATAACACTGACAATCTGATGAATTAACAACAACAACACTAATAATTCGTTTTACACCAGTGTAAAACCTCATTGGCAAAACATAGTTCATGTTACTTTACATCAGTGTAAAACACACTTTCACATAAATCTGATGGGGGATAATTTACACAGGTGTAATAATTATTTACACCAGTGTAATCTACCATACACAAACTACTAAACAAAAAACACTAGTGTAAAAACGAAAGAAAAGCATCTATACATTCGTATTACACCAGTGTAAAACTACCATACCAAAACAAACATCCATACATTATGTAAAAAATATAGAGTACCATCCATAACATTGTATTACACCACTGTAAATGCTCACAAAAACATCACCACAAAAATGGTATTACATCAGTGTAAAACACAAACCAAAAACATTTATAAAATTCATACCAAACATAAATCAAAAGGTTTTATAAAATATTGTTTTATTTACCTTACAAAAAAAAAAAAAAAAACCACAAATCCTTCATCTGCAAAAAAAACTTCTTCATCATCAACACATCATCATATACAACAAAACATAACAACAACAAAAATGGTATTACACCAGTGTAAAAAACATTCATCCTTACCATCCTTCTTCATCATCAAAAATCATCATCAAAAAACACCAACGCCACTGTGAAACACCACCTCCAATCATCTAAAACAGATCTGTGTTTAAACAAAAAACCCAGCTCATTATTTGAACAAAAATAAAAAATGCACAGAAAAAAAATAAAAAATAATAATAATAATAATAATAATAATAACAGGAAATAATAATAATAATAATAATACCTTTGAAAGTCGGAAACCACCCTCAACCACCACCATCCTCCGTCAACCACCCTCAGCCACCACCATCCCTCAACCCCCACAGCCACCACCACCCCTCAAAACCTCACACCCACCACCCGAACCCCCATCTTCAAAAACCCTCTGCAGAAAACCACTCCCCCACCGTCACCACCATCAAAACCCGTCAGATCCACCTCCAAACCTTTCAGATCCACCACCATCTCCCTTCACCACCCACCGTCTCCCTTCAGAGCCACCACCACCGTCAGATCCATCTCCCTAACCCGTCAGATCCATCTCCCTTTCAGATCCACCACCGTCTCCCTTTAGTACCGAACCCCAACGTCTCCTTCACCCTCCACCCCTCAACCTTCTGCAAACAAACACCCACCATCGAACACCATCTGTACCGACCTTCTGCAACGAACACCACCAACGAACCTTCTGTACCGAACCCCAGATCGTCTTCTCCGAATTTTTAGAGAGAGAATGGACGAGAGAGAGAGAGAGGTGTATGTATTATTATCATCTTCTTATTCCTGGATAATTGAAAGAGAGAAGAGAGTGAGAAGAGAGAGAAGAGAGAGATACAGAGAAAGTGATTTTGAAATAAGAAGAGAGAGAAATGGATTATATATGATTGAGAGAGAGAGAGAGTAGGGGTGGGTATGGGGGTGGGTGGGTTATTGATGAATTACCATAATTACCCTCCTACAATAAAAACAAAACAAGGGCATGTGGCATGTTATTATTGGCTTAAATGAGTTTTCTAGTTCTTTTATGAAGGATGGGTTTTCATTGGAACCTAATCCTATATAGGATTAGGTTCCAATGAAAACACACTTTTCGTAAAAGAACCACGAGAACACCGATGTAAAATGTGAATTTTTAAAATTTTTTTTTTCCACCGGTGAAAAAACGGGTAACCTCGACGTAAAAAAAAAAAAAAAAAAAAAAAAAAAATTTACGATGGGTTTACAGTGGTGTAAAGATCTGGGCCCACCTTGTTTTGTCTTATTAGGAAAGAGAATATTCCTTTTTATATTTTATTCTACTTTAATTATGGTCCACAAATTCTTTTTGGATTAAAATATGTTTGTGGTGGAAAAGTGTGTTCTTTAGTTCTTTTACGAAAAGCATGTTCTCATTTTACCCTTTCCCATCTCTAATATTTGTTTAAAATATCAAACATGATTTATAAATTCTACAAAATTTATTTTATGTTATTCAAATGATAAACTTTATTATCCAATTTTTAGTTTTTCAAAAATCATTTATTTATTATATATAATAAATATTACAAATTTATTTAATTATAATTATAAAATTCTATAGAAATATCAAAACGACTTTATAAAATTTCACAAAAATTATTCTAAGTTTATAAATCAATAAACATTTCTGAAATAATTTTTATTTCAGAAAATCGTTTATTTAATATTTTTAATCGATTTTTGTATTTTAATCATAAATAAATCATAATAAATTCATTATTTTTGCATCAAAATTTCACATAAATTATTAATAATTTAGATCAGAAATATAAATTTTTGACTCGAAATTTGTAAATTTTAATAATTTTTTAAATATTAAGTCTATATTTTGTCAAATAAGTATTAATATATAAATATTCATTGATTAAAAAATAATTTTATAAAAATTATTTTCACATATATTACATTTTATTTCAACTACTTTTAGGTAATATTGGGCAGAAAATATTTTTATTAATTATTTCTTTATTTATTAAAGTTATTAACAAATTACTCAAATTTAATCATAAATCAATTATTACTCCCCAAATTAGGAACCCTGGCACATTCTAGACTAGAAAACTTAGACTTATTAAGTTTTCCCAACACTTATTTATTAACTTGAAATAGGGTGATATTTGGATACACACAAGCCACATTTACGTATATAACAAGGGTCTCCATTCTAACACTAAGGTGAGTTTTACATAGCCCCTTTTCTATTTCACAATTTTTGGGGTGAAACATGTTATAACATTCAATTTACAATTCAATCATAAGTGTCTATGTGTTATTCTATGTTGCATTATGTCTTAAACATTACTAGGGTAAGCACATTATTCTAGCATAATCATTAACATTGATCAGCTGACGGTATACAATGATAGATCTATTGGACTGACAATCCCACCCGGATACGTGTACCTCCTACATAGGTAGCGTGGGTGATTGTTATCGAATTTATAACATAATCGAGTGAACCATGAGCGTATGGGATGGACCATAATATTCTAGTCACAAGGTTTGATTATGCACTCGATTTACCCGATTGTTTTGTTTTCACATATGGACTAGACTTGCCATGACACTCGAATTGTACAAGTTTTTATTCAATTATCAAAACCTATGTAATTCTCACCAACTTTTTTTGACCCAAAAATATTTTCAAAATTAACATGTTTCAGGTAACAATGAAGCTGAGACTTATAGTATGCGTGATGGATTCTATGAAATTATTTGAAGTTATTTGTTTTATTTGATGTTATGTACTTTGGGATTTTTAGACATCGTTTCATTTGGATACTTATGTTATCAATAAAGTATTTAAAATTTCAATATATACCATGTGCCACTGAAACAATCATCAATATGTGACATCCCGATGTTTCCGCCATCGGTTGGGGTGTTACAATGTTGTCTCTTAGGTATTTAGTATTCAGTATTCATTCGGGCAGTATTCACGCATTCACAGTATCTAGTTCAGTAATGGTTTTCCAATCGCAGTAGTAACAGATACTCATATTGTTTGCATGCATGTGGCCGGTTTTGGCCATGGGTATTCATTAAAACTTTTGGAGTCAGTCTTCATGAAAAACCTGTGAACTCACCGGCATTATTTGCTGACGTTTTTAGCATGTTTGTCTTAGGTCACTAAGGTAGCAGCTATCGATAGGCGCACGGAGTCTCATGACGTCTAGGATTCATAAGCATGTTTGTTAAACATTTCAGAGACTTTGAGTTTTACTTTTGAGTAGTAATAATATATTATGCTTTCATTGTGTTGGAACGGTTTTGAAACTTAATGAGCAGTTTAAGTTGTTTTTCATATCATATAGTGTTGTTTATTGTGACCGTTGACTTGGATCCTGGTGTGTCACGCGCCTCGCGGTAAAACCCCGCAAGTGGAAATTTGAGGGTGTGACAGATTGGTATCAGAGACAATGGTTATAGTGAACTAGGACTGCATGTAGAGTCTAGTCTATAGCCGAGTATCACACACATTAGACGGTCACACATATTTACGAGTCGTGTCATCTGGTAAATATACTAACCTTGTCGGGGTGTCGGTATCCTTATCACACAGTATCGTATTATCTATCCTTGGACTATTTCTACATTTATTCTTTCTTCTTCTTCGGGTTTGAAGATGAAGAGGCTTATCGCTTACGCACGGCAGTAGTGTACATTGGGGTGGCTTCGGCACACTTTTGAGATTTGTCCTGGATCTGGATATCTCCCCTCTATGCTCTAATGTACATATTTGCCTACACACACACACACACTATCATGCATCAGTACTTGTCATAGTACACCCCTGAGTGAATGTTCACTATGGGTCATTGTGCGATAACAGTTTCTTTTAAGGATGTGGGTGTCGGGTGACTTGGAGTTCTAGCTAGGAGCACACCTAGAGGACCATGTAGAGCGATTTATCATTTCGGGTGCACACGAAATCATAAATCAAAATGCATGGAAATCTTGGTGGACTTTGTGTTCGGACTAATGGTCATGCTGGAACCCTGTTCTGAATTCATTTGATCACTAATAGTTGGTCTATTGGTGGCACTGAGTATCTTGTCTCATGTTTGGCAGAACATGTCTGGTCGTACAGGTGGACGTACTGGGGGACACCGTGGTGGTGGCGGGGGTCGCGCTAGCGGTGGACGGGGTGGTGGAAACATCACCATGACTCAGGCGGAGTTAGATAGCATGTAGCAGCAGCAGTTGAACATTGTGTTGGCTGCTTTCCAGGCTGCCCAGCAGACTCTGGGAAACACTAATCAGGTGCAGTCTCGATGCACCTACAAGAAGTTCATGGACTGTAAGCCCCATAACTTCAATGGGACTGAAGGGGCAGTGGGACTGCTTCGGTGGTTGGAGAAGATCGAATCGGTGTTTGTCATGTGCAACTGTCCCGACGCTGATCGCGTCAAGTATGCTACTGCTACTCTGGAGGGACATGCGTTGACCTGGTGGAACTCTACCACTGCTAACCTTGGCCTAGTGAAGCCAATGTTATGCTGTGGTCTGAGTTTATTCTGATGTTGCGAGTGGAGTATTGCCCGAGGGATGAGATTATGAAATTGGAACACGAGTTCTGGAATCTGAGGATGTTTGGGTCGGAGATCGAGGAGTTTACTGCTAGGAATAACGAGTTGGTTGTGATGTGCCCCAGTTTGGCTACACCGGAGTACAAGAGGATTGAGCACTATATTGCTGGGTTAGTGCCGAAGATTGCTGGACATATTGCTGCCACTGATCACACTACTATGTTTGCTACTGTTCGGGCAGCTCACAAGCTAACCAACATGAAGGTTGCTGAGGGCGTTCTACCTCCGAGGGGTGCTGCTGTGAAAGCCCATGCGGATAACAAGAGGAAGTGGGAGAGTGTTGGGAAGAATGTTGGGTCGTCTAAGCCGCAGGTGAAGAAACAGGACGCTGTGGGGGTGTTATCTGAGCAGAAGACTGGGGGGTATACAGAGAAACTCCCGAAGTGTGGTGAGTGTGGGTTTCATCATACTGGTGATTGTGAGAGATTTCGCTGTTGTCGGTGTCAGCGTTTTGGTCATCATGCTAAGGACCGTAGGACTACTCTTCAGCTACAGCTGGCTCAGGCTACTACTGCCACTACCACTGCTACCGCTCCTCAGGGGGAGGCAGGGATGTTATCACTGTGGGGATACTGGACACTTCAAGCGGGACTGTCCTAAGCTGAAGCAAGGCGAGGGTGGCGGTTGAACTGCTCCGGCTCGTGCTTATGTCATCGATGCTAGGGATAACGTGGAGGATCCCGATACTATTACTAGTGAGTTCTCCATTTCTTACTATTTGTTGTACTCTGGTTGCTTTCATTCGTGTTGTTTGGCGTTTCGTATTCATCGAGTGTCTTCAGTATTGGGTTTGGTTATCGTTTTGCATTCATGGGTCTGATGTGGGTCCTTTGGAGATGCTACTTGGATGGTACCGGTGTGTCATTTATGCCGATCACAATAGTCTCTAGTAGGTCTCGATCAGGAGGAATTATTGTTTTGCATTCACCTCAGGGAGGGCGGTTCCCCGGCATAGAGTATCTGTTGTTATCATTCTTCGTTCGTGATTAACATTTCGATTACATTCTGGGAAACGTTACTTGGGTTAGGTCGACACTCATTACTGTTGAAGCTGAGTGAATCTCGGGGCGAGATTCCTTTCAACAGGGGGATGATGTGACGACCGGAAAAAAATTTTCTTTTTATCGTTTCATTCTCTATGACTTCGGGAAATTTTCGGGACGAAAATTCTTTCAACAGGGGGATGATGTGACACCCGGCATGTTTAGGTCAACATTTTATAAAACACATAAGTCTACCTTAGCGAAAAACGTTTATTAAACATACTTAACGAGGTCAGATGAGTCATAACACAGTCCGTACTATCCAGGGTTCAATGATTTGGAGGATTATTGGGTTAATCACACACACACATGAGTCATGAGTCCCGTTGTTGGTGAATTACATGAATTAGATTAAGTAACAAAAGTGAATTGATCTGTATATGGTGTAGAATATGCAAATATGTGTTTAAACGATGATTAGATGATTATCCATGATTATATATGCTCAACATAGGTTAGGATTGCATGTTCATGTGTTAGGATGTGTTAAAATGCGTTAAAACGACAAAACTGGAAAATCTGGAAAACATGTATAGCTTCGACCTGTAAGGGGGCCGAACCTGGAAATGGGGAATCAAAGAAGTACATTCGACCACATCAGGCTCTCCTTCGACCTGTGATGGAGGTCGAACCTGGACTGGGTATAAATACCACACTTTGTCATTTTTCATCATTTCACAAACCCTAAACGCCTCTAAACACTCTCTAGCAACTTTAATCATTGGGGAAGGAGTTTTTGCTCTTGTTTTTCATAATCTAACCTACAAACATCTTCTAAACAAAGATCAAAGGAGTGTTCTTCATCCTAAATCATTTTTAAAGCATTTTGATTGATTTTCATTAAACCCCAAAGGTCCATATCTAATTCAAACATGTTTTCATGAATAAAAACCTTCCTAACATCTTTCCAAACAAAACCTTTTCATAAATAATGAGTTTTCATATAAGTTAACATGTGTTATGTTGCGTTAATGATGTTTTTATGTTGTGTTATGCAGTGTTTGATGATTATTGCTGTGTAGATGTTATAGCAATGATCTAGGGCTGTTGTTGATGATGATTTGGGATTGAGATAGGTTACAATTGATTATTGATGATGTTTTGCTCATTTTAGGGATTTTGGGTTAGATCTAGGGCTTGTTCATGATGTTATTGATAATGATATGATTGGGGGTTTTCTTGTACATGATAATCTGAGCATGTTAAGTTGATTTTTTGAGTGATTTCAGAAAGTTTCCTAATTGGGCAAAAATTGCATGCGTTTGACGTGACATCTCCATAATTTGCTATTTTGGGTAACTTGTAAAACGGAGATATTTCGAGGTAAAATTGGTAGGGTTGTAACACCCCAACCGATGGCGGAAACATCGGGATGTCACGTAGTGATGATTGTTCAGTAGCTCATGGTGAATAATAAATTTCATTAAATGATTTAAATAAATTACATACAATTGTTCTACAAGAATTCGTACATCAAAATGAATAATACTATGCACACATCTTCAAGCATTAACTCAAATCTTCAAGCAAGTAGAACCTGAAACATGTTACGTTTGAAAATATTTTGGGTCAACAAAAGTTGGTGAGATTACATAGGTTTTTGAATATAATTGATAACAATAGTTTGTACAACAATCACAGTTGTATGAAGATAGAGTATGATTCCGACATGTAACAATGCGTCTTTGTACAATCAAACTTTGTGTCGACTGAGGACTAACTCGCAAGTTAGTTAAATGTTGTTATTGTTATCGATCATCCCTGAATTTATGCGGGGGGATGGGTTTGTCAGACCTATAGCGCTATAATCTAAACAGGCGGCTTGATCAATGTTAATGATTGTACTGTGTCTTTTTGTTACAGTCAAATGATAGAATGAGTAAATGATAGTGTAATTGAATCACAAGTTTCAACAATGTAAAAGTGAGTAAATGATAGTGTATAAAATGTTTAAACATGTTTCACCCCAAAATGTAAAACAGAAAAAGGGGCTATGTAAACACACCTTAGCAAAATGTTATGTCTCGTAATAGGATATGTGTTGCCAAATGATGCCAAGTATTACCCTATAATTAAGGTAACAAATAAGTCTAAGTCTATCTAGTCTACGAGTATATTCTAAGGTTTCGAATTGGGGATAAGTGTTCGTTTGATTAATATATAAAATGTTTAATAATAAGAGAAATTTGATAAATAAATAAACAAGAATCTTTTTGTAAATTTTAAATTAAAGATGGTCACAATATAAGGTTTTAAGTATGAAAATAATTTTTATAAAATTATTTTCTTGAAAATAGAATATTAAATCTATTTATTTCAAATTGTCAAATTATAACTTTAATATTTAAAAATATTAAAATTAAAGAATTATTAAATTAAAAATTGTATTTCTGTTCCAAATAAATAGAAATAATTTATATAAAATTTTGGTGCAAAAATATTAAAAAATGAATTTATTATGATTTATTTATGATTAAAACTAACAAAAATAGATTAAAAATATTAAATAAATGATTTTTCAGAAATAAAAATCATTTCAGAAAAGATTAATGTAATAAAAACTCAGAATAAATTTTGCGGAAATTTATATAATCGTTATGATATTTTTATAGAATTTTATAAATAAAATTGAATAAACTTGAATTATTTATTATATATATTAAATAAATAAATTTTGGAAAACTAAAAATTGTATGTTAAACTCTACTATTAGAATAACATAAAATAATTTTTGTAGAATTTATAAAGTTGTTTTAGTATTTTAAAACTAATTTAAAAAAAAAATACAAGTAATATATATATATATAAAGCTTTAATGTTGTAAAAAATGTTGATGTTGCTGGGAATTGAACCCGCGTGGGCCGGCTCAAAAGCATCAGACACAACCACTTGATCTAGATCAGTGGTTGTGTTTGATTCCAGTTTATTTAAATTATAATACATACACTGAAATAGTGTCCTTCCCCAAATCAAACGAACGAGCCCTAGCTTTTTCAATTGAATGATTCACACAACAATAACCCAATTAATCAGAGGGTTATTGTTGTGTGAATGCCGAATAACAAAACCCACAAGAAAAACATCACTTACAACAATGAATCGTATATGAAATGTCCAGTCAACCCGAAAGTCAAACGCGAACCTAAAAGCTTCGATTGACGAATTAAGAACAGAAATTGAGGATTGAGGGAGAGATTTCGGCACTTTTAGCTTGCCAAAGAGGATTCAATTTATACTAAAGCGAGGGGATTGTACGTATGGTAAGTTTGACCCTATTCATAAATTATACGCGTAATTGATTAAGATTTGGGAGTTTATAATGGTAATTACGTGTAATGGACGCGTATAGTCTAACATTCCTTAATAACGAAAACAATCCACGAGTTCTTACCACGTTTGTTTAGTTAATTGATCAATCAAAGGTTTGTGGTGCTGAACTCTCGCAGCAGCGAACAAAGGAAAGGGGAAACAAGGGATTTTAAACGTATTAAATAGTTAGTGAGTTGGAATAGAAACAAGAGATCAGTGTGGCCCAGATGGTTTGGTGTTCGTGTGTGTAAGTGTGAACCGCTGCCAGACTCGGGTTCGAGTCTTGGCAGCATCAGTTTTTTTTTTTTTTAGCAGATAGGAGGGGAGAAGGGGAGTTGTGGGCTGGTTACTTGGGCCGTTTGTTGGGCTCAGATCCTTGGGCTTCAGGTTTAAAGAAAGGGAGTTGGGCTTATGTGGGTTGTGCTTGTCTTATCCCATTCTATAATATCCCATATTATTATTATTATTATTATTATTATTATTTTATTATTATTATTATATTTATATATATATATATATATATAAGTTGTGTGTTAGGAATAATTAATGATAAAGATGTATAAAATAAGGCTTTTACGTATAAAAATTTGGGGAAATTTTTGCGATGTTACAGTCTCCCCTACTTTTGGAAACTTCGTCCTAAAGTTTATTGAAAACACAGGGGTGAAGGGGGTTGGGTAGAAATTAGGACAAGTGTGACCTGGAAAATTTTATGTTAGGGCACGTCATGAATAGAATAACCTGTCTCGAATAGTGTGGATAAGAGGCGTGTTATGTGTGAGTTGATTGACTAAATGAACTACTAGATAACTAGAGTTTACATTTGGTTATCTACCGAAAATCTTGATAGAATTTCACACTACCTTAACGTACCTGTAAATTCATGATTACCTTCCAGACCGCAATCACCAATTTACCTTACATTAAAGTTTTGCGTCCTTCTATGACTCCACCGATTGTTGAGCAGGTTCAATAGCCTCCACCAGTCGTGGAGTAGGTTGTAGGGCCTCTCCCGACTGTTTGAAAAGGCATAATGACCTCTACCAATCGTTGAGTAGGTTCGATAGCCTCCACCAGTCGTGGAGCAGGTTGTAGGGCCTCTCCCGACTGTTGAAAAAGGCATGATGACCTCTATTAAGTGCAGCAATTATTATACACATAGATTGCAAATTGATAGCATGTTTATGCAAGCAAGTTTATAATCACAGTATATGAGTTGTAGTTGTATAGATTTAGATAATTAGTTCACATTCGAACAAGCATGCATTCAAGTGTTATGGTTATACCATGTAAATAACTCTCAGACAAAATTTCAATACTAGAATTTATTACTTGAATCAAATAGCGTCAATACATAGAATAAAAGAAACCAATAGTCAAATGGTGAGACTTGCTGTTAAGTAGCTGGAGGGTCTTGATCTCTGTTTAGTTTAGGGCATCGGTTACGGAAGTGGTTTGGGTCTCCACATTCATAGCACTGACCATAGTTGTATCGATTAGGATTACTAGCCTGAGCAAGGTTGGTGGGTTGATTGGCATTAGGGTTTGGGGTCTCGCGACATGTATTGACTAGATGGCCATACTTACCACAATTGGTGCACAAGCGACACGCTGAAGCAGTGGGATGATGTCGGTTGCATGTGTTACACAATGGATAGTTTCCTATATAGGGTTTCTTGTTAGAAGCTTGTGCAGTGAGGTTGACATCAGGAGCCCTGGCCTTACGCTTCTGATTCTCAGTAGTTACCGCGGCTACAATACTTGCTTTATTGCCTTTCCGAACTAAGGTCCCGTTCTTTACGTGATTGTCAGTTAAGGTAGCTGCTAAACGCTTGGCCTCTTCAAGGGTAGCAGGGTTCCTTCCCCATACCGTGTCCTGAATCTGCATGGGCAAACCACCGATATACTTTTCGATGGCTACAGGTAGCGGAGTGACCTTATGGGGCAATAACAGACTGAGCTCATGGAAGCGGGTATTATAAGCAAGGTTTTCCCCACTATCCTGAGCAAGGGTGTGGAACTCGTCCTTTAATTTCTTGACCTCGTTACGTGGGCAAAATTCATCTTTCATTATCTCCTTGACTTGATCCCAGGTCATAGTAAGTGCAACCTCAGCTCCTCGGGTGCGTTTTTCCTCATTCCACCAAGTGAGTGCTCGTTTGTGAAGAACACTCATGGTGTGACATCCGTCACCCTCGTCTTTCATCTAATTGAAAAAAATAGTCCTTCAAATATTTCCATTATAGTCCATGTAAATTTCGTCGTTTTCAAATTTAATTTTAGAGCGAACTAAAAATTTATCATTTATATTTATTATGGTTCGGGTATGAGTTTTAATTGAATGCGTATGGGAACACGTGTTCGTAAAAGCTTCTATAAAAAATTTCAAGTTTAAAAAGTTTTGAAAGTTTTTAAGTTAAGTTAGTTAACCAAGTTAACTTTTTATATAGGACTATTTTTTTGTTACTGTTTAGAACTACTAATACTCATCATCCCCTGATAAATAATGTATACATTTAGATTTTTACAATAATAAATAAATGAAGTTTTTTTTAATAAAAAAAACAAATAAACACTGATTTTTGCAAATTGGGAAACAACAAATTTTGGAGCAATTAATGTACCGTAAAATTTCCTCCAAAACGTTCATTGGCTAATATTCAAACCATTGTAGCGTTATAGTCATCTCAATTAAAGCCTGTCATTAAACCAATTGATTTCATCGAATCAAAATTTGTTTATAACCTCAACCACATCTTCGGATAACCCATACCCTTCTTTCTCAATGACCTCTCTAAATTCTGACCACTCTTTTTATTTTTAGCCGCCACAGAATCGACAAAAAGCACCAGCAAAACGGTTGCCATCTCTGACCATACCTCATGCCACCACCACCCTCCATGCCCGAAAAACAAACCCATCCGTCTATGAATTTTATCTGGCTCCAACACCGGTTGAAACCAAGCGACGATGACAACCGCAGTAGTTGCCGTACCAAAGTCCGTCGTCATTGCTTTGATCACTCGAGTCCTACGATCCATTACCATCCAACACCGATCGTAAAATTCTTTATTTTTGAACCATCACTACCCCTTGATGATTGCGTTATTTCAGCTATTTGAGGTAATTAATTACGTAATTTAGTGTCTCTTATCGAAACTCGAGTTCTGTCGACGTTGTTTGATTGGAGAAGACGACCGATGGGGGGTTGGGAAGTCTTAAAAAGAGATCAATTGGTCACAGTGTTTCTAGTTTTTTTTTATGTTAATGAAAATAACCATACAAGTTATATGAATCCATTAAATTTCAAATATGTTTTGTGTCAAGACCATTATGGTGTTTCAATTTTTGGTAAAATTCCTCATGATTCCAATGTGGTTCCCTTTAACAGTTTAGTTACCCGTAGTAGTTGTTAAGAAACATAATACATTGGCTAACTTATTTGATTAAAGTCATTTTCTTGTTTCCAAGAATTTAACAAGATATATAAAATGTCCCAGATTCAAATTTCTATATATCTATATAGGGTGTGTAAATAATTTAAGGGTTATGTATCATTTATGTCAATACTTTTAGCGTCACTGTGTTAATAGATTTTTGGGACCTAAACTTCTTTTAGGATGGATATGATTTTAAAAACTTTAAACCTAATCTAACCTGTTTAAAATAATTGATCCGAGGTCGTTAGGTCTCTATCGCCGAACAATTAATGAGTCGACAAATCATATTGTCGAATTAATGTTCTTAAATTTTAAAAATGAAAATATAGGTTGAAGCGTAATTCATTGATTCTCGTTGATTTTTTTTTTCAAGTTCACTGTCACAATCAATGTGAGTATATCTTTCCCCTTTTTACTGTCTTACTATTTTGGGGTGACTCATGTACTTACTATCAAGTTTATATTTCCTTTTACTAAAATAGCAATTCTTATGTGTGTTTGCTTGTGTCATTTTGTGTATCTATGACCTGTCAAATCATTAACCGTTGCGGCCTGGCATTTCAATGAATAGTACTATGGTATATACCCTTATGACTTTGTTGAGAGTCCTCGTCATTGCTATGTATTACATTACTACTAGCGCATACTATATATATCTGCTTTCCTTTCATAGGGTTGATTTGACCCGGATATCACTTATTACATTTTGCAAAACAACACATGAATTGCTAAATTTTCCTTACTATATATATCAAACGGGTATGCTCACCAATACATTATGTATTGACCAAATCATTTTCGTACATGTTTCAGGTTCTTATGAGATTACTTTCAAGCGTTTGGAACTTAGTCATAGATTGAGATTACTGTATCTTAGTTTAGATTGCTAGTCGTAATTGTTGTATTCTTTCAGTGTAATAAATTACTAAATTCAATGTATTCAAATTTACATTTCTAGTCCATGAGCTATTGAACAATCGTCACTACGTGACACCTCGATGTTTCCGCCATCGGTTGGGGTGTTACACATGGCATAACGGATCTTTAAGTTATCGGGACACTCACTGTTAATGAAGGTATTCTCAATGCCCTCGAACCATTGTAGAAGTCCCGTAGCTCCTTCTTCTCCACTGAACTTAGGGGGATTACAGGAATTAAAGTGCTTAAGGGTGCAGGCTGGGAGACCGTTCCCGTTGTGGTTTCCATTTCCGTTTCCGTTGCCGTTACCGTTCCCGTAGCCGTTACCGTTCATCTGGATGACTTGAGCTAGCAAGTTAGGAACCAGAGTCGCGATTTGCTGCGCCATTTGTTGAGAAATGATCGCAGCCAGTTGGGCATCAAGACCATTGTTGTTGTTGTTATTGTTGTTGTTGTGGTTAGCGTCGTGGTTGTTGCTATTCACTTCATCTTGATTGTCACCACTGTTAAGGCGAGTGCTGCGACGTGGAGGCATGATCTGTAAGAGACACAATGAAATGAATGCGGTTATATAAGGAATGTAATCATTTATTCATTAAAACGAATAAACGAAAACGTTGACTTATCAAAGATTCTAGATTCTAATAACATAATGAAGACATGCTTTAGCCTATAAGTGAACACTCATCCCGAGAATTCCCAGGTAGGCATCCGGGTCCCTCGTCTGATTGGGATATATGCGCAATGCCAGCCTAGACAGAAGACTCAGAATACAGGCGTTCACCCTTCCAGATTGCACATGTTCGTTATTAAAATCTAGAACTTCGACGAGATCTCAAGGTGGTTCAGGTTAAACCTGAGGATTTTGTCCTATTAGTCTAAGAGTAGTTCCAGTGATGGAGAGCAATCTTCTTGTAGGGATAAGAAGTAGGAGTGAGATAGAGAATAGCAAGTAAAGGAGCAAATACTGGTTATATTCATATGGTTATAGACTAGATTATTTTTCTAATAACCTAATTCCCTATAACCATGGCTCTGATACCAATCTGTAACACCCCAACCGATGGCAGAAACATCGGGATGTCACGTAGTGATGATTGTTCAGTAGCTCATGGTGAATAATAAATTTCATTAAATGATTTAAATAAATTACATACAATTGTTCTACAAGAATTCGTACATCAAAATGAATAATACTATGCACACATCTTCAAGCATTAACTCAAATCTTCAAGCAAGTAGAACCTGAAACATGTTACGTTTGAAAATATTTTGGGTCAACAAAAGTTGGTGAGATTACATAGGTTTTTGAATATAATTGATAACAATAGTTTGTACAACAATCACAGTTGTATGATGATAGAGTATGATTCCGACATGTAACAATGCGTCTTTGTACAATCAAACCTTGTGTCGACTGAGGACTAACTCGCAAGTTAGTTAAATGTTGTTACTGTTATCGATCATCCCTGAATTTATGCGGGGGGATGGGTTTGTCAGACCTATAGCGTTATAATCTAAACAGGCGGCTTGATCAATGTTAATGATTGTACTGTGTCTTTTTGTTACAGTCAAATGATAGAATGAGTAAATGATAGTGTAATTGAATCACAAGTTTCAACAATGTAAAAGTGAGTAAATGATAGTGTATAAAATGTTTAAACATGTTTCACCCCAAAATGTAAAACAGAAAAAGGGGCTATGTAAACTCACCTTAGCAAAATGTTATGTCTCGTAATAGGATATGTGTTGCCAAATGATGCCAAGTATTACCCTATAATTAAGGTAACAAATAAGTCTAAGTCTATCTAGTCTACGAGTATATTCTAAGGTTTCGAATTGGGGATAAGTGTTCGTTTGATTAATAAATAAAATGTTTAATAATAAGAGAAATTTGATAAATAAATAAACAAGAATCTTTTTGTAAATTTTAAATTAAAGATGGTCACAATATAAGGTTTTAAGTATGAAAATAATTTTTATAAAATTATTTTCTTGAAAATAGAATATTAAATCTATTTATTTCAAATTGTCAAATTATAACTATAATATTTAAAAATATTAAAATTAAAGAATTATTAAATTAAAAATTGTATTTCTGTTCCAAATAAATAGAAATAATTTATATAAAATTTTGGTGCAAAAATATTGAAAAATGAATTTATTATGATTTATTTATAATTAAAACTAACAAAAATTGATTAAAAATATTAAATAAATGATTTTTCAGAAATAAAAATCATTTCAGAAAAGTTTAATGTTATAAAAACTCAGAATAAATTTTGTGGAAATTTATATAATCGTTTTGATAATTTTTGGAAAACTAAAAATTGTATGTTAAACTCTACTACTAGAATAACATAAAATAATTTTTGTAGAATTTATAAAGTTGTTTTAGTATTTTAAAACTAATTTTAAAAAAAAATACAAGTAATATATATATATAAAGCTTTAATGTTGTAAACAATGTTGATGTTGCTGGGAATTGAACCCGCGTGGGCCGGCTCACAAGCATCAGACACAACCACTTGATCTAGATCAGTGGTTGTGTTTGATTCCAGTTTATTTAAATTATAATACATACACTGAAATAGTGTTCTTCCCCAAATCAAACGAACGAGCCCTAGCTTTTTCAATTGAATGATTCACACAACAATAACCTAATTAATCAGAGGGTTATTGTTGTGTGAATGCCGAATAACAAAACCCACAAGAAAAACATCACTTACAACAATGAATCGTATATGAAATGTCCAGTCAACCCGAAAGTCAAACACGAACCTAAAAACTTTGATTGACGAATTAAGAACAGAAATTGAGGATTGAGGGAGAGATTTCGGCACTTTTAGCTTGCCAAAGAGGATTCAATTTATACTAAAGCGAGGGGATTGTACGTATGGTAAGTTTGACCCTATTCATAAATTATATGCGTAATTGATTAAGATTTGGGAGTTTATAATGGTAATTACGTGTAATGGACGCGTATAGTCTAACATTCCTTAATAACGAAAACAATCCACGAGTTCTTACCACGTTTGTTTAGTTAATTGATCAATCAAAGGTTTGTGGTGCTGAACTCTCGCAGCAACGAACAAAGGAAAGGGGAAACAAGGGATTTTAAACGTATTAAATAGTTAGTGAGTTGGAATAGAAACAAGAGATCAGTGTGGCCCAGATGGTTTGGTGTTCGTGTGTGTAAGTGTGAACCGCTGCCAGACTCGGGTTCGAGTCTTGGCAGCATCAGTTTTTTTTTTTTTTAGCAGATAGGAGGGGAGAAGGGGAGTTGTGGGCTGGTTACTTGGGCCGTTTGTTGGGCTCAGATCCTTGGGCTTCAGGTTTAAAGAAAGGGAGTTGGGCTTATGTGGGTTGTTCTTGTCTTATCCCATTCTATAATATCCCATATTATTATTATTATTATTATTATTATTATTATTTATATTTATATATATATATATATATAAGTTGTGTGTTAGGAATAATTAATGATAAAGATGTATAAAATAAGGCTTTTACGTATAAAAATTTGGGGAAATTTTTGCGATGTTACAAGGGTTTTGTGGGAACACGTTAATGACAAATGACTGCTGTGTTTGGTGATGTTTCGTGATGTTTTTGGATAGTTTCGATGCGATTTGATACGATTTAGGGAAAATGGGAACTGCAGGGTCGAACCTCGCACTCCTTCGACCTGCGTGGGGTCGAAGGCGGGTGCCAGGGGGTCAAACTGCAGTGTTTTAATTGATGTAATGTGTCACCAGCGGGATGTCATGTCAGCCTGGTACATTCGGTTAACGTTCAAACACACTTTTAACACACGTAGTCAAGATCTGGACAATCGGGGACTAGTTAACCTTTGGGTTGATAGTTAAAACACTTATTCGAATTCATTGATAGGTTGTCATTAGTCGGGGTTATCATACATGTAACACCCCAACCGATGGCGGAAACATCGAGGTGTCACGTAGTGATGATTGTTCAATAGCTCATGGTACTAAATGAAAGTTGAATAATATTAAACAATTTACAATTTACAAGTAAATATTACAAAGGTTGATTAATATAAGCTAGGTCCAAAGCTCCCATGTGTTCCAATACTTGTACAACTTCCAATAGCAAATAAACCTGAAACATGTTAAATTGGAAAGATGGGGGGTCAACTATAAATAATTGGTGAGAATACATAGGTTTTTGTATATAGTTGAAAACAATATGTTGTATAACAATCATAGTTGAAGTATAATAATGAGTAATGATAGAATATGAGTCCGACATGTAACAATGCGTCTTTTGTACAATCAAACCTTGTGTCGACTGAGACCTAACTCGCAAGTTAGTAAAAGTGTAACTATTATCGATCATCCCTGAATTTATGCGGAGGGATGGGTATGTCAGACCTATAGCGCTATAATCTAAACAGGCGGCTTGATCAATGTTAATGATTGTACTGTGTCTTTTTGTTACAGTCAAATGATAGAATGAGTAAATGATAGTGTATAAAATGTTTATAATTGAATCACAAGTTTCAACAATGATAGTGTATAAAATGTTTAAACATGTTTCACCCCAAAATATAAAACAGAAAAAGGGGCTATGTAAACTCACCTTAGCAAAGTGTTAAGTCTCGTGAAATAGAATAGGTGTAGCCCAACGTTGCCAAGTATTACCCTATATTTAAGGTAATAAATAAGTCTAAGTCTTTCTAGTCTACAAGTATTTTCTAGGGTTCCGAATTTGGGGATAAGTATTCGTCTAATTATTAGTTAAATGTTTAATAGATAAAATAAATTCGAAAAATAAATAAACAAATGTCTTTTTGTAGGCTTTTGATTAAAGGTGACCACATTAATAGGTTTCAAGTATGAAAATAATTTTTATAAAATTATTTTCTTAAAAATTGACTATTTAGCTTATTTATTTCTATTTTGTCAAAATATAACTTTAATATCTAAAAATATTAAATTTAAAGAATTTTCAAATTAAAATTTGTATTTCTGTTCTAAATGGATAGAAATAATTTATATAAAATTTTGGTGTAAAAATATTGAAAAACGAATTTATTATGATTTATTTATGATTAAAATAACACAAAATCGATTAAAAATATTAAATAAATGATTTTTCTGAAATAAAAATTATTTCAGAAATGCTTATTGATTTATAAACTTGGAATAATTTTTGTGGAATTTTATAAAGTCGTTTTGATATTTTTATAGAATTTTATAATTATAATTGAATAAACTTGTATTATTTATTATATATAATAAATAAAAGATTTTCGAAAAACTAAAAATTGTATGATAAACTTTGCTATTAGAACATCATAAAATAATTTTTGTAGAATTTATAAAGAAATTTTAGTATTTTAAAACCATTATTAAAAATAATAGTGAATATATATAAGTATACAGGGTTAAAAAAAATGTTTGCAAATGCTAGGGATCGAACCCGGGCCTCTGGCCGGTTTGATGTTTATATCACAAGCCTAGACCATCTGGTCTAGACTCTGAGAACGATTAATCTAGGTTTGAAATAATTATATAGGTTTTCTGTTTAACAATTAAATTGTTTTTAATCAAAAGGAAAGAAAAAGGGGTGTGACGGGGGTCGAACCCAGGCCCGTGCCCGGTTCCCACGTCTTAGACACAAAGAGGTTACCAACTGATCTGTGGATCAGTTGGTGTTAGGTTTCTTTTCGTTTAATATATATAACTAAGTCTGCAGATCGTTTATCCCCAAAAAAAAAAAAACTATACGAACCCTAGATCCTTAATCAGTTTTCATACGCGACTAAACCCTAATTAACTATAGGGTTAATGATCTAAAAGTTCCGATTAATATGATAGTAAGAGGGATTGAAACATACCAGACCCGAAACCTTCTAATTCGAAGTCAAACAGGAAGTCAAATGCGAACGAATCACGATCGGATACAAGATAATAACAGAAATTGAGTGTGGGGTTTTGATTTTCGGTGGTTTTAGGTTGCTATCAAGGATCCAATTTATACTAACTACACGAAATCGTATGTTTAGAAAGTTTTGACCCATGATTTAATATAGACGCGTGATTTAGGCTATAATTCGTATGTTTTTATTGTTATTCAATGGCGTGTAGGACACGCTGAATGCTGATTTCCACTTTCCAAACATAATCACGAGCAAATAAACGCGTATATGATCTTGATTTGGTATGTTCGATTGGGTGTTTGACTTTGGAAGTCAACTGTGAAATATGAAAAGTGTTTATGTTTGTTTTGATTGGAAACTAATCACAATATGAGCTGTAGCCCAGCTGGTTAGTGTGTTGTGTTGGTTGTCTGGCTCGGCTGTGGACACGGGTTCGAGTCCCGGTCCACACAATTCTTTTTTTGGCATTTATTTTACTAAAATTATATTATTATATATTCATAATATGATTATCTAAGTCCGAAAATGATATGAAATATTTTTAAAACGTACTAATCATCGAGATGTAACGATTTTTATCAGTTTAAGGTGTTTAAAACATATATTGTTTGAAACAAATATATTCTTTCCTAAAAATTTTGGGTAAAATATGCGATGTTACAATACACGTGTTGGATTTCTAGTTATCAGAAGACGCACTCTAAGGTGAGTTTCACGGCCTCACTCTTTACTGGTTTTACATTTTCGGGGGAGAAAACATGTTGTATTCTTTAAACGTGTGTCAACTATGTTTTCATAAAAGAGGTGTCAACTGTGTTTTGGTATTCAAGTATTCATTATGTTTTGGAGTATTCATTTGGGTTAATATCCGATGATTTGGAAGTCCCGGGGAGAACCATGAATGTGCGAGGATGCACAATGGGGGAAATGTGGATAGATCTATTTGGGCGTGACCGGCCCCACTCGTCGACTGGAGGTCGGACGGGTGCATGTTGTCTCTTAGGTATTCAGTATTCAGTATTCATTCGGGTAGTATTCACGCATTCACAGTATTCGAGTTTAGTAATGGTTTTCCAATCGTAGTAGTAACAGGTATTCATATGGTTTGCATGCATGTGGCCGGGTTTGGCCATGGGTATTCATTAAAACATTTGGAGTCAGTCTTCACGAAAAACCTGTGAACTCACCGGCATTATTTGCTGACGTTTTTAGCATGTTTGTCTCAGGTCGCTAAGGTAGCAGCTATCGATAGGCGCACGGAGTCTCACTGCGTCTAGGATTCATAAGCATGTTTGTTAAACATTTCAGACTTTAAGTTTTACTTTTGAGTTGTAATAATATATTACGCTTCCGCTGTGTTGGAATGGTTTTGAAACTTAATGAGCAGTTTACGTTGTTTTCATATCATATAGTGTTGTTTATTGTGACAGTTGACTTGGATCCTGGTGTGTCACGCGCCTCGCGGTAAAACCTCGCACGTGAAAATTTGAGGGTGTGACACCTTCGAGGGTTATGATGAGGGGCCTAACTGCAAACCTTTTGTTATTTGTACACCTTAAATCAATCAAATAATCCCATTGTTGGTGCATCTCATTAAGAGTTAGCATAATCAAATTATGTTACTTATTCTACAAAGACAATCAACAAAAGTAAACACTACAGAAACTACTCATCAACAAAACTAAAACTACAAAGTAGTATATATTGTATATTTTTATTTTGTATTGTTGTAACGTAAATCACATCCCTTGGAAATGAAGAAACTAACGTCAAACTTCAAACATATACTAGTGGAACATGAAGCTTCTCATGTTTTAGCAATTCGGTAAGGCCTTGAGGTGACTTCATGGAAAGGTCAACATATTTTTTTTCGCTTTATAAATTTACTTCAGTGACCTTTAACCCATTTGACCCGTTTTGTTCTTTTCCAAATATATTGAAAACAAAGATATGTGTTGAAATCACAACCAAAAGATAACAAACCAAATAACTCATGGACTTTCTCATGTGGTTGATGAATTACCTAAACTGTAAAGCAGAATACTTCCATCAAGAGATCTACTACCTCAGGTTCAACATTATGTTGTAGTGTGGAAAAAGAAAATAGTAACAAAAAACGTTACAAGTCGCAACATAAAAAATAGTTAGACAAAGACACAATAAACTACAATTCAAAATTAATAGGAAAATCAGTCGTACCTTCATGTGAAAAGCAACAGTCTGTTATATATAACTCTTAAATCATCCACACTTGCCTACTAATGAACATGTATATTTAGTGAGAAATAAGAAATAATGCTGATAGTTTGTAAATGATACAATAATGAAGAAATTGAAAGGATTACCTAAGAAGTTAACTTTCAAGAAAATGCCACTAAATAAGAATTGTTACTCTATGGACTTGTTTTGACCCGTTCCATATTTACCAATTTAATTAGCAAAATGTATTGAAATTGCAACCTCCAATGGAAACTGTGACACATAGAGAGGGCCATCTCAACTCATTAATGTCAAAACCAGACAACTTACACATCAAATGGGTAAACTTGAATACTACAGACTATAAAGGAATAAACCAAGAATGATTTTCGGTTCTTATGTAATGATTTGTGCTAGTACAGTTTGGACTAAGCTCTTAAGTTGAACCACATGGCACCGGTGAACACCTATTTGATGGTAAACCATTTTGGCAGATCAGGCTTACAATCATGTACAATATCTTCCTATTGCTCCAGCTTCACAAATCAGATTCTTGCAAATCCTACATTGTAAAGGAGAAATACTTCCACAAGCCTGTTAGGGAACGGGTCAGGTTGAAGGTTAATTTTTAGTGCAGGTTGAATCACATATGATTGGGTTGATCCATAATCCCTTTGTCTACTTCAAAATTATTTCATTAACAACTAACACGGTATATAATTAATTAATCATCTCGTCAGGTTTAAGCATGAATGTACCATTAATCATTGTTTTATAAAAAATGATATAAAAAGATCAATTAATAAATCACCTCATCGGGTTAAATCATGAATGGATCCAAATCCACTCCAAAATCATGTATCGTCAGTTATTCGATTAGTAGCAACAGTCATCAACTCTGTTTGTTTACATAGAAGAAAAAGTCATGAATATAGGATTGTGACTTGATTGTTTTTGTCTACAATTTGATATAAGTGTCACCTTAATACATAAGAACAACAATAATCAGTTATAGATATGAAATTACAAACAACGAAGGGCTAAGAGAAATGACCAGCATAACAAACCTCAAAACTGCAATAGCTTACACATAAGAAACTTACGTTCTACATACCCTAATCATTCATTACTTTTTCTTCAAGATAGTTTTTGAAAAACGAATCCAAGCCAACATCTCACTTCAAACGCTGTAGAAACCAAAAATTCAAACAATTAATCAAACTCCTTAACAAACTCATAAAAAATAGTGAAATCAATTAAAAACCCTATTTTTTTGTCGATATCACCAACCTCATTAAGTCAACAACTAGCGACACCTTCAATATTGTGCAAGGATCCGCTGATTATGGATGCGACGTGATGTAATGATGAGTTAAGATACAAAAGTTCAAAGTAAGATGATAACAGAACCTGGATGAAGCCCTAGAATCTGAAGACGATGATTCTATTAGTTTCCCAAAGAATCTGGTCTATTAGTTTCCAATAGAATCTGGTCTAGATAAATGAATCGCTGGATAGAAATCCTAGAGAAAGAAAATGGTGATTCTAGTGAAATAGTGGAAATATAGATACTTGTAGTGGTGGTTGGAAACCACACACCGCAAACAGCGGGAGTGAGAGAGAATGGTTTTATCTATTGGATGGAAACAGGTTTTGGTAACTGCTAAAAATGTGTAACTGACTAATTTAAAGGGTTTGAATTTTAGGATTTTTTGATTCAACGGTTAGATTCAAACTAAAATCGGTTAGAATTCTTTGCCGTTAATATTATATATAATTAACACAAGAGAGAGTATATGATACAAAGTCTCTTTAACATAAGAAGGGTAGAAAGCCACCACATCTTGACACCTGTAAACCATAGTTAACTCTAATTAACTCAATCCTGGTTGATTAAAAGGGTAATATAGACTTTTATAGAATACCCAAACCCATCCTTCTCTATTATAACACACACACATCTAAAGAAGAAACAGAGAACAAAAAGAGAGGGGAGGAGCCGGAGACGTCCCCACCGCCATCGACGACAGAGTTCCGGTCAGCAACCACCACTCGAACGGTGGAGACCGCTCCAACAACAACACACACACACATACACCTAATACCGGTTTTGGAAAGGGGCTCAGAGAACAGAGAATCCTCCACAGATCGAGAACCACAAACTTAATTAATTAATTAATGCCTACTAACTCCAACTCACAGCTTAGCTTAGCTTAGAAGAGAGGACATTGCTACTAATTACAAGATAGCGGAGATGATGATTCTTGCCAGATTCCATTTCCACTACAAGTCTTCAATTGGCAACACTAAATACCTTTACCCTTTTTTAGGCCTCAACTGTAACTTCTCAGGATTCGTATCATCATGTTCATCAGAAGAAGAGACACAACTCAATGAATTCAATGATTATTTGAATAGTCTTAACAAGCATGAGACAACTCGTGTTCCCAAAGCTGTTGGAACCAACTCTCATCATGGTTTTGATCTTCAAAGGACGAACCGCCTCATACACTCACTTGGAAAACCTCAATCTAAATAAACGTCATTTCTTTTTTAAAAAGGTATGTTTCAATTTTTTCAAAGGTGCGTTTTCAAATTTTTTAAAGGTGCGTTTGTTTTTTTATAATGTGCGTTTAAAGAATATACAACGTGCATTTATAATAATGAATGTGCGTTTATTTGTCAGACCCAAATATACAACGTGCGTATAAAGAATATACAACGTGCGCTTATAATAATGAACATACATGTACGTGCGTTTTTACACCCCCTGTTGCCACAATCTTCTTCATTTTCTTCTACAACATCTGTTAACCTAATTGTTTTAGGTTAAACTCTCTTCATGAAATATAATCGAAAGTATTTCACAACAATAACAAGAGTTTATTCATTACTTCTTCTTATTTTAACGTTTAGTATATGCTCGGTTTTTTGAATGATTCTCTGTTCTTCTTATTCTTCTTTTAATGTTTAGTATAAGTTCTATTTTTTTATTGTGTAATCTTTCAAAATGTTTAATCGATTTGGAATCGTTTAAATTAATTTTCGGTTTAAGCCTTTGTTTTGAATGTTTTTCCTAATTTACCCTTGGTTTTTTTAAGCCGACCATGATTAAGGTTGATAATTACCATCATGCCACCGCCTATATCTAAGAGCTGAGAAGCCTTCCTACGCTTCTCACGTTAAGGAAGCTTTATAGGTTATCTCTTCCCTTAACTCAAAATCAAAGCCTAATGGTACGCTCGAATTCCTGTTGGGGCTGCGTGGTACATGTTTACCATTGAGAATTCATGGTCAAAACCAAAAAGATTAGCCAAAAGTAGAATTAATCGATCATTCGAGGGAACATAATTTGGATCCAAGTGGTCTTAATAGGTTAATTTGGGTTTTATTGCATTTGTACATTTGGCAAGTTTGGTTCAAAATCTCAAGTCTACAGAAAAAAAATAATTTCATATGATGATGATGCATTTGACACGTGGCGCTCACAAGCTTCTTTATAATGCCACGTCGGATGAGACTTAATGTATATGGGTCCCACTTCACTGGGGCGACAAGTGAAATTGCATGAATTTTAATGTTGGTTTACTAATTTCGTAAAAATAACGTTAAAAACGGTGAACGATTAATCATGCATCATATGGCGGTGTTGATAGCTAAAAGACAAGGGGATATGTGCACCAGTCGCCCTTTGTCCCGATTGTTAAGTGTTCTGTCCCTTATGTCCTAGGCTTGATGAAAAACTACTATCGAGGTGGGTTTCACCGGAAGTAGCCTCTTTATTTTTACGGGGTAGAGTAAGGTTATCTATATCTTACCCTCCTTAAACCTACCTTAGCTTTGCTATTAGTGGGATTTACGAAGTATGATAATGATGATGGTAAATCTTTGAATGAATCATTCGTTGTAATGTAGGATTGATTTTGAAATTGGTTATGATCAGTTATCGGAAACATGAAATAAATTGTAGGATGGTAATTATTTGTTGTCCCAAAGGTATGATTTTAAGACTGTAAAAAGGTGAAAGTGTTGGCTTTTTATGGGAAATAGTTATGTTGGAAGCTTGTAAAGATCTTGAAGGTCTCTTGTGTTGTGTAGGTCGGTGAAAACGATTACTTATGGGTCGTTAAATATCGTTTTGAGGTTGATATATGGATCATCAGCATTGTTGTTGGCTGTATTGCCTTACAAGACTAACATGCTTGAAGGTATTCAAGGTTGGGAGCTTAGACCTTCTTTTTGTGGACCGCGGTTTCCATGTTGGATGGAGAAGTAAGCTTTGTTAATTTGTTTGCTTAAATTTGTACATTCTTGCAAGCTACTGTTCGAGCTTCTAATCATTTTTAGTGAAATGCACACAACTGATATTACTTGTTTTTTTCTCTGAATAAACTTCTATAGTTGCAGTCCTATATCTTTTTCTTTAGTTTCTTACAACGGAAAACACGGAATTAACCAACTAACATAACAAAATTATCAGAATGCCCATCGACTTTTAAGTTTTGCAAGTAATTCAATCTAATGATAACATCTCATGCGTCATTCTCGTCATGGCATCCATGCTCTTGCGTTGTTGACACGAGAGATCTTGACAACGCATAAGGACACTATGTGCCATAGTATGATTAGCCCGGATACGGTTTTCTTTATTTGCAAAATGAGAAAATCAATAACCATTTTGGTAATTTTATCGGTCAACGAGTCTACTTACGCGATTCCCACTTTTAAAGTGCACAAAGTTGAAATATCATTGTGACTTGTGAGATCTTTGTAGTTTGTACATATATTTTTCCTTATTGATAGGAAAATAAGGGTAGTATTGAAATAATTTTCATGATATCTTGGGTGTGAAGCAAGAAACTCTTCATATGTCATTTTAAAAATCATAGGAAATTAGCTCCTTATAATGTAGCATAGATATGTTCTAAATTTTTAAAATAATAAACTTTCTCTTAGTTGAAGACAAAATTCCAAAGTAAAACAAAGGGGTTGTTAAAGTACCCTCATTTACATTATCTTTACTAATGATACCCTCTCCCTTCAATTTTTCATACAATATACAATTCCATTCTTTTATTTTTATTTTTATTTCTAAATTGCATTTATGTAATCCTTTAAATTTATAATCTTATGAAAGATTTTCAAAATTCTTTTTTAAAACAGGAAACCTAATCTTCCAACTTTAATTTCTTTTGGAAAATTAGAATATTACTTTTTAATTATAAATAGGTTCTTAACTACCAATTCTCAAATTATAATCTTTAAATATATAGTGATATCATCAAAAACTAAAAAACTTTGTTGCCAAAGTCTCAAACGTATATTATATATCCTTAAAATTAAAACTACACATATCACCATATATTGATATGAGATAAAACTAATATATTTATTTATCATAAAAAATAAAATTACGTATTGTGCATTCTTGATTTTATGATGTTATATATTCGGATTATTGATAATTGAATGATTTATAGGTTTCAAAAGGTGTTTTTTATAATGTGCTTTACGAGAATAAGTAGTTTATCATTGTAAATGGAGTTAAAAAAAATATGTGATTGAAGATAATATAAATTGTAGGTTTGTAAATAATGGGGTAGAATTTGATAACCAGTAGAAAAAAAATGTTTTTAAAAAATTAAGATTTATATTGAATAAAAATTGAAAACTATTAAAATGGTTTCTTAGGGGGTGGGGTATGACAAGTAACAAGAATGGGTACATTTAACCCAACCCAAAACAAAAATTAAATTATCAAACCCCACTTTCTTATCCCACGAGGTTCACGTTTTTTTCAAACGAATCCCATTACAATTGACGACCAAACTTCATCTCAATGTTCTTTACTCAGTTACCCCAAAACATAGCGTGAAATTTTACCAATTAACTAAATTTGATTTACCAAAGAGTCTTTGGCCTAATGGTATCAAGGTGTTAGATAAGGATTCGCCTATCTAAGAGACGAGGGGTTCAAATCCCATACGTGACAAAAATTTAGCAGTTCAAATGTCACACCCTCAAATTCCACGTGCGGGGTTTTACCGCGAGGCGCGTGACAAACCAGGATCTAAGTCAACGGTCACAATAAACGACACTATATGATACGTAAAAATGACATAAACCAACCAACAAGTTTTCATAAATCAATCGCTGCGGAAGCGTAAACTTTATTACAACCCAAAATGCAAAAGTACGTAAGTCTGAAAAAGATAAGTAAAATGCATATGAATCCTAGACGTCGTGTGACTCCGTGCACCTATGATAAGCTGCTACCTCAACGACCTGAGACAAACATGCTAAAAACGTCAGCAAATAATGCCGGTGAGTTCACAGGTTTTATGTTAAACGTTTAAGTAATAAAAGCCATCATGTTATCACTATGTTAGAAATGATAGCGTTAGCTAGACGCATGAGTAATACTACTACGACCGGAAACCATTACAGACAACGATATATGATCTTTGCCCGAAATGATTATGCACTATCCCCGGTAGCGTTATGACCGAGACAATATGCACCCGCCCGGCTCCCAGCCGACGGGTGGGGTCTGTCAGTCCCAATAGATGTATCCACATTTCCCCCGTTATGCTGTCCAGCATATTCATGGTTTCCCCGGGACTTTACGTATCGTATAGCACAAATGAATTTAACACTAGTATAACATGATAATTTATGAAAGATGTATAAAGCATGTGTCTCCCCCGAAATGTAAATGGTAAAGTGGGGCCGTGAAACTCACCTGATGCTGCTCCTCACACTAAGATAAGTAAACCTGCTCAATAGACGGCACCAAATACCGGTGACCTATCATGACGAGCGTATAAGGTGTTAGACTAACAACCCGTAGGTTGATTAGTCCCTAGCAGTCCCGACCATAACCGTGTACATATGAAATGATGTTTAAACGTTTAACCGACCACACCAGACAAGACCCGACATCCCATTGGTGACCCGACATCCCACGTGTTAGCCGAAAGCAAGATATCATGCAACATATGCAATTAAACATCTAATGCGCGCAAGAGTTCACCTAATCTAAAATAACAGTCAATTAACGTATAACTAAGTCCGAACACGTGTTACCAAGTCATTGGACATGTCACGGGGTTCCTAACATGTTCCTAGGCGTCAATCCGTTTTTCGAGATGTTAAAATATACATACAGCAGCATTACACACGATTAGGAATCAAACATGTGATTAGGAAAGTCAACTAGTGATAAGGAGAATCAAACTAGTGAATAGGATCGTAATCACTAGTAAAAGTGGGGAATAGGCCCGTACTCGCTAGTTGAAGTGGGGAATAGAGCTGTACTCGCTAGTAGAAGTGGGTAATAGAGATCCTATTCGCTAGTAAGGTGGCGAATAGGGCTCCTATTCGCTAGTACTGCACTGTTCCGCCCTTTTTGCGCGTTTAACCCTCCAAATCAGATCTGAAACATGTGTAAACACCCAATACCCAAACCCAAAACATTAACCCAACTATTTCAAGCAAAAACCCCTAATTTATCATCACCCTAGCCGTCCCGAATGCACGCGGTTTCCCAAAATAGCATAACTTGCATGTAAGCATCACATCAACATGTAAAACTTACCCTAAATAGCAAATACTCAGTTTTCATCGCATAATGACGTTATCCGACATTATCCTACTGTTCTAGCATCATCCTAGAGTATACCCTATCCTCCAACAATCAACAAAACACAACATATCATCATCAATCCACCATAATCACCGAAACGGGTCAAAACGCCTAATATCAATATTACACATCTATGAACCTTCAAACTCCTAGATTATCATCATATTAACTTATTTAGATCAGAAACATAATAATAACACAAGAACAATCATGTTTAAACGATAAAAATCCTATCTTGCATGAATACATCACATATTACAAGTATAGATGTGTGGGTTTGTTTTGAAACCGATTTTAATAAGTTTTCAAAGTCACAAACGTTTATAAATTAGGTCTGGACCTTTAGGGATCAAAACAATATCATATTAAAGGTTTGGGATGAAGAACACATCTTGAAATGGTGAGATTATGGGGTGTAAGGCTTCAAAAATGTGATTTCTTGCTAAAAAACGTGTTGCAGAGGTTGGATAAGGTGTGGGGTGGCTTTGGGGTGTATTAGGGTTTCACAAATGATGTTTTAAAACATAAGGGTGGTATTTATAGGCGGTTTTAGTCGTCACCTACTGTTCATGCGAGTATAGAACTGTTACTGGCGATTAGGGTCCTAATCGCTAGTAACAACTAGCATTTAGCCCCAACTCGCTAGTAACAACTAGCATTTAGCCCCTACTCGCCCCAAGGGGCCTTCTACTCGCTTCATTAATGGCGATTAGGGCTATCCTACATGCCCTAATCTCCTATAGCCTAAGTGTCCGAGTTTTTGGCGCGTTAAACCCTATTTTAACATATATAAACACGTCTTCACATACCGACAAGTCACGTAATGATTACCAACATATAATGCACGATAAATAACACGTTCCCACCCGATCACCAATTCCCAGGACTCAAGACGTGCGTGTGTGCAATAAGCCCGGCGATTCTACAAATCGCTGATCCTTGTACACATGGTTATGGACCGACACCCAATGATCTCTCGGACCATTGTAACGACTCCCGATGATTCCCGAATCACCGACACGACTCAACCGACCTGATCGAGTATGATATTAAGTAGTTGTTTTCAATGTTTTCGTTGAGGTAGACTCGTATGTATGCAAAGTATGAAACGTATGTATGTAAAGTATGAAACGTATGTATGTAAAGTATGAAACGTATTAACCTGAATATGCCGCGTGTCACATCATCCCCCAATTGAAAGAATTTTCGTCCCGAAAATTTTCCCAAAGTCAAAGAGAATGAAGCGATAAAAAGAAAAACAAATTTCCCGGTCGTCACATCATCCCCCTGTTGAAAGGAATCTCGCCCCGAGATTCACTCTCCGACAGTAATGAATGTCGACCCATCCCAAGTAACGTTTTCCAGAATGCAAACGAAAGGATAACAGCGAACGAAGAATGATAGCAACGGATACTCTATGCCGGGGAACCGCCCTCCCCAAAGTGAAAACAAAACAATGAATCCTCCTTATCGAAGGCCTACCAGAGACTACTGTGATCGGTATAAATGATACACCGGTACCGTCCAAGTAGCATCTCTAAAGGACCCACATCAGATCGATGAATACAAAACGATGATCAAATACCAAACTGAATGCACACAATGAATACGAATCGCCAAGCAATGTGAATGAGAATGAATACAAGTATAACGAGAATCAAGAAAAGAATACTCACCAGTAACTGTATCAGGATCCTCCTGGTTCTCCCTAGCACCGATGACATAAGCACGAGCCGGAGCAGTTCGACCGCCACCCTCGCCTTGCTTCACCTTGGGACAGTCCCGCCTGAAGTGCCCAGTGTCGCCACATTGATAACATCCCTGATTTCCCCTGGGTGCAGCAGTGGTAGTAGTAGCAGTAGTAGGGGCAACCACGTGTTGCTGAGCCTGAAGATTCACCCTGCAGCTCTGGGCCTGATGCCCGTTCCTCTTACAACGGGTACAATAACTACAATCCCCAAGATGATGGTACCCACAACGATCACACCTAGGCAGCCTCCCAGTATACCCACTCTGCCTCTGCTCAGAAGATGCACCCGTAGCCTCAAATTTCCTCGGCTGCTACTGCTGAGGTTGAACTGTACCCTTACCCGCGCTCTCCCATTTCCTCTTGTTGCCATCAGAGGTCTTCACCACAGTCCCCTTAGGAGGCAAAACACCCTCCTGAACCTTCTGTTTAGTTAGCCTAAGAGCCAACCGAATGGTATCCTGAAGTGTAGTAGCATCATTCGCGGTCACCAACCCACGAACCTCAGGCACCAACCCACTAATGTAGAACTCAATAGCCTTATATTCAGGAGTCACAGAATCCGGGCACAAAAGTGCCAACTCATGGTAACGAGTGGTATACTCCTCGATCTCAGATCCCACCATCTGATGATTCCACAGCTCATGCTCCAAACTCTTGATCTCATCCTTAGGGCAATACTCCCTCTTCAAACGAAACACAAACTCGGTCCATGGCAACGCATGGGCCTCCAGTAAACCAATAGTCTGCACCGTCGAATTCCACCAAGTCAAGGCACGTCCCTCGAATGTCCCTGAAGCATACTTCACATGATACTCCTCTGGGCAGTTACACATGGAGAAAGCAGACTCGACCTTCTCCAACCAACGAAGTAGTCCCACAACTCCCTCAGTCCCACTGAAGTTATGGGGCTTACAGTCCTAAAACATCTTGTAAGTATAGTGGACTGGAGGAGGTGAAGGTGGTGGAGGATGAAAAGCACCCCCTGTTACAACAAGCAACACGGGTCAGAAAACGAACATCACACGACCAAAGATAAGGAATGAGGGTAGGGGTAATTAAATTACCACCATGGCCCTGCTGGTCGGCCTGCTGCGTAGCAATAGCAGCTGCCACGTGCTCCTGGATCAGATTATTCAGCTCCGCCTGGGTCATGCTGATGTTACCACAACCCCCATTACGTCCACCGCCATTCCGGCCACCAACACGACCACCAACGCGACCACCACGACGTCCTGCCATCTTCTGTCAAGGTCAAAGACAAGACATCAGATTCCAGAACAGATAACAAGAAATCATAAGTAACAAGGTCAACCAGAGAACTGGATTCCATCATGATCATCAGATCAAACACAGAGTCCACTAGGATTTCCATGCATTTCAACTTATTATTTCGTGTGCACCCGAAATGATAAGTCGCTCTACATGATCCCCGAGGCGTGCTCCTAGCTTGACTTTCAAACCACAAGGCACCCACATCCTAGAATAGATAAGAACTCCTAGGTGATACAACACCCAAGATATAGAACAACAAGTACAAGTGTGCGATGATGTGTGCGAGCAAGTGTATCCATTGGAGTATAGAAAGGGGAGATGTCCGAATCTTGGACAAATCTCCGAAGGGTGCCGAAGCCATTCCAATGTACGCCACTGCCGTGCAAGGATAGTAAGCCTCTTCATCTTCAGTACAAAGATGAAGGATAGAATAAGAAATAAGAATAATAGATAGATGATGTAAGCATAAATGATAGTAACGAATGTAATACTAACACCTCGGCAAATCCCCCATATGACATGACTTATATGAATGTGACCGTGTAGTGTGTGCGACTCGGCTATAGACTTGACTCAACATGCAGTCCTAGTTCACTATAACCACTGTCTCTGATACCAATCTGTCACACCCTCAAATTCCACGTGCGGGGTTTTACCGCGAGGCGCGTGACAAACCAGGATCTAAGTCAACGGTCACAATAAACGACACTATATGATACGTAAAAATGACATAAACCAACCATCAAGTTTTCATAAATCAATCGCTGCGGAAGCGTAAACTTTATTACAACCCAAAATGCAAAACTACGTAAGCTGCGGAAGCGTAAACTTTATTACAACCCAAAATGCAAAACTACGTAAGTCTGAAAAAGATAAGTAAAATGCATATGAATCCTAGACGCCGTGTGACACCGTGCGCCTATGATAAGCTGCTACCTCAACGACCTGAGACAAACATGCTAAAAACGTCAGCAAATAATGTCGGTGAGTTCCCAGGTTTTATGTTAAACGTTTAAGTAATAAAAGCCATCATGTTATCACTATGTTAGAAATGATAGCGTTAGCTAGACGCATGAGTAATACTACTACGACCAGAAACCATTACAGACAACGATATATGATTTTTGCCCGAAACGATTATGCACTACCCCCGGTAGCGTTACGACCTAGACAATATGCACCCGCCCGGCTCCCAGCCGACGGGTGGGGTCTGTCAGTCCCAATAGATCTATCCACATTTCCCTCGTTATGCTGTCCAGCATATTCATGGTTTCCTCGGGACTTTACGTATCGTATAGCACAAATGAATTTAACACTAGTATAACATGATAATTTATGAAATATGTATAAAGCATGTGTCTCCCCCGAAATGTAAAACGTAAAGTGGGGCCGTGAAACTCACCTGATGCTGCTCCTCACACTAAGATAAGTAAACCTGCTCAATAGACGGCACCAAATACCGGTGACCTATCATGACGAGTGTATAAGGTGTTAGACTAACAACCCGTAGGTTGATTAGTCCCTAGCAGTCCAGACCATAACCGTGTACATATGAAATGATGTTTAAACGTTTAACCGGCCACACCAGACAAGACCCGACATCCCATTGGTGACCCGACATCCCACGTGTTAGCCAAAAGCAAGATATCATGCAACATATGCAATTAAACACCTAATGTGCGCAAGAGTTCACCTAATCTAACATAACAGTCAATTAACGTATAACTAAGTCCGAACACGTGTTACCAAGTCATTGGACATGTCACGGGGTTCCTAACATGTTCCTAGGTGTCAATCCATGTTTCGGGATGTCAAAATATACATACAGTAGCATTACACGCGATTAGGAATCAAACATGTGATTAGGAAAGTCAACTAGTGATTAGGAGAATCAAACTAGTGAATAGGATCGTAATCACTAGTAAAAGTGGGGAATAGGCCCGTACTCACTAGTTGAAGTGGGGAATGGAGCTGTACTCGCTAGTAGAAGTGGGGAATAGAGCTCCTATTCGTTAGTAAGGTGGCGAATAGGGCTCCTATTCGCTAGTACTGCACTGTTCCGCCCTTTTTGCGCGTTTAACCCTCCAAATCAGATCTGAAACATGTGTAAACACCAATACCCAACCCAAAACATTAACCCAACTATTTCAAGCAAAAACCCCTAATTTATCATCACCCTAGCCGTCCCGAATGCACGCGGTTTCCCAAAATAGCATAACTTGCATGTAAGCATCACATCAACATGTAAAACTTACCCTAAATAGCAAATACTCAGTTTTCATCACATAACGACGTTATCCGACATTATCCTACTGTTCTAGCATCATCCTAGAGTAAACCCTATCCTCCAACAATCAACAAAACACAACATATCATCATCAATCCACCATAATCACCCAAACGGGTCAAAACGCCTAATATCAATATTACACATCTATAAACCTTCAAACTCCTAGATTATCATCATATTAACTTATTTAGATCAGAAACATAATAATAACACAAGAACAATCGTGTTTAAACGATAAAAATCCTATCTTGCATGAATACATCACATATAACAAGTATAGATGTGTGGGTTTGTTTTGAAACCGATTTTAATAAGTTTTCAAAGACACAAACGTTTATAAATCAGGTCTGGACCTTTAGGGATCAAAACAATATCATATTAAAGGTTTGGGATGAAGAACACACCTTGAAATGGTGAGATTATGGGGTGTAAGGCTTCAAAAATGTGATTTCTTGCTCAAAAACGTGTTGCAGAGGTTGGATAAGGTGTCGGGTGGCTTTGGGGTGTATTAGGGTTTCACAAATGATGTTTTAAAACATAAGGGTGGTATTTATAGGCATTTTTAGTCGTCACCTGCAGTTCATGCGAGTACAGAACTGTTACTGGCGATTAGGGGTCCTAATCGCTAGTAACAACTAGCATTTAGCCCCTACTCGCTAGTAACAACTAGCATTTAGCCCCTACTCGCCCCAAGGGGCCTTCTACTCGCTTCATTAATGGCGATTAGGGCTATCCCACATGCCCTAATCGCCTATAGCCTAAGTGTCCGAGTTTTTGGCGCGTTAAACCCTATTTTAACATATTTAAACACGTTTTCACATACCGACAAGTCACATAATGATTACCAACATATAATGCACGATAAATAACACGTTCCCACCCGATCACCAATTCCCGGGACTCAAGACCTGCGTGTGTGCAATAAGCCCGGCGATTCTACAAATCGCCGATCCTTGTACACCTGGTTATGGACCGACACCCAATGATCTCTCGGACCATTGTAACAACTCCCGATGATTCTCGAATCATCGACACGACTCAACCGACCCGGTCGAGTATGATATTAAGTAGTTGTTTTCAATGTTTTCGTTGAGGTAGACTCGTATGTATGCAAAGTATGAAACGTATGTATGTAAAGTATGAAACGTATGTATGTAAAGTATGAAACGTATTAACCTGAATATGCCGGGTGTCACATCAAAAAAAAAAAACTAAATTTGATTTAATCCAATATTATTTATTTCCATCTAAAGTGTTATTAAGACTATTTGTGAACCTCTTTTTCGAAAACTCGTTTTGATGTTCCAATTTTCTAGTAGTCTCACTCACAGTGGCGGATTTACATGTATTGGTGGATGGGCATGTGCCCACCATGCACTCTGATGATCAACAATTACCTTGTTAAACCGGTGGATTAGGGTTCATCGGAAGAATTTTGTAAGATCTATGAAAAATAGTGTTAACATGGTAGAAGAAAAAGGTCCTTGTGACATGTGAGGAAGACAATGGCATAATATGTAAATACTAGACACTAATAGGGTATAGTATATGCCTTACGGTGGTAAAGCGGTCCATGATGTCCCTCTTTTTTGTAAGATTAATTAATATAATAGTAATATAAATAACTTATAGTAATCCTTTTATTGTACTTGGAACTTTACTTTTTATTTTTTTACTAGTTTATTTCATATAGTTTGAAAAACATGTAGATGTTAATTTTTTTAAGTAGTTTAAACTATTAGAATATAGTAATTAGAAATATTGAATTTAAATAATTCTAACTATTAATAATTGATCGTTACCAGTCCAAACTAAAAAAATGTGTGCTATCAGTCTCAACTTTTAATATATTGACTACTATCAGGCTATGACTAACATAATATTATCTGATTATTTAATTGGAACATATTTATTTCCAGTCATAGTTCATTGGGTGCAAATATGTTAAAGGTGAGATTGCCAGCACACATTTTGGTAGTTAAGATCGGTGACGGCCAAATAGTTTGGATTAATTAAATCCAATACTCCTATAATTTATATATAGTTCAGTTCTTAAATCCAGTTTGATACCAGTAAAAAGAGTGATTTGATGCCTGATCCGGTCGTAAAATATTGGAAAACAAGGTGCATATATTTTACTCTTTTATACATTTATAGTATTTTTATATTATATATAAAAATTTATTGAACTATGTTACTTGTTCATATCTGTTACTCTAATATATTTGTAGCCGATGGGTTTTGTGCCCACCCTACAAGAAAATTCTGTATTCGCCACTGCTCACTCACCCAATGCTCATCTCGTGATTTTTCCTACCTCAAAAGTCACATCACTCTTTGTTACAATGTTGTTTACAAATGGATGACGGATTTAGAATTTGGCATATACATCAACAAACACAATTGATATAATTAAGGGTGTGTTTGGTTCACAGAATTCAATTGAACTGAAATATGAATTTATGTTTTTAATGTATTTGGTTTGTAAAGAATTTGTTGGAATTTATAATCCTTAAAAAAATTAATGGATTTAACCAAAGGTATTGGAATCTTTGACCACTTACCATTGTTGCATCCGCCACCTTACTGCGGTAATTGCGTAGACGCCAGCCAACCGATCTGACCATCCGCACCATCGGCCAACTAGGGACCATCCTCAGATGGGTTCAGGGGTGGTGTCAGGCACGTTGCCGAAAACCATAGATGTAGATTTTTGAGGTTACAGTGTAAATTTTGAGCAGGATACGACAACTTTTGGCATACTATTCACTTGTATAATGACATACGGCATCAAAAGTTTTGCGACATAGTATAAGACGTAAGTGTTTACTTTTAGCCAATGGATATTTCGCACTTAGCCATTAGATTTCAATTTCTTATAAAAAAAAAATTAATGCTTTGTGGTTTGGTTTTAGCCTTAGCAATCTCAATCTTAATTATTGGCAATATAAATAAAAAGGTTGTACTCGGACAAAAAGAAAAGGTAGCGGCGAATAGGTTTTCTCTTCTGCATGGCGGCACGTGATCGATACAAGGTTAATACTTGGTATGATGTACCGGTAAAGAAGGCTCATAACAACAGCAACAATCAGAAATCTAACAATCTTCGTGACGGGATCAAGTTCTTCGTATCCAATCTCCCGGAAAAGTGTTCTTCAGCAGATTTAACGGAGGTTTTGAGGAGATATGGAGATGTACAAGGTACGTATATAGCACGTAAGTATGATCGGTTGGGGAAAAGGTTTGGGTTTGCAACATTCAAAGTGGTTCGGAACCGAGTAGATTTGGAAGAAAGCTCAAGGACGTTTGGATTGGTAGCTATAAACTGTTTATTGTCCCGGCAAGGTTCTTGAATGGGCAGGAAGTAAACAACAAGAAGGGGAAGGAGATTGATAGAACGGTGCATGGGGAGAGGGTATGGAAACCAATTCAAGTGCAGGACGATAATGTCAATATGGAGGTGGAGGTGGGTGTGGAAACAATGAATGTGGATAAAGGGCCGATCGGAGTGTCTGAGCATAGATCATTCAAGGACTCTTTGTTGAATAAGGAGGTGGAGGTGCTTATTCATGAGGTTTTCGTTGAATCAGAAGGTAAGGTTTTTCATGAGCATTATGAAATGGGACTCGTGGTAACGGTTAGTAAGTTTGATGTGTTATCTTCCTTAAAGAGTTTGATCACTGGTATGTTTAAGGGACGATTTGTTATCAAGTATATGGGGGGTTTATGTGTGATGTTAACTTTTGATAACCGTATGGACAAAGAGATGTTCTTGGGGTTGAAAGAGAAGTGGTCTGAGTGGTTTAGGTCGGTGGAGGAGTGGAAGGGTCAATCGGTTGTGGTGCAAAGGGTAGCCTGGATCAAAATTTTTGGCGTTCCCATGCACATTGCTGAGCCTATAACGTTTGATAGAATCGGTGGTGTGTTTGGGGAAGTGGTGCAGTCGGCTCAATTCCCAGAAGATGGGGATATTTCATTTGCTACTGTGGGGTTAATTCCAAAAACGTCAAGTCGTATTAGGGGGGGTTGTAAGGTGGTGTGGAAAGATAGTACTTACGTCCTTCAGGTGGAGGAGGATTTGGGGGATTGGGTTCCGGATTGCATAGTAGAATTGGAGGAGGAAATGGTCCAGGACGCTCATGTTGATGCTATTGATGATGGGTTAGTCAATGATGAAGCAAATGGGTTAGAGCATAGTGACGTACCTCAATCAGTTGAAGAAGTACACGGGTCGAATCTTGTTGGGGTCCAAGTGGATGCGATTCCGGGAGCCTCGGGAGTGAAAAGTTCTAAACGTAAAGGAGGTAAATACTCTAAGAAGAAAGGGGTGGCTAGGAGATCTATGTCTCCTTTGAATGATAGACCGAAAAAACGTTGCCGAGAGGAAAACGATTTGTTTGATATTGACAGGTTGATTTTTTCGAACACTTCTCACTTGGATGTTATCAGTAATGGTCAGCAAAAGGAGAATGAGGGGATGGATTTTGTGACGCCAGATTTGAATTGTGTTGACAATGTTGGTTCTAATCGGGGTCCGAATTCAGTTTTGATGGAGGACAGAATGGAAGGATTTGTTATCCGAGAGGAGGTGATGAGGCGGGAGGTGGAGGATACGATGGATTTTGCTAGAGGTCTAGGTGTTGTAAACATCGAGAAATTTGAGAACTCATTGGTAAATGCGGTGAATGATGAACGGGTTCAAGCGGTTGATCAATGAATATTATGTCAATCAATATCAGAGGTATGGGTAGGGCGGATAAAGCGGGGTGGATTTCTAATATTCGATTAGTTAATGAAGTGGGGTTTGTGATGTTTCAAGAGTCTCAGTTTGCATCCATGCAAGGTGTTGACTTGGGTAGGTATTGGGGGCGTGGCGAGTTTGATTGCGAGTATGTGGATGCTACGGGGAGATCCGGAGGTTTAGTGTCTATGTGGGATAAAAAGGTATTCCAGAAGTCTTCGGTTATTAAAAATAGATTCTTCCTGGTGGTTTTTGGTGTGATTAAAAGTTCCGGTAAGAGTGTGGGGTTGGTTAATGTTTATGCCCCTCAGAAGAAGGAAGACAAAAGGAGTTTATGGCGACATTTAGAGGGCATTGTTAATCAAGGTTCGATGTATTGGATTGTTGGAGGGGACTTCAACTGTGTTCGAGACCGAAGCGAGAGGAAAAATTCCAAGTTTAATGTTCATACTACTAGCGACTTCAATGAGTTCCTAGATGGTGTGGATTTACACGAGTATGCGTTGAAAGGGCGTAAGTTCACTTTTGTGTCGGGTAATAAATTTAGTAGAATTGATAGAATTTTCGTGTCTATGAATTTTCTTAATGAGTGGCCTAGTGCAGAATATCGGGCTTTACCAAGGGAGAAGTCGGATCATAGCCCGTTGCTTCTTAGAGTTGAATACCGGAATTATGGCCCGAAACCTTTTCGGTTCTATAATTCTTGGTTAGAGCGTACTGGATTTGTCGAGGCCATTGAAGGGGCTGCCAAGAAGTTCAACGAGAAGGGGTGTCCAAACGTGCTTTTGATGCGAAAATTTAAGTTTATGCGTAATTGTATATTGGAGTGGAAAGCCGATGCTTCTGTCTTAGAAGAGGAAGAATTGGTTGCAATCAAAGGTGAATTGGAGGATTTGGATAAGGAGGTTGAAGTTCGTGACTTGTTGGAGGATGAGCTATGGGTGTATTGGGAAGGCAATAAAAGAATTAAAGAAATAGAGAGTTTCAAGTCCAGTGATCTAAGACAAAAAGCTCGTGTTAAGTGGGCTAGAGATGGCGATGAAAACTCTAGTTTTTTCCATGGAGTGATCAATAAGAGGAGGGTTTCAAATAGCATTCCGGGGGTTTTTTCTAACGGGGTTTGGATTTCCAAACCTTCTAACGTTAAACGTGAAGTTTTCTCTTTTTTCAGGAACAAGTTTGTTGAAGACATGGTGGAGCGGCCTGATCTTATTTGTTGCGATTTAAAGAAGCTATCAGATAATGAAGCTGGTTCGCTTGTTGATGCGTTTACAGTTAAAGAAGTAAAGGAGGCAGTGTTCAGTTGTGGCAGTGATAAGGCTCCAGGTCCGGACGGGTTTAATTTTCGATTCATCAAAAGGTTTTGGAACTTGTTTGAAGGTGACTTTATGAAGATTTTTCAACAGTTTCATGATACCGGTAAAATTAGTAGGGGGGTTGGGTCTTCTTTTATTACGTTAGTGCCGAAGGTTAACGATCCGGTGGGGTTGGGAGAGTATCGGCCAATTAATTTGATAGGGGTCATAAGTAAGGTGATTTCCAAAGTTTTGGCCAATAGAATGAAGATGGTGATGGATTCGGTTACTCATGAGACTCAAACGGCGTTCTTATCTGGGAGGTATATATTGGATGGCCCCTTGATTATTAGTGATGTTATTTCTTGGGCCAAGCGTACGGGGATAGAATTGTTCATGTTTAAAATAGACTTCGAGAAGGCATATGACAACGTTAACTGGGTATTTTTGCTTTCTATCATGAGACAAATGGGGTTTCCGAAGACTTAGTGTGATTGGATTTATGGTGTTTTGTCGTCTGCGGCCTCGTCTGTCATGGTTAACGGTTCTCCTACGTTCGAATTCTCTTGTAGTAAGGGTATAAGGCAGGGTGATCCTTTGTCTCCATTCTTATTTGTTATTGTGATGGAAGCGTTTTCTAGTATTATCAGGAGGGCGTGCGACATTGGGTCTTTTGAGGGGGTGCGGCTTCCTAGTGATGGGCCGGTTCTGTCTCATCTTTTATACGCGGACGACGCCATGGTCATGGGAGAGTGGTCGATGTTTAATTTTAATGCGCTTAGACGGTTGCTGCGTGTGTTTCACTTGTGTTCAGGTTTGAGGATAAATATTAATAAGTCTACGTTGTTTGGTATTGGTAAACATGTGGAGGTGGTTAGAGATCAAGCGACGTGGCTTGGTTGCAGATCCGGAGAGATGCCTTTCAGGTACTTGGGTATTCAGGTTGGTGGTAATATGTCCCGTATTAATAGTTGGGAGCCGGTGGTTCAGGTCTTTAAAAACCGGTTGTCGTTATGGAAGGCTCGTACGATGTCGATGGGGGGCCGATTGGTGATGGCTAAATCGGTGTTGGAAAGTATTCCAACATATTATTTCTCTTTGTTTAAAGCGCCGGTTGCGGTAATTAATAAACTTGAGGGGCTTATCAAGCGCTTTTTATGGGGAGGGAATGATGAGGTTGGGAAGATTCATTGGGTGGCATGGGATAGGGTGGTTAAAACAAAAAAAGAAGGTGGTTTGGGTTTGTGTAAGTTGGCCGATTGTAATCTCTCGATGCTATTTAAATGGATTTGGAGATACAAGAATGAAGATGATGCTCTCTGGAAGAAAGTTATTGAAGCTCTTCATGTGTCTAATAGGAGATGGGATGTGGTGCCGTGGAATAAACAATCTAGTGGGCCTTGGAGTAAACTTGTAAAGGCGGCTTATGGGAGTAGAGTTCAAGGGGTTAGTTTTTTGAGTATGATTAGGGGATCGGTGGGTAATGGGGTGGACATCCGTTTTTGGTTGGACACGTGGATAAATGACGAGCCGTTAAAAGATTTATTCCCGAATATATTTCGTTTAGAGAAAAATAAATGGTGCAAAGTGTCAGATCGTGTTGGTAAAGATGAGGAGGCAGGTGTCATTAAATGGGATTGGAATCGCTACCCTTCTTCTAGTAGCGAGATGATGGAGCTAGTTGATTGTCATCGAATGATTTCGACGGTCAGGCTTGACAATAGAAAGGATACGTGGAAGTGGAATATGGGATCGAACAGTACGTACACGGTTAAGGCTGCGCGCGAGTGGTTTAGCAAGACTAATATGGCGGTGGTTCCTTATCGGTATAAGTGGTGTAAATAGCTTCCGAGCAAGTGTAATGTTTTTATGTGGAGAGCTATTTTGGATAGGATCCCTACGGCTACGGCTCTTATTCGCAGGAATATCAATGTGGGCGATGGGCTTTGTAAGCTTTGCGGTGATGTAGAAGAGTCTTCGGAACACCTTTTCAAGGCTTGTATCGTGGCGAACGGGGTATGGAATGGTATTGCGGCGTGGCTTAAAGTTCCCCCAGTTTTTGTGTTTGTGGTTAAGGATATCAACGAGCTCGTCGACCAGCTTCAAGTCTCAATCTCGAAGAAGGAAATCATGAGAGGCATATTTATTCTAGCTTGTTGGAGGATTTGGGGTACGAGGAACGACGTCTATTTCAACCAAGGAAGTGCTAAGGTTTCGAAGATTATGGCGGACATTAAAGCTTTTAGTTTTCTTTGGTTTAATAGTCGCTCGAAGAAGGATAGGATTGAGTGGCAGAATTGGTGTAATTTTGATGTAACGTGATGTATTGTTTGCGGCTATCTCTAATTTGGAGATAGTCCGTTTTTTGGTGGTAAAGAAGTTCACTTTTCAAAAAAAAAACTATTAGATTAATCGGGTTTTAATTAAAGATTGCTTATAACATCATTCAACCATAAATTTCTTCTTCTTTCCAATAAATTAAATTTCAAACTTTTCTGAATTAACTACTTTTTTCATTTCATTATGTGTTTTTTTCCTTCTCAATAACTATTTTCTTTAGTATGGAACAACGCTTACTACAGTTTAGGAATATACAGGCCCATTGTTTAAGCTGCTTCAACATCTGTTTACTTTTTGTTTACTTTTGTTTTTGGTTTTTGTTTTTTCATATTACAAAAGCACGGTCGCGATCACATATTTGAAATTAATTTCAGGATTGTGAGGGTGGGTTCGAGATCCTGATACCACTAGAACCACAAAAGAGATTAAAAATAATAAGTACCAATTTTACAATATTTTAAAAAGTAAAATAATAATAATAATAATAATAATAATAATAATAATAATAATAATAATAATAATAATAATAATAATAAAAGAAATAAACTCAAGAAGGTTATTAAGGGATGGTATGGAGTCTTACAGTCTTCAAAGGCTTAATGAAGAAATCAACTATCTAAATTGGAGAACATTGTTCGTAAACTTGTAATGGCGCCAACCACTAAACCAGGACCAACAAATATAACACAAGCCTTGAAGTAAAACATTTAAAAGCTAGAAAAATGGGTAAAAAATAATGTTCAAATCACTTGCTCTATTAATAATAGTGTTATTCACTAACCAATACATGAATATTGTTTATAGCCACTGATTCACCAACCATTAACATATATAGTGCTTGTACCTTTTTACTTTGACTTTTTATTTTTATAAAAGTTCAATTTACCTACTAGACCACATATTGTTTTTCAATAAATTAAAATATTTAATAACCTTTAAAAGTGCAAATAAGCTAAAAGACAAAGTTCATTTCTTTTGTGCATTGTTATCCCAGGCGTAGCATCAAAGTCTATATCTTCTTTTCTCACACCATCTGGCAACCCCCAATCAAACAGGTAAAGAAGATTAGCTAGTAAAAGTTCCACCATGACAACTCCGATTGACATTCCAGGACAAATTCTTCGACCAGCCCCAAAAGGAATCAACTCAAAATCATTCCCTTTGAAATCAATCTCATTGTTTCCCATGAACCGTTCCGGCAAGAACTCTCCTGGATTTTCCCAAGATTTAGGGTCCCTTGCGATAGCCCATGCATTGATGTAAACCAAGGTTTTCTGCTTGATTTGGTACCCATGGACAATGGCATCTTTTCTTGTTTCTCGAGGCACTAGAAGAGGAGCTGGGGGGTATAGTCTCATGGTCTCTTTTATTACGAATTTCAGATAGGTGAGTTTTGGAAGATCATCCTCGGTTATTTTACCATTATTTCCAATCACTTTTCTCACTTCTTCTTGTGCTAATTGCATCACTTTAGGGTTCCTTATTAATGAAGTCATCGCCCAAACCGTGACTGCTGCACTAGTATCTGTCCCAGCTATCAATACATCCTATAAGTAAAACGTGGAAACAATTAGATAATTGAAATAAAAATGAAAAAGTGATCTTCTTACCTAAACAAGAACATAATAAGTGCATACCACAAAGAAACTATAGCCACATATAACTTAGCTTTTATGAGTTAAACTACACATAAATGGTACCCATTAATAACTAATTCTAAGTTCGGAACTATTGGCATAAGTCTATTATATGATCGAAGTGTTAGGTTTAATAGGGAACCTCAAAAAAGTGGGAAATCATGAATTTAGCATTTAAACATATCATATAAAATAATTTAACATGTAAAATATTATTTTTTTCAAATAGTTTTTCGGAGCTTATGCATATAAAGGTATGTAGAACTAGGGATGTTCAACGAATTGAATAACAAATTTGCAAATTAATCGAAGCATGACTTTTCCGTCTATAGAGGATAGGTAATTTAGCTACCTCCGTAGCAACAATTGCTTCAGTATGAGCTACCGGTGTGGGATCCGTAATAGTGAGCATTGTAACTGATACCGGGAGTTTAATACCTAGTCGAATTTTTTTGAATTGTTTACTTTTTTTTTACTATATTCGTATTCGATTCGAATTTGATTAAAACCTCACCAATTCGATTCAAATTCTTATTTGAATAAAAAAACTCAATTCGAATTCGTATTAAAAATTTGAATTCGAATAAATTTGTTTAGGGTTAAGACTTGAGTTAAGGGCTTTATTTATGCTTGGGCTTGGTAATGGGCTAATTTATGACTTAGGTTGAATATATAGATTAGCCCAAATTCTAAAGTTATATGTGTGTATATAATTATATATATATATATAATAAATAAATTATGTATTAATTTTATTCGAGTTTCGAATCGAATTTAAAATCATAAATTCATATTCGATTTACTGGACTTGAGTTGAAGTGAACCTGAATTCAAATTCTTGATCATCAAATCGAATTCTTGTTAATTGAATCGAATTAAGTCGAATTTTGAATTTTTCAAATACAAATGGAATTTTGAACACCCATATGTAGAAGCCATTCTAATAAAAAAAAATAATTTTTGTAAAAGAACTTTTTTTTAAAAAATTTAGTTCATTTTAAGAATTTTTTTATTTTTATTTTATTTAAATCTTCTACATACATTAATATACAAAAGCTTCAAAAGAATTTTTTTTTAAATATTCTTTTGAATTTTAAATTTATTTTTTATGATATATTTAAATGTTAAATGCATGGTTCTCAGGTTTTCCATTTTTTTATGGTTTTCCATTAAACTCACCCCTATAATATATATATAGTGGAAGGCAGAAGAAAAAGTTTTGTAAGAACAAAAAGAACAAATTATAACCAATAAGAAGCTTTTATTTAATAGTTGTGTTGAATGTTAAATTGATTACTATTTTTTTTGTAACCCCCTGTAAACTAGTTAAATAAATGAAACTCATAATTCATTTTTAAAATATATTCGTCTAAATCAAAGTGAAGGGCAATTTCGATATGGGTAGGATATATGTAGGATGAATTTTCATGTGCGTAGGATAAACGCATGATAATCTCGATATGTGTAGGATAAAATATGATAATTTCGATATACATATATATATATATAGGATTAGGTTCATATGAAAACCACCTCGAGTTAGAAGAATCGTGAGAACACCGACGTATAATGTGAATTTAAAAAAAAATTACACACCGATATAAAAATGGGTAACTCCACCATAAAAAAAATGAAAAAAAAATTTATGATGGTTTTACACTGGTGTAAAATTTACAGCACACCAATGTTGACTTTTTCAAAAAAGGAATATTCCATTCAATATTTTATTCTCCTTTAATTTACAACTCAACCTTGTTCTCATTTTACCATTTCCATGTATATAGGTAGAGGATCCGGTAGGAAAATTGTTTTGCATAGGAAGTGTAGGAAGTATTTTCAACCATTAGATCAAATCTGATTAAATCTTTAGATGAAGGGCATTATAGAGTTTTTGTCCATTTTTTTATTTATTACAAACCCACTAAATTAGCAACTAACATCTATATATTTATGAGATTAATCATCCTAAATTAACTAATTATTCATTATTTTTCATAAGAATCATAAGATATTCATATCAAATAAGTTGATCAATACCCCAAAACTTGTTTGATTCTTCAAACATATAACCCATCTCTATCACTTTTTCGATTATTCAAGTCATGGCAGAAGGTTAACATTAGGAGTGTTTTTTAATAACGTCATGAGTGTTTTATAATGAAAGAAAAATTAGTATGCATTAATAAGGAATGTTTTATAATATCATCATGAGTGTTTTATAATAACATCAATAGTGTTTTATATTGAAATTAACATAGTAGAAGTGTTTTAAAACAGTAGAAGTGTTTTAACAGATACGAATCATGTTTAGTAAAAAAACACTATTATTCGGTTAGATCAGCAAAAAAAACACGAAAAAAAGAAAACACTATTACTTTAAACCCACTATTATAGAAGATGAAGAATAACCGATGCAAAGAAGGTTTTGTGGTTCTATTTGTTTTTTTCTTTTTTGAAAATAAACAAGTTTGAATGTATGAGAGAGATTATAATAACTAATAATATTTAAGATCAAAATTAAGATGAGAGAGAGAGATGGTGCATGATTTAAGGGTGAGAGTCAAATGGTTTCTATATCAAAATACAAGAAATGACATTACTACCCTCATTTAAAACACATATTGGACCATCCTACCCTTAATTATTAAAATATAATTAGTAGAATCTTAACAAACCCAAACTTTTAATCTCAACTATCCATTTCTGGATCCAATGGTTGAAAAGACTTTCTACACTTCCTACACAAATCAATTTTCCTACCAGAAAAAAAAAAATTTATGATGATTTTACACTGGTGTAAAATTTACAGCACACCAATGTTGACTTTTTCAAAAAAGGAATATTCCATTCAATATTTTATTCTCCTTTAATTTACAACCACATACTATTTTCTGATTAAATTAAGTTTGTGGTTATAAAGTGGGTTCTTTAGTTCTTCCAACTTCACCTTGTTCTCATTTTACCATTTCCCTATATATATATATATATATATATATATATAGGCCAACTCTAATTTGAAAACCAATCCCACTTGTGCAAACCAAGGAAACCCCATCGCTTGGTTGTGATGTTTCCACGTAGTCCCTCAAGTATTAGAAAAGGCTGCAAATATAGGGGGAGATTGTTGGGTCTGCTGACCTGGAGAAGAACAGATGATTGGAAAGCCAAAATATGCTAACAGTTTGATCCTTTGAATAAACAGTCTTTACAACTTACTTCTCCCAAAAGACTGCTGACCCTAACAACTGTTCTATCCAAACAACTGCTCAACAACTGCTGATACAAATAACTGCTGAATAAACAACTGATGAAGAACAACTGCTGACCAAAGGTCTGATGAAGAACAACTGCTGATACAAGTACTGAAGACCAAAGCACTGCTGGAACCAACAGCACTTAGGCTCCAGCAGTGGATACAAGACCATCAGAGTTTTCCTACAACAGCTGTTTAATATCAGTGCTTTCAATATAACAGTAGTTTGTAATAGGCAGATGTTTATGTTTGTTATTCTGTTAGAGGTCACTGTCTTAGGTGACATCAGCTTAGGTCATCAGTGCTTTGAGTCTGTCTATAAATAGAACAGTGCTTGTACTGTTCTATTGCATCACACATACAAACATTCTCTCAGACAAACACTGTGTGATCAGGCTGAGGGGGAGTAATTGTACGATTGTAATCTTTTGGATAAATGAAAGCTTTCGATCTGAAAACATTTACTCTCTTGTTTTGATTAACAGTTTATTATTCTGCTGCACTTTCATTCTATTTTCATTTCTCTATTACCATATTTAGTTAAACAATCAAAACAATCAAACTCAGATCCTAACAATTGGTATCAGAGCTTTGTTAATTAAATTCGATCTAACAAATCAATTTAATAATCAGCTCACAATTATTGATATCGTTTGTCTGTTGGATTGAAAACAGAGTAATAGTTTAATTTCGTTTCAACCGTTTTTAAACAGACTTTGTTTTTTGAAAAATCAGAGAATGGCTTCAATCAATCACGATCCACATAACACTGGCACGAACAACAAGCCACCGATGCTTGTCAGATCTGAATACAATATCTGGCAACGTCGGATGAGCCATGTTCTAGCTCAACAAAACAATGGGTGTTGGAAGTCGGTTATCTTCGGACCACATGTTCCAACTGTGCCGAGTACTGAAGATCCCAAGGTGTTTGAGCCAAAGAAACTTGAAAACTACTCCGACCAGGATTTTCAGAAAATTGAGCTAGATGCTAAGGCCTTCAGTATTGTGGCCATGGCTCTACCCAATGATATATATGCTGGGTTGTTACACTGTAACAGTGCAAAGGAGTTGTGGGATGCACTGAAAGAACAGTTTGGTGGGACTGAGGAGGTTATTGAAAACAATCGTGAAATACTTAACCAACAATATGAAACATTCAGTCATGTCAAAGGAGAGTCATTAACTCAACAGTTTGAGAGGTTTAATTGCTTAATTAGTGAACTAAAATTGGTTGGTCTTACTTACCCTCATTCAACCTTGAACCATAGGTTTTTAAGATCATTACCAGACAAATGGGACACTATTGCTATTGTGATGAGAAACTCAATAGGATTTAAAGACCTATCACTGACCCAGCTTCATGGTAAGCTCTTGACCTATGAGAGAGAGCTTAACCAGAAAAAGAAGCTCCAGGACTCTGGAAAAGTGTCTGATGACTATGTATTTGGGAATACAGCACTTTTGGGTCATGATGAGGTGCCTGGAAACACTAAGGATCAGAGTTATGATCATTTCATTGACATAACTTCAGGTTTTAACTCAGGTTTTAACTCTGATTCTTATTCACCAAACTATGCTTTCACAGCAAGTGGTGGTGATATCCAGGCATCTGATAATATATCCTTTGAGTATGATGACCTGAAATACTTTGACCCTGATGATTTGGAAGAAATGGACATTATGCACCAATTGGCCCTTCTCAGTGTAAGAACTAATAATTTTTACAAGAAAACTGGGAGAAGGTTTCCAGGGTTAACTGGCAGATCTAAGGTTGGGTTGGATAAATCAAAGATAAAGTGTTACAAATGTCATAGACTTGGTCATTTTGCTAGGGAATGTAGGAGTCAACATGGTGCACCTATAATAACCTATCCAAATCAAAGACCACAGACCAACACTTATCAGAATCCCTATAATGCCCTTGGACCAAATGTGCAAAACACTGCTCATTTTGCACAGTCCTCAAACACTGTTCCTGTCCAGTATGTCCAAACCACTGTTCCTCAGATCCACTATGTGCAAACACCTGTTGCTCAAGCACCTGTGCAAACGACTGTTGTTCCATCCTCTGCTCCTGCAGAGATCAGTCAACAGAGATTCTTTACACAAGGCTTTGTTGATTGGAGCAGTCTACCTGATGAGCTAACAAATGAAAATTTTGCACTAGTTGCCAAAGCTGAAAATGAACCAGAAAATTTTTGTTTCATGGCCATGGTGGATGAGATTGAATCTGAGGAGGTGGTAACTGTATCTGATGTTGTGACTGATGATGTTGTTAGTGAAGTTATTACAGGTGAAAAACCTGAAGAAGAGGTTGTGAATCTCTCAGATCCCTGGGGTGCATCTGATGAATGTGAGTGCAAGTGTGATTGTGCATTGATGGCTGCTGCTAAGGTATCTCCTCAAATTCTTAAAGAATTGTGTTCTGACAAATGTGTGATAGCTTTTGCTAACATCAAAGAGGTGAATGAAAACCTTAGAAAGAAAATTTTGGATGATGAAGTTAAATTTGAAAAACTTACAAAAGATTTAAAAACAAGTTTAACTGCAAAAAGAATCTGAAATAAGCAGCTTAAAACATGAAGCAACCATAACCAAAGACCAGCTCCAAACTATGATAGCAAAATATCAAAGTTGTAAAAGTGAGCTTGAGTCCACCCAAGTTGAATGTGAGAAATGGGTGGAATCATGTAGAGGTTTTGAAATGCTACTCAACAAACAAACTAAAAGTCATGTGAAGTTTGGCTTTGGTTTTGAAACCACTGCTCCAGCTTTTGAAAACACTGACAAAAAGAGTCAAAAGTCTGTTGAGGTAGTACCAACAAACCTGCAGGGTCAAGAGATTAAAATCACTGAACCAAATGGTAAGAAAATTGTTCTTGAAAAACCAGAAGGTTCCTCATCTTTTACTGAACTTGAAAAGTATGAATTTAAACCGACTTGGTCTGATGAGTGTGATACTCTTGAGAATTTCAAACCTGTTGATTTCAAAACACCTGAGGGAAAGACAACTCCTCAAGCAAAGGTCATCCCCTTGGCAAAAGTCATTCCCCTGAAAAATCTTCCAGCAGATGCTCAAACATCTGCTGAAAAGAAGGCTGAAAAGGGGAAGAAGCAAGAAAAGACTATCAACTTGTTCTGTGATTTCTGTGAAAAGAAGAATCATGTCACCAAAAACTGTTTTCTTCTAAAAGCATATGACATTAACAAAGGAACAAGTGAATGTGATTCCAAAGCCACATGCTCAATATGTGGGAAAAAGAATCACAAGACCAAAGAGTGCTTGTATCTCAAAAATTTTGATGTTAAAATACAAGAATACAAAGCTAAAACTCTTGCAAACCCTGTGGTTAGTACTTCAAAAGGAAAGCCCAAACAGACCTTCACCCCTGTCCAAACATCTGTTACAAAAAGGCTTGAAACATCTGCTTCTAGAGATGTCCAAGTAACAGATGCTCCACCCACAAACAAATACCCAAGAGGTTATGGTCAACCTCCTTGTCACAGTCTGCCACATGTTTATGAGGAGCCAAAAAGACCCTCTAAACCAAGAGTGAACAAAAATCCATATGGGTATTATCATCTGTCAGGAAGTGATCAAACAACTGCTGCACAAAGTGTTGACATTCAAGCACTAGCAAATGGTCAGCAGCAGTTGTTGAACTTAATTCAGAAATTGGTCCAAACCACTGATCATCTTCCAAAGCTTGAGTCTGAAAGGTCTGAGGACCCATCCAAAGCCAAACAGGCTTTGGACACTCACCAAAACTAATCATTTACTGATGTGCAGGGAGCTTTTGCTTGTTTAGATAGTCTTTGGTATGTAGATAGTGGAGGCTCCAGGCACATGACAGGATGTAGAGCCCTTCTTCTGCACTTCTTGGCTCATGGAGGGGGTGATATATCCTTTGGTAATGATTCAAAAGGTAAGGTGTTGGGTTCAGGGACTGTACAAGCTGGAAAACTCAAGTTTGAAAATGTCAATCTTATTGATAATCTCAAGTTTAATCTTCTGAGTGTCTCACAAATGAGTGACAAAGGTTATGGCTCATTTTTCACAAAGAAAACTTGTAAGATTATTGGGCCAGAAGTGGTGAAAAAGATTGATACCATTATTGCTGAGAGCAAAGCACAACTTTTTGCTCATAGAAGTGGCAATGTGTATGTTGTTGATATGTTAAAGGATAATCCTATGGCCAATGTCTGTCTATTTTCCGCTGCCTCCACTAAGGAGACAAAATTGTGGCATAGGAGATTGGGTCACAACAACCTTAATACTATCAACACACTCTCCAAACAAAGCCTTGTCAGAGGTTTACCATCAAAAGAATTTAAATGTGATGAGCATTGTGTTTCTTGCTTAAAAAGGAAACAACATAAAAGCTCTTACAAATCCATTGATGAGTCCAAAACTAGTCAGTGTCTACAACTGTTGCACATGGACTTGTTTGGCCCTGTTAAAATCATGAGTCTAAGAAGAAAGAGATTTTGTCTTGTCATAGTTGATGATTTTTCTAGGTTTACATGGACTTACTTTTTACATTCTAAGGATGAGACTGCAGGTATATTGAAGGACTTTGTCACCAAAGTTGAAAAACAATATGACTTGCCAGTAAAAGTCTTCAGGAGTGACAATGGAACAGAGTTTAAAAATAAGGAGTTGGATGACTTCTGTGTGTCAAAAGGGATTGTGAGGCAGTTCAGCATCCCAAGAACACCAGAACAAAATGGGGTGGTTGAAAGGAAAAATAGAACTCTTATTGAAGCTGCAAGAACCATGCTAGCAGATTCTGGCTTGCCACTGTCCTTTTGGGCAGAAGCTGTAAACACTGCTTGCTATGTTCAAAACAGAGTTTTGATCAACCCCAGACATCAAAAAATTGCTTATGAAATTTTGTTCAAAATCAAACCATTAATTTCATTCTTCAAAATCTTTGGCTGCCCATGTTTCATCTTAAATCTCAAAGATTCCATTTCAAAATTTGCAGCCAAAGTAGACTGTGGTTATTTTCTGGGATATTCTTCTACTGCTAAGGCCTATAAAGTGTTTAACACAAGGTCTAAGACAATAGAAGAAACTCTGAATGTAAAGTTCAATGAACTTTCATCTCTTAAAATCCCTGCAAACCCTGCTGCACTATTTGATTTAGATAAATTCAAATTTGAAGATATCACTGTTAAAGCTAACAATGCAGGTATTCCACAGTCTCCACAACAAGATTACAGAACAGATGTTGTGATCCCCAGTCACTACAAAATCTATTCTGCATCAGAGGAAGCAGCTGTTCAAGACAATTGTCAAAACTCTGCCACAGCTGTGTCAACCAATGTTGGCCAGTCTTATCCTCAAACCACTGCTTCACCCCTCACAACCACTGACCTATCATCTGTTGACAAAAGTCAATCATCTGTTGACAAAAGTCAATCAAGTTTCACACCACTTGGACCCATTCCTCCATTACCATTCCAAACATCTGATGGCACTACAGAAGTACCAACAGATGTTACACCAACAGAGTCACCAAACCTCTGTCCATCACCTCAAAATGCCATTGTTCCATATCAGGGAGATCTTATTTACTTAAGAGCTCATCCACCAGACCAGATCATTGGCAACATCAGAGAGGGTGTGCTCACAAGAAGCCAATCCTCCAATATCTGTCTTTTTGCAGGTTTCTTATCCCTCACACAACCTGTCAAGTACCAAGAGGCACTGAAAGACAACAGTTGGGTAGAAGCCATGCAAGAAGAACTCCTTCAATTCAAAAGACAACAAGTATGGGAGCTTGTACCACTTCCTAAGGATGTTTGTCCTATAGGAACAAAGTGGGTCTTCAAAAACAAGACTGATGAAAGGGGTATTGTTGTCAAGAATAAAGCCAGGCTTGTGGTTCAAGGCTTCAGACAAGAAGAAGGAATAGATTATGATGAGACTTTTGCTCCTGTAGCAAGACTAGAAGCCATCAGACTCTTTTTAGCCTTTGCTGTCAACCACAACATAAAGGTGTATCAGATGGACATCAAATGTGCTTTCCTTTATGGCAAAATTCAGGAGGAGGTCTATATATGTCAGCCACCTGGTTTTGAAGACACATTTCATCCTGACTATGTCTACAAGCTCAACAAAGCTTTGTATGGACTCAAACAAGCACCAAGGGCCTGGTATGAAACTCTCTCCACATTTCTCCTATCCATTGGCTTCACAAGAGGTAAAATAGACAAAACTTTATTTCTTAAATGGAAAGGGAAACACTTAATGATTGTTCAAATATATGTGGATGACATCATTTTTGGATCCACATGTAACCAAATGTGTGAAGAGTTCAGAAAACTCATGACAGCAGAGTTTGAGATGAGTGCCATGGGTGAGCTTCAGTGTTTCCTTGGTCTTCAAGTGAAACAACTGCAAAATGGCACATTCATTCACCAAAATAAATATGTAAAGAATTTATTAACCAGATATGAGATGAATGATTGTAAGCCATGTAGTACACCCATGAGTACAGTCAAGCTACTCACTATTGATGACAAGGATGAACTGGTTCATCAAACACATTATAGATGTATGATTGGGTCTTTACTGTATCTAACTGCATCTAGGCCAGACATCATGTTTGCTACCTGTGTCTGTGCCAGATCCCAGGCTTCACCCAGAAAGTCAAACCTTATTGCTGTGAAAAGGATATTCAGATACCTCAAAGGTGCTCCCACACTTGGTATCTGGTATCCTGCAAATGAAAACATTGAGCTTTCAGGTTATTCAGATAGTGACTTTGCTGGCTGTCACACCACAAGAAAATCCACATCAGGAGGGTGCCAATTTCTAGGGAATGCTTTAGTATCATGGCAAAGCAAAAAGCAGGCAGCTGTTTCAACTTCAACAGTTGAAGCTGAATACATTGCTGCTGCAAGCTGTACAGCCCAACTCATGTGGCTTCAAAATCAACTACTGGATTTTGGGATAACTGCACTTCGGACTCCACTCATGTTGGACAGCCAAGCTGCTGAAAATATCATCAAGAATCCAGTTTCTCATTCCACTACCAAACACATTGACATAAGACATCATTTTGTCAGAGACAGCTATGAAAAAGGTTTGATTTCTTTACACCATGTTCCAACAGAGGATCAGTTGGCAGATGTGTTAACAAAAGCTTTAGACACATCTACCTTTACAAATCTGATTTCCAGAATTGGTATCTTAAACATGGATTAAACAAATAAATTTTCAATAATCATAATAAAATGTTTCAGAAAATCAAAGTTTTTAAAATAGTTGTCTGGTTGAAAAATCTGTTTATAACATCTGATCAGATAAAACAATCACTGTTTCATTCATATCCACTGTTAGTTGAAAAATCTGTTTCAGAACATCTGTTCAGATAAAACAACTGCCTTCTTCTATATTTATACTATATATATATATATATATATAAAGTTGTTCTATTCATCAGCTGTTTGTATCAGTTGTTTGCCAAAAACAGCTGTTCTCCACCAGATGTTTCATCCATCAGATGATTGCCACGTCTGCTCATATAAGCAGAGGTTTGGCCACATCAGCGGTTTCATTGAGCCTATAAAAACCCTGTTTTACCACAACAGACGTTACACTGTCTCATTGTATTCAAAATACTGAAAACCGCCTTCTTCATTCTCAAACCCTCCATCAAACTTCAATCATCTTCACCTTCGAAATCCATTACAATGGATCTTCAAGCCAAAGCTACCCACAATTGTCTCCCCTATCTGATTAAAACAGATGACAACGCTTCATTTCATTCCACCATCGACATTTTTCTAAACTCCAAATACTTACCCATCTTAACCGCTAACGCCCCCATTTATCTTGATACACTCCAAGAATTTTGGTTGAATGCTGAGTTTCTACTCCAAGACAAAAAGCCTACTTCCATTATTTCCAAAATTGGAGAAACCATTATCGTAATTACCCCTGAAACCATATCCACAACCTTCACACTGAATGACCTGGCAGGTAAGGACTCCTTTACTAAAACAGAGCTTCACACTGAGTTCCAAGAAAGAGGGTATGATGGTCAGATGACTGGATCAACTCTTTTCAAAAAGTTTTTCCCTCCAGTCATGAAATTTTTCTTCCATACCCTTCTTCTTTGTGTCTCTGCTAAGTCCACATCCTTTAATGAAATTCCATTAAGGATGCAATATCTGGGTTATGCCATGTTGTCAAACTCTGACTTCAATCTTTCCCAGGGATTGTTCATGGACTTGGTCTCAAATGTGAAAGCAGTCAAATCTGGGTCAAACAATGCTTTTCTTATCTACCCAAGAATTCTTAGTGTAATTTTACAAAAAATCTTACCTGAAAAAGTTTTCAAAAAGGGTGATGCAATGCAAATGAAAAGCTTAACTGATGAAACTTTCACTAGAATGCTGGGTGGAAGCACCCAAGAAAAAGTGTCTAAAGTGTCAAAAGTTTCTAAAACACAAACAAAGAGGACAAAGACAACAACTGTTGTCAAAACCTCTGTTGTTGAGCCCACTGCTCCTGGTGATCATGGCACTACATCCAGTGCTGTGAAACCCACACCAGCCACTTCCAAAAAGAAACATCCATCCACAAAAACCACCACTCAACCACAAATGAGGCTTCTGGATGTTGAGGTACCAGAAGAAACCTCTGTTGCACAACAAAAGCAACCTAAAACCACTGTTGTTACTTCCTCACAACAGTTGGATATACCTCCACCTGACCAAACTCCTCATGAATCCTCTCAAAAGGATCATGTTGTAAGCCAAGGGGACACACATCATGATACATTTGAGTCACTTGACCAAATGTTCACAAGCCCCTCTCCCAGGGCTAATTCTCTTGTTACTCCTCCACCATCACCATCACATCATGTCCCACAAACCATGCAACCTCTGTTTGAAGCAATTGACAAATCTCAGGAAGATCCCAGTTCCTCTCTTCCACCTGTCACTGAGAGTATACTTCCACATGTGACTGGTCCTGAGAATATTCAATCTGCTATCCCACAAACAGAAGAAGAGGTTACACCACCTGAGTTCAATGCAACTCTAGGTGAGTTTTCAAGTGGAGCAGCCACTACTGATGTAGAGACCACTGTCTCACATCAGGACAGTGATTACATAGCTAAGACTCCCTTGAAGGCAACAACTGTTGAAGCCACTATAGTGTCTCCAAAAACAGTTGGAAGTCCCCAGTACCAAGAAAAAGGGGCATCTGATTCACCTATTAGGACTGAATCAGGTAGAACTACCACTGGTAGGGACTCAGATGATCCTATTAACTTAGGAGATGGGTCAAAATACCAAGAATTGACGGATAGAGTTTCTGTAATTGAAACCTCTGTAGCTGACATCAAATCTGATGTCAAGCTTATACTAAGCTCTATTGCAGACCTTTCCAAGAGTCAACCATCAACAGCTGATATAGCCAGTGAGTTATGGAAATCAGTTTCCCCCATCATCATAGCTCACAGAAAACTGGCTGATCAGACACATGAGACTTACATGGCTGAGATCAGGAATATGGTAGATGCAAGGTACAAAGAAACCCATGCTGATATTAAAGCCATCAAGGACCACCTGCTGAAGACTACTGGCTCTGCCCCTACCACCATCCTCAGGGATGAAAATGATGATGCTTTCACGGCTGATGATGCCAAAAAGGGGGAGAGTGGCAGAGATAGGCTACCAAAACTAGATCCTTTTGGTTGTCCTCCTTCTCAAAAAGGCCAAGCCAAGTCTACCAAATCAGCTCCACAACAACAACAACAAGCAACACCAACAGCACCACCACAACAAACCACTGAGAAGAATAAAGCAGTAGATGACTCTGCAAATATAGAAGCTGAAAAGGCTGCTCAAGAAAAACAGAAAAGAGCTGACACCTTGGAAGTTAAAGCAGAATCATTGGTTGAACTCAAGAAGAAACAACAGTTGGAAACTAAAGATGTGGGATCCTCTAAAAGGATGAAAAGGCCTGCTAAGCATGTTAGAAAACCACCATCTAAGTTAAACACCTCTTTTGACAAAACCACTGCTACTGAAACCACTGCCACCCAAAACACTGAAACTACTCAAAACACTGCTTCCCAAACCACTGTACCCAAACCAACATACACACCTGAACAAACAACCACCAAACCTACATCACCAGCCAAAACCCCAACATCTGCTGGTTCTAATAAAAGGCCAACAGATGTTAATCCAACCACTGCTACCAAATCACCATCACCTAAAATCATGTACACAAGGAAGAGAAAATCAACCTTTGTTGTACATGATGAAAACAAACACACATCACCAAACACCACCTCAACTGCCCAATCCACTCCTCCTATCACAGCTATTCCAATCACATCATTCTCACCACACACATCCAAGTTCAGATCCCATAGACCACCACCACCCATTACACCATTGGTTGTTCAGTATCCCCTTGAACTTGATCTACTCAAGGGGGAATTACAATCCTTCTACAATACCGAACAGCCATCAGACAGATCCTTCCCATCTCTCCCAAACTTCCCTGTTCCCCTCAACATTGATACTTATCTGAAATACAAGGGTGAACAGGTGGATGCCATCATCAGGGAGAAATGCAAAGGAAAGGATGACAGGACTGCTCAGGGCATCCATTCAGCAGAGCTTAGCAAACTCAGAAGGATTGAAGACTATGCTAAGACCCTGAGCAACTCCATGTCCTCCATGCCTCTCAGTGTTGATTTGGAAAAGGAGGTAAGGGAATCTCTTCTGGAACAGATTATGGCAACCAAGCCTTACAAAGCAAACAAGAAGCAGTTCAATGGTTGGACCACACATGCTTTGAGAGAAGAACTACTCAGAATTGAAGAAATGGCCAAAGACCCCAAGGCTAAAGTCTCTACTCCTAACTTTGGCAAAGGCAGAGACCCAGTCAGAGCCTTGAAGTTTAAAAGGATGAGGCAAGAGATTGTAGCTGCCAACTATGGGGAGATGAGGTCAGTTTCCAGATGGTCTGAGTTAAGGTTGGTTGAGACATATAAAAGTCTGGAAGAAAATAGGAAGAAGGATCCCAGCCTGCCAAGAAAACCAATTTACACTGATGAGCCAATGATGAAGAGACCCCAACAGACCTTTACCTTGGACAGCTTACTTGACACCTCTGACCTAACAACTGCTGCAAGAAGACAGTTCAAGAAACAGAAAGAAATGTCAGAGGAAGATCAAAGAAAGTTTGCTGATACATTCATCAAGGAAGGGCTCTTCAATCAAGTCCATTTCTTCTCTGATCCTACAACAGAGAAGCTCAGAGAACTCATTGGAAGACCACCTTCACCCAACTCATCAAGAATAAAAATTCAGCTCAGCAAATCCACTGACTCAAAAATTCTAAAATGGAAAGTCAACAAAGACAACCATGAATTGACATTGCTCAGGTCAGATGGAAGGGTTCAGAAGATCAACATGGATGATGCTTACAGCCTATGTGCAGAAGATCACCAAACATTGCTAAATCTGGACCTAGAAAGAGATGAAGAAGACTTGTTTGCTCTGAACTTTGAATTACAATTCAAAGGTCAAATCAGAGAAAGTCTGATGAGAAATAAAGATCAATAAATAAAGCTGAGTTTTGGCATCATCTGTTCTAGGGGGAGATTGTTGGGTCTGCTGACCTGGAGAAGAACAGATGATTAGAAAGCCAAAATATGCTAACAGTTTGATCCTTTGAATAAACAGTCTTTACAACTTACTTCTCCCAAAAGACTGCTGACCCTAACAACTGTTCTATCCAAACAACTGCTCAACAACTGCTGATACAAATAATTGCTGAATAAACAACTGCTGACCAAAGGTCTGATGAAGAACAACTGCTGATACAAGTACTGAAGACCAAAGCACTGCTGGAACCAACAGCACTTAGGCTCCAGCAGTGGATACAAGACCATCAGAGTTTTCCTACAACAGCTGTTTAATATCAGTGCTTTCAATATAACAGTAGTTTGTAATAGGCAGATGTTTATGTTTGTTATTCTGTTAGAGGTCACTGTCTTAGGTGACGTCAGCTTAGGTCATCAGTGCTTTGAGTCTGTCTATAAATAGAACAGTGCTTGTACTGTTCTATTGCATCACACACACAAACATTCTCTCAGACAAACACTGTGTGATCAGGCTGAGGGGGAGTAATTGTACGATTGTAATCTTTTGGATAAATGAAAGCTTTCGATCTGAAAACATTTACTCTCTTGTTTTGATTAACAGTTTATTATTCCGCCGCACTTTCATTCTATTTTCATTTCTCTATTACCATATTTAGTTAAACAATCAAAACAATCAAACTCAGATCCTAACAATAGTCTTTCACACAACCCACACAATTTTCTATACACCTTACACAACTTATATTCATCTTACACACACCTTCACATGTACTATGATATTTCCCTTTTTCAACATATAGACACAATCCACAGGAGCATATTCCATCTTTCTCTCATATCCCTCATTTTTTTCTCCCTCATTTAATGTGGTTCATGTGCAAATCCCACATGCCGAGGTGGTTTCAAGATCTAGAAGATTTCAACATCATCCCATGTTTCAAGATCTAGATGATTTCAAGATCTCATTTTTTTCAAGATACAGATGATTTCAACATAATCCCATGTTTCAAGATCTAGATGATTTCAAGATCTCATTTTTTTCTCCCTTAATGCTGGTTAATTTTTTTTCTTTTTTTAATATTTTTTCAGTAACATGATTTCAACATCATCCCATGTTTCTTCAAGATCCAAGTTCTTACAATTACATTGTTTTTTAATTATTATTATTATTAATAATATTAATTTTGCTGTTTTCTAGCTTTTCCCTTTTTTTTATGAATGTAGTGATCAGAGACGAAAAAGTGGCTTGGGTTTCATCATGGTGGTGGTGATGAACGACGATGGTGACGAGGCAGGTTCTTATGTACCAGGTTTTTGGGGTTCTTGTTCTAACTTCTAAATCCTGATTTTTATGGGGTTCTTTTGTTTTTAGACATATTCATGTTCTTGTAGTATATTTTTTTTTGTAAGGGTTCATTTCATCTTGTGGTATAATTTTTTTCTGTGTTTTTGTTTTGTTATTTCCAGATATGTAATTTTCTCGTTGGTTAATTTTTTAGATTTAGCATGAAAACATATGTTTTTTCATGTAAAAACATATGCTTTCAGATTTGTAACATTTGTTTTGGGTTATAATTTACATCTTTACTTGATACACAAACATGTGTTTCTCGAACATGTTATAAAAAACTTATGTTTTCGTGTTTGAGTTATAACTTATCATATGTTTTTTTGTTGTTTTGGATTATAATTTAATGATAATGGTGATAGAAACATTGTTACTGATGATAGAATAGAGAGGAAAGAAAGAGAGATAAAAGTCTGACTTATGTCCTTTACAAGTAGAAAGGAGAGAGACACTTAAATTGGTCATAGACCAAACTACCCTCTCAACACTAAAAGACAATCTCCACTTTGGGATGAAAAAGTTGAAATAATAACAACCGTAGATCAAATGGAATGAGTGGTTAAGATGAGAGTTTTCAAGGTTTTCTTAAGTGGAAAGGGTTTCCAAAATATCCTTCCCCTATATATATATAGGGGAAAGTTTAATTGAGAACTTATAGTTAGAGAGAGAACTCGAGAACTCTATATTACACATATGTAATATATCATATGTTGTATATTACACTTGTGTAATATATTATTATTGCATATGTTGTACATGTGCAACATATCATATGTTACACATGTGCAATATATATTACACATATGTAATACACTCAATATATCATATATTGCACATACGTAATATATCATATGTTACACATGTGCAATATATATTACATATGTGCAATATATCATATGTTACACGTGTGCAATATATACTACACATATGCAATATATGATTCTCAATAAAATTAGTTTTCTATTGAACCTTCCCTTATATATATATATATATATATATATATATATATATATATATATATATATACAGGGGCGCAACTTCATAAGGGCAGGGAGGGGCGACCGACCCCCCCAAATTTTTGCTTCGAAGTTCCGATTACATAGTATCTGTATAGATTATTTTGGGTATATACGTTTCGACCCCCGGCAGGGAAGAGAAGCTTATAAAGGAAGAAAAGTGGGAATAAGATTCGTTGGAATTTTTGTGATGCGTGAAGAAGATGAGTAATATGGTAAATATTTGTAGAGACTATGGGTATTTTTGTAATTAACTAATCCTACCCATAGTTTGAAAAGCTATTACAAATAGTCACTCTATATAATAATAGTTTTATATTAATAGTTTTTTTTATTTCACCACCTTTTTTTTCCTTATTTTAACTTGTAAGTTTCCGCCATTCATTTTAAAAAGATTTATAATATTTTCTTTTTTACTAAGAGACATTGGTTGTGAAACGACCGTTTTTTTTTTCTCTCCGTACATTTTCTCTCCGTACAAAGGCAAACGACCGTTTTTTTTTCCACCGGAAAACTCTCTTTTTTTCGCCGGTCGGTAAATTTTCTTGTGCAGGTACAAGTCGGGGGAGGTCACCCAGTCACCCCACCGGTACAGACCCGCTGAACTATTAACTGAACAGGAGCTGCGAACCGAACCGCCGTCCGATCTGCTCAGTAGCTACTGTTGGAGTTTTGAAGGCGAAGTTTTTGCTCGGCGAACTCAGTTTTCCGGCGACTTATTGTCCGGTTATCAGGTGTTTTCTTTCTAACCCCCCCCCCCCATTATACTCGTAGTACGCTCATTATTATCTTAGGGTTTTCAATTCTTGAAGTCCTCTGTTTTTTTTTTTTTAAATTTTGTAGGAGAAATAAAAACTACAAAGTAGTTCAAAGTTTTCTGAAGTAATCTTGTTTGGAAACAATAATTATTAGGTCTTATTTAAAATACATCATTGTTTTACTGTGTAGTGTTTGGGATTACTGTCGCATTCGGGTGCGTGTTCTGGTGTCTGTGTGGGTGATATATTGCAACCATAGAAGATAGGAGTCATCATGTTTACTTGAGATCGTGTCCAAGGAAGAGAGGTGTAGGCAAGGGTAGGGATAGAGGGTATAGGTTGTGTGTTGCGTCTTGGAATGTAGGTACTCTTAGTGGTAAATTGTTGGAGGTGGTAGACACACTCATAAAGCACAAGGTAGGGATAGCATGCCTACAAGAGACTAGGTGGAAGGGGCATAAAGGGGCAGAATGTAATGGGTACAAATTAGTGTATTCGGGAACTGATGGGGCAAAGAATGGGGTAGGATTTCTAGTGGCGTTAGATTTGTATAGAAATGTGGTTGAAGTGGTGCGGCACAATGATAGGATTATGGTGTTAAGGTTGGTTCTAGGGGGAAGTAGTGGCATTGGTTTGTGCGTACGCACCTCAAGTGGGAATAGGGGACCAGGAAAAGAGAGACTTTTGGGAGTGCCTAGACGGGGTTGTGAGTGCTATACCAGTAGGGGAGCGAATCTGTATAGGAGGTGATTTTAACGGTCACATTGGCAAGGATATCGATGGTTTTCCGTCAGTCCATGGGGGTTTTGGGTTTGGTGTTAGGAACGACCCAGGTAGGGACCTTCTAGACTTTGCGGTGGCCCACAACTTAGGCATTTTAAACTCGTTCTTTAGGAAGAGAGAATCTCAATTAATTACTTTTAGCAGTGGGGGGCGTAGCACTCAGATCGATTATATTTTGATGAGGCAAGGTGATAGACGATGGTGGAAGGACTGCAAGGTTATACCAAGGGCGACTGCAGTGGCCCAACATCGTCTACTGGTGGCTGATATCGCCATGAGGGAAAGAATTACTAGGAGGGAGGGAAGATTGCGACCCAGGACTCGCTGGGGTAATTTGAAGGGCGATAAGGGTATAGTTTTTCGAGATAAGGTCATCTCCAGATTACCAGCTAGACTGGAGGGGGACACAAACCAAGTGTGGGAGGATGTGGCGACCACAATTAACCAAGTGGCGCATGATACTCTAGGGTTTACTTCAGGAAAAGTCGGTGAGCATAAGGAGTCCTGGTGGTGGAGTGAGGATGTGAAAAACAAAATAAGAGATAAGCATATGACTTATAGGTTACTTTTGAGGTGCACTGATGAGGAGAATCGAGCGACTTTGAGGGAGGCATACAAGAAGGCCAAGATGGAGGCGAAGAAGTCAGTGACAGAGGCAAAGAACACGACTTATAAGAAGATGTATGAGCGCCTGGAAACAAAGGAGGGGGAACATGATATGTTCAGGATCGCAAAAGCTAGGGATCGTAGGAGGCAGGATTTAAGGGTAGTTAAGTTTATAAAAGGAGAGGATGGGCATGTTTTAGTCAAGGAGGATGACATTAAGGTGAGATGGAAAGCGTACTTTCACGGTCTTTTCAACGATGGGATGGCTCACCACCAGGAAAGCGACAACCCAACTACCCAAATGCCACAAAGGAGCCATTGTTACTGTCGTCGTATCACACAGGAAGAGGTGAGGTTAGCACTTAGGAAGATGGGAAAGGCTAAGGCAGTTGGCCCGGACAACATCCCGATTGAGGCTTGGAAGTGTTTGGGAGAGGAAGGAGTGCAATGGTTAACTATTTTCTTCAACCTCATATTTAAATATGGAAGAATGCCAGATCAGTGGAGGAGCAGTGCTGTAGTGCCTATATATAAGAACAAAGGAGACGCACAATGTTGTGGGAATTACAGAGGAATTAAGCTACTGAGTCATACTATGAAATTATGGGAGAGAATAATTGAGACTAGGATTAGAAGAGAGACTCATGTTACTGTAAATCAATTTGGTTTCATGCCAGGGAGGTCAACTACGGAAGCTATATACATTCTGAGGAGCTTAATGGAAAAGTATAGGGAGAAGAAACGAGACCTCCATATGGTGTTCATCGATCTGGAAAAGGCATATGATAGTGTACCTCGTAAACTGATTTGGGATAGTTTGGAGGCTAGAGGGATTCCGAGAAAGTATGATGACACCATTAGAGATATGTATGATAGGACTAAAACTAGTGTTCGTGCGCCTGTAGGGGATACTGATTTCTTTCCCGTGGAGGTAGGGCTCCATCAAGGGTCCGCGTTGAGCCCGTTTCTTTTTGCGGTTATCTTAGATGAGGTGTCTAAGTCCATCCAGGAGACATTACCGTGGTGCATGCTTTTTGCTGATGACATTGTATTAATCGCGGAAACTAAGCAAAGTCTGAATATGAGGTTAGAAGGATGGCGATTAGCTCTAGAGGGAAAAGGTTTAAGGATTAGTCGCTCTAAGACGGAGTACATGCACTGCGACTTCAGCGGGGCAAACAACGAAGACCACACCCAGATCACCATTGAAGGTCATGTGGTCCCGCAAGTAACCAAGTTTAAGTACTTAGGATCGTTTGTTCAAAGAGACGGGGAGATTGATAGTGACGTTGCACATCGCATTCAGGCTGGATGGTGTAAGTGGAGAGCAGCAGCTGGAGTTTTGTGCGATAAGAGGTTCCCAGTTAAATTAAAGGGAAAATTTTATAGGGCTGCAGTTCGACCTGCTATGCTTTATGGGACAGATTGTTGGGCCATTAGAAAGACACAGTTACGAAAGATGGAAGTGGCGGAGATGAGAATGTTGAGGTGGATGTGTGGTCACACTAGGTTAGACCGGATTAGATATGAGGTTCTTAGGAATAGGTTAGAAGTGGCTAATATTTCGGATAAGATTAAGGAGAGGAGATTAAGATGGTATGGACATGTGAAGCGGATACATATGACAGCTCCAGTCAGAAGTGTAGAACACCTCACGGTGGAGGGGAGGCGGGGCAGAGGCAGACCCAAATTGACTTGGGTTGAGCGGATTAGGCAATATTTGTTAGAATTGCACCTCTCCGAGGATATGGTCCAAGATAGGAATTCGTGGAGGCTAATAATAAAAGTTAAAGATTTCTAGGAATTAGGAGCACATCTCCTTTCTTCATGCATGTATGTCATATTATGTGATGTACCCACTACTTTTTAGTGTTTTTGTGTTTGTCTTCTTTTTAATATAAATATAGTTTTTTTTTTTTTTTTTTTTGAGCCGAGGGTCTCTCTAGAAGCAGCCTCTCTATCTCTAAAGATAGGGGTAAGGTTTGCCTACATCTTACCCTCCCTAGACTCTACTAATAGCGGCGCTATTTGGTGGGATTTCCTGGGTACGGTTGTTGTTGTTGTTGTCTTTTTTACTAAACTTATATTTATTTAATTTAATTGATCATTATATATGTACACTTGATAACAACTAAATTCCAATTAAATGTTAGGAAACATGGGAAAACATTTGTTACTTTTTTTTATCGGCGAACAACTGTGTGGCAACCACCCTTGCGGGACGCCGTGCCCAAGAATCGACTACTCGACCTCCAGCAGCCCCCGTCTTCTCCCGATGCGCGGGAAACCCGAGCCCCACCCGCCCGAAGGCACGACAGTGTTATAGAACTCGGTAAAACCTCGCCGCCCGTCAGATTCAAACCGGCGCCATCCGTATTCGATCTTCACCCGGATACCATACCATAATGTTGGAAGTGGGAATTGAACCCATGATCACCTAAGTAAACATAAGGCCTCTCCACCACTCCACCACTATGGATGGATAAATTGCTATTTGTTACTTGTGTAAGTAAATTGCTATTTACAATTTTATCTCATTTAAGAAAGCATTAAAACCTAATGCATTTATAATGGTTAGGGTAAAAATTAGAATATGTTATAAGAATCGTTAATGTTTTTAAAATTTTATACACTTGTTAAAATATCTAAAAAAAAGCTATTAAATTTGTTGTTTCACCATTAATTAATTTTAAAAACTATAACCATACAAAAATGTGTTAGTTGTACAAAGAAGCCGTTCATGCGTTAGTTATAAAAGTGTTCAAAGACAAGCGGCTATGTCATAACAAAAGGCGTTATCTCGTTGGACGTTTATCCCGTTGGACGTCGTGTAGCATAGGTGTGTGTGCATGTGTGTATGTTGACCCTCTGATCAAAATTTTCTGGTTCCGCCACCGCGCCCCGGTGACTTCCGACCCCCCGACACTTACGTTCAAACTTTGCCACTGTATATATATATATATATATATATATATATATATATATATATATATATATATATATATATATATATATATGATCCGGATAATTTGAGAACTCACTCGAGTTGAGAGCATCGTGAGAAGTACGACTTAAAATGCGATTTTTATTATAATTTTTCTTCAAAACATGTAAAAATGGCAGCTAAGAAATGTGTAAAGAATGAAAAAAAAATGAATAAAATTTTAAAGCGACCTTACACTGGTGTAAAAAAAAGTAACGTAAATTGAATTTACGTTGTATTTCAGCATAACTATATATATTTACATCACTTTCTCTCTTCCTCATAAGTAGGATGAATTCTCACTAGAATCCAACCCTATGTGTATGTGTGATTTAAAGGGTTCTAAAGCACCAAAATCCAAAACCCGAGTTAGCTTTGCTCAAGATAATGTTACTAGCCCTACCACCCAATGAGAGTTACTAGATCACTTATTATTATATGAACTACTACACGACTTATTAGTGGCTTAATTTTGATGAGAATCAATGTGCCATCAAAGTTAATATAATCATGGAAGTTTAGAGAATAATACAAAATTGGTACTGGAAATATTATTTATAAATATGAACTAATATCTTTAGATGGCAACCCATACATTCATGTATAATCTACTTATAAGTCTGTTACGTAGCCCATAGTAGAAATCAAACATTGGACCTTTATGGGAAGGGAACATCATTTAAGATACTAATGAGAACTAGTCGTATAAAATCACGCGCGTTGCGCGTTTTACAATCGAGATTTAGATGAGGTGTTGATCAATCAATTAATTATACAATCGATATTCCATTTTGATTGTAAACATTAAAAAAAAAAAAAGAAATCTACACATAAGATAACACATGAAATTGTAACGAAATTACATAATAATATGTTATTTATATTAATAGTTTTTGAATAAAATAATATAAATAAAATAATATATATGAATATAATAATATATAGTTACTATTCATTTATATGTTACTATTCATTATGTTTAATTATTAATAGTATATATAATTAATTTGACAAGTAAGTTTTCATGCTTTTATGAGTTTATCTGCATATTATTTATGCATATACAATTTTCTAAATATAACTCTAATGGTTAAAAATAAGACTATGACTTGCAACTAAAAAAATTAGATGATCATGTTGGTTGTTTCCTTTGAATAGACAAAAGGGAAATATTATTATTATTATTCAAATAACCTCCACTAGTTTTTTTCTTTTTTTGTATGTTTACATTTATATGTTCACTAGCTGATTACCCCGGGACCCTCCCGGGGTTGAAAAATCTAACTTTACATGACAACCTATTGCAAATGGCTCAAGTTAACTAACCACAAAATCTCTCAATCATTACATGTTCATAGTATTCTAATCAGTAATAACTCATATTCCCTAATCTAAAACCTAATCAGTAATCATCTAAACAATCACTTATGTAAGCTGCAAAAACTCATCACATCTCTCTAATTTCTCACATTCTAATGGCTCTTATAATTCCTAACATAGTCAACTAAACAAACACTTAAGTTGGAAGTTGTAACCATTGCATCTCATTATGCCACATGGCATAATCAAGAGATGGTTAAGGCCACCATTGAATGCCACGTCAGCAACTATCAATTCTTCCCGGTAGCGTCCTGGGGTTGAAAAATATAACCATTCTAATAATACTAATACTAATAGTAATAATTATTACTCTTGTAATTAAATAAATAAAATAACTTTGCTATAAGCTGACACCATGTGTTGCAGTGTTGCGCGATTCTTTCTCCTAGCTTCTATTGATGAAGTATACCTAGTAAAATTCCAATGATAACATGGTGATTGGGTTGATTTTCAACATCGTAGATAAGAACCTGGTTTAAAAAAAAACATGATTAATGAATAACATGAACACTTTGTGTGTTTTTTTCCTGTATGAACGAAACCCCACAAAAAATAGTCGATTTTTTCTCCGTTTTTTATATAGCACTGTGGTACTCGTTGGAAAGATGATAAAACGCTCGTTAATTTGGTGTAATTTTTTTCTTTAAAAAATCCCGTATATAAAAGATATAAACGTTTAAAAATTATGGGAGGAAATATGAGAGAGAAAATTTTAAATTTATTTTTAAATTCTTTTTTTCCTAAAATAACTCAATTTAATTAAAAAGGGAAATAATTCAAAAACACTAAAATCTTTCAATTATGATGCCACGTGGCACTTTCAAAAGGAGGTTGAGGCCTCCATTGCACGCCACGTCAGCATATACGTTTTCTTTTATATATATTAATAGATAATAGATAATTCGACACGGAATAATTCAAACTAATATTTAAAATATATAAAAGAAAACGTATATGCTGACGTGACGTACAATGGAGGCCCCAACCTTCCCTTGAGAGTGCCACATGGCATCATAATGGAGATTTTTTAGTGTTTTTGAATTGTTTCTTTTTTTAATTAAATTGAGTTATTTTAGGAAAAAAGAATTTAAAAATAAATTTAAAATTTTTCTCTCATATTTCCTCCCATAATTTTTAAACGTTTATATCTTTTCTATACGAGATTTTTTAAAGAAAAAAATTACACCAAATTAACGAGCGTTTTATTATCTTTCCAACGAGTACCATAATGCTATATAAAAAACGGAGAAAAAATCGACTATTTTTTGTGGGGTTTCGTTCATACAGGAAAAAAACACACAAAGTGTTTATGTTATCACGTAAAATTAGATTTTGTAGGGAATATGAGTTATTACTGATTAGAATACTATGAACATGCAATGATTGAGAGATTTTGTGGTTAGTTAACTTGAGCCATTTGCAATAGGTTATCACGTAAAATTAGATTTTTCAACCCCGGGACCCTCCCGGGGGATCAGCTAGTAACATATATAATATTATGACATTACGTGAAGGTATTGGTCATTTCAACAATAATACTCAAGTATGCGATTGGGCACATTATATATATATAGTTTGCATATGTATAATAACCTTATAACCTATATGTAATTATAAGAAACTGCATATATAATATAAAATAAATAAAATAATTAATTTAAGAGTTCTCCGAGTTATTAAATTGTTTGAAGTTAGGTTAGGTTAGGTTAGTAAAAAACTCACACATCTTATTTGCGCGCTTCACAACATAAATATATTATAATGTATATTAACCTACCACGTAAGTCATTCGTTTGTTACTTATATTATAATGTAGTTTGCTTTCATATTAAAAAAAATGATGTGAAGAAATATATTCGTATTCATATATGCAATATAGAGAAATAGACTGATGATTACCATGAGCATGGCTTTTATGTGGTCATGAGTCAGGCTGAAGTGTTTGTCTTTCACAAGTTGTAGTAAAATATCAATAAGATCACCCTCGTCTTCCTCATAAGACTCTTGTTTTTTAGTGTTGAGCCGCTTATCAATGAGTTGTTGGTAAAAAGAATCAAGATCTCGGAAGCATTTGTCTTGCCGATCCATCTTGCCCGTCAACCGATCAACCAACCCGACGAACGGCAGACCGGGCCAAATATCCGAGACATAAAGATCTACCAAATACGCCTGAACTTCATTTATTAGTCCATGAACCTTGTTTATTTCATGCCCATCTCGGCAATTGTACTTGTTGCCGAAACACACTCTCATCATTATAGTACTCGTTAACTTCTTCATCATTTCACTCAAGTTTACGGGTTTAGACGAAAGAGCAAGATCATGTATCGTCTTCATGGTAATTGAGACCTCATCTTCTCGTATATACCTGTTGAATAATGAAAACCCCGTAAGTTATTATGTATTATTAGTAAGATACAATTATAACCATACATAACTACAAAGGAAACTAATACGATAAACCCTAACTAATATATTCTTTCTAATAACAATATCGGCTAACGATACCTAAAAGATTGAACCCTTTTAGGGCTGAACAAATGAAGGGTAAAGATCTTTCTCATCTCTCTCCAGTTTTCATTGTAGGGAGAAAAAGCCATATCAAGGCCATCATAAGTAAACTTCCGTGGGCCGATAAACGATGGCCTATCACAAAAGCTAAGATCTTGGGTTTTCAAGACTTCTTTCGCTAAACTCGCTGAAGATATAACAACAGCCGAGTTGAAGCCGAATCGGAGCGATACAATCGGGCCGTAGGGTTTGGTGAGGTTCCATAAGGAAGTATGGAGGCTGGATTGATCGAGCTGGTGCAAGTTGCCGATGAAGGGTAGTCCAAGAGGGCCTGGTGGATTGAATTTTGATTTCTTTTTTGGAAGAATGTAAAGGATAGATAATATGAGGAAAAGAAACAAAAAAGAGATGATATTCAACATCATGTTTGTGATTTATGAACATGCATTAGTATTTTTTTTGTTATATATATAGACTTCATGGATCTAGATAGGTAAGCCTGCCGTAATAATATTTGCATACGATTAGAATTTGTTTGTTATATTTTTCTTCTCTTTTTTCTATAGTCAACTATGAACTATATATCTTGTCGATTCCGTATACACTATTTAGAACTTAGATAAAGTAAAATATCTACACAAAGCAATTAAATAAAGCTAGCTAAAAATTAAGCATCCAATAATTGTCTTTGAGATCTAAATAATATATCATATTATATTCGAGGTTTCGGATTTATGTTACTGAGCATGATTCATGAACGTTTGAAAATTATTTGATTCAACAACTCTAGATTTACAGGTGGTCATTGAAAAAAACTCTACCTTAATTATAAGGGAGGAGATAACCTCTAAAGCTTCCTTAACGTTTCTTTTTATTTTTTTGTTTGGATATATTTTGGTATGAAACAAAATGATTTTGATTTTGGAATCAAACAAAAGAAATGTATATGATTTTGGCAGTAGCAGGAAATGTTTTGAATAGAAACGAGCAGCCAAATCATAATGTTCCTGAGCAGAATGATTTTGGTGAAAAAATGTTGCTGGAAAAAAAAAATTATATAATGTAGGATTTAATTGCCCAGGTTAAAAGTCACGATATGTTTAAAACAGAAGACGCGGTATATTATATAATGTAGGATTTAATTGCCCAGGTCAGAAGTCACGGTCCAGCATCCCTATATCACCGCGACTTTAGAGTTTTTTTTGTACTAGTGTTAATGTGCTATTAATTGTGGTTAATTATTAATCATATTTGATTGTATATCTCGCTTAAATTTTTTTATTTCAGATTATGACAAATTTGATGCATTCTTTTGCTCTTAGAAGAGGTCATCATGTACGTGTTTGTTTTTGTGACTTTAAAAGCTCAAAATAGAAGTTGATTTTTCGTCAAATACCTTATCATCACACTATTTCAAATATGTTAGGCGTCATACAACATCGTGTCATGGCCACAGCCCACAAGCTCACTAAAAACCAATGACTACATGAAATGGGTAGTTTGGTGTAGAGATAATCAGCCATCCATCGTTGACTACGCATGACAACTTGAGCTGGCCGCCATGGAGGATGAGTCCGACTAAACGGTAAAAAAAAAAAGGAGGCAAACAATGAAGAGGGAACGACAAAGGTGTTCTTTTCCTTATTGTGTTAAAGTTCAAAATATGCTCAGTTGGTGCTCTATATGTGGTTTAGTGTAATCTTAATTTGGTATAATCTTAATTTGGTAACACAAAGCCTAGATGGCTTTTAGTGTTTTAGTTTTCTTGTTGTAAATTCTCTTGATAAACAATTTATTAGGTTCTTTTTTTTTTTTTTTTTAACGACGGGCATGAATTAAATAAAAAAAGGCTTATCAAGAGAATTTACAACAAGAAAACTAAAACACTAAAAGCCATCTAGGCTTTGTGTTACCAAATTAAGATTACACCAAAGAGACCAAAATAGATTTTGTGCTTCCGCCGTATTTTTTATCTATATGTATGTGTTGACCTTCATCTCGTCTACCACGTTTGATGGATGAATGATTTTGTAATCGAAAATTCTTTCGTTGCGACCTTTTCAAATAAACCATTGGGCCACGACGATGATTGCATGTAGTAGCTCGTTTAGTGATTTCTTTATCTTTAAAGGGGATCGAGTGTTGTTTGTCCTGGTACCCAAGGTGTGTATTTGTTAAGGACATATGTGTTGGGAAAATTTTCTCCATATGGCCGTATGTATTTGGAGAGGATGAGTTGTGGGGCAATCACTAGACAGCTAGGGTAATGGAAGCCCACGTGTTATGTATTTATTTAATTATTTATCGTCAAGATTATTTCTTGGTGCATGTTTAACATTGAAAATTCATGGAAAGCATAATGGTACTCTCAAATACCTGTCGGGGTTGGTTGGTGCATGTTTAACATTGAGAAGTCATGATCAAAAATGGAAAGATTAGTCAAAAGTAGAGGCCAATGTAGTACAAAGAAATAATAGCTTCTACAGCTAGCTAACTAGGGGTGTAAATGAGTGCAATCCGTTTATGACCTACTCGAGATCGGCATTTGGCATGCTAAAAGCTTGTATCGAGCCGGCTTAAACAAATTATAGTCCTAACTCGACCCTTAATATAAGGGTATTTAATAAACGGGTCAGAGTCTAAGCTTCACCACTCGGGTCATCATCGAGAATCCTCGAAACGTTTCGGGCCTGGGGTAGGAAAAAGTGCCCCCTACAATCCATAAACAACCAAAATCTTTTGATCTTTTGTCAAAATAAATAATTTTTGACAAATAAAAAATTATAACTTTACCATCTATAGGCGCGTAACCGTGGCTCTAATACCACTGATGGGAATCATGGTATCAAAACTTAGGCGGACGCGGTTAATATTTTATAAAAACCGATTTATATATGTAGGGTTAGGTTCACGTACAAATAGCTTTTTCGTACGAACTGTACGAATCAAAGGAAAAAACACGCGGGGTCATGTATAACTAGAGTAATTATATAATTACTCTAGTTATATACGGCCCGCGTGTTTTTCCGTGTTTTTCCTTTGATTCGTACAGTTCGTACGAAAAGTTGTTTGTATTTGATCTTTTGTCTATATATGTATATATATTTATATTTATACTATATTAAAAAGCATGAGTGAAGGATACCCGTAAAATTTAAGTAAATATAACATTTATTGCTTATAGTACAATGCTTGTTGAAGTCATTTAGGGGGTAAATTGTCTTTCTACCCAAATATTACATTGTTAAAGAAATTAATTTAAACATAATTATAAAATTGATGAGGAAATTAACAATAATGTGGTGACTCTTTACATTTATAACCTCCATGTCTTTATTATGTTTTTATCAATGTTATAGTCTTATAAATATTTGTCGTCTATTTGTTATCTAATAATACGGTGACTCTTCACATACATAACTTACATATCTTTCAATGTTTATAGCCTTATAAATATTGATCTTTTATTTGGTATATGAAACATATAAATGAATAAAGTTCTGTCTTCCTTCATTCTTTCTTTCCATACATGATGTCTAGAGTCTTCTTTTCATGTTTATATACTTGTATATTGGTTGCTACTAGATTGTTATTTTCCAACACGTTATTAGCACGAGTTTTCTTGTTGCTCTTCGTTTTAGCAATCTTAATAATGCAGTCTTAAAATCGTATTTGAAGAAGTGCAAACAGGCTGAAAAGTATGATACATGAAGATCAAGTGGTGAAACCATGTATTACATGTTGCCAGCAACACAAGATAGATTTAATGAAATTGACATTCCTTCTGCCTGACAAGTTATTAAATTTAGAATCATTAGTGCTAGGTTTGTTTTTGAAATCGCTTAGTTCTTAGTTTCTTGCTTAAATACTATATTTTACTTGTAATGTAAACCACTAAGTTTTTACTATAATCACACACATACATACATTCATATTCATTTCATGGCTAATTCTTTTATCATTAATTTTGGAGTTGTGTTTATACATAGTTAATAAATTCGGATACATTTGTAAACAAAATAATATTAGACCCACGGGATATGTAAAAATAACAAGTTAATAAATTTGCATAAAAAATTCGTGTCTAAAATTTGTAGCAAAGAACATAGTTAAAAATATCTAGCAAATTTGCATAAAAAATCTCCAGCACAATCTTCATCTTCCATCCCCTGGAAATAATGCTTCCAAACCACCACCCTGTTGTGCACTAAACCATTAACATTTAACAATCCGTCGTCATCCCCATTAAGGCATCTTCTTCATGTTGGAATAAATATATGTGACGTTTGTATATTTATCGATAGCCTTTATTATCATTTGTATAATGCTGATCAATTGTTAATTATCCTAAGCCCAATAACAAGATGAGTCTTTGATGGGCGGACTTGTCATTAGATGGGCCTTGTAGGGTGTCCCCTGGGTATGTATAAAAGTGAGAGCTTACTAGGGAAAATGGTTACACAACTTATTATCATAACACCTCCTAAAGTTTTCACTCCTCCCTCTCTCTCTCTCTAAACTGATTCATCACTCAAGAATCCTAAATCCATCATAACTGCATACCCTAAAGGGAAACCAATCATCCTGACAATCATGTCAACCTCTACTCTCTCAGGATCAATGACGGGTCTCACGAATCTCTCAGGTATTATTATTATTATGTTTTCCATTATTTACAATCAAAACTGATCAACATGTGGTATCAGAGCAATGTTGCTCTATCAGTTTTGATTGTTTTTCATTAAGATCTGGAATTAAAATCGGAAAACAATTATGATTGAAACCTAATAATGTTTTTTAGGGTTCCATATTTTTATTATTTATTTATTTATTTTTCTGGCAAAAAAAAGAGAAATGTATAACAGAACGTTCATATTAATGTTCATATTAATATGGCCGATTGTTTTTTCCATATTAATATGATTGAGGTTTCATATTAATGTTCATTTTTCAAACATGCATATGAAGTTTTTTTCATATTCAAGATAATTGGAAATTTTTATTTTATATGGCCGATTGTTTTTTTAATGTTTTATTAATTTTCGAAATCGGTTAATAAACATTAAGGTTCTCAGATTTCGATTCCAGATTATGCATGTTTATTAAGTTTTGGAATTTTTCGGTTGATGTTCTTTATGTTCTTCAAGAACATCATATTTTTTCAAAAATTCCCTTATGTTTTGGTTCAAGATTGAATCAAATCTTGTTTCTAGTATGTCACACCCTCAAATTCCACATGCGGGGTTTTACCGCGAGGCGCGTGACAAACCAGGATCTAAGTCAACGGTCACAATAAACGACACTATATGATACGTAAAAATGACACAAACAAACCAACAAGTTTTCATAAATAATCCATCGCTGCGGAAGCGTAAAACTTTATTACAATCCAAAATGCAAAAGTACGTAAGTCTGAAAAGCTAAGTAAGATGCATATGAATCCTAGACGCCGTGAGACTCCGTGCGCCTATGATAAGCTGCTACCTCAACGACCTGAGACAAACATGATAAAAACGTCAGCAAATAATGCCGGTGAGTTCACAGGTTTTATGTTAAACGTTTAAGTAATAAAAGCCATCATGTTATCACTATGTTAGAAATGATAGCGTTAGCTAGACGCATGAGTAATATGTAACACTCCGCCCCTCTCACCACCAATATTGTCCGCTTTGCCCGTCCAGAGATCACGGATTTGTTTTTGGTTGCCAAAGTGGAGACTTCCCAGGAGGTCACCCATCCTAGAATTTCTCCCACCTGAGCACGCTTAACTGTGGAGTTCTCCTCTCATCCACTAACATTAAGCCCCAAAACGCGTTGGTGATTTAAGAGGCAAGACATTACTTATGAACCAAGGATCTCTCCTGGCCACGGCCGATGTAGGATTTTCCTAGGGTGTCACATAATACTACTACGACCGGAAACCATTACAGACAACGCTATATGATTTTTGCCCGAAATGATTATGCACTACCATTCCCCGGTAGCGTTATGACCGAGACAATATGCACCCGCCCGGCTCTGAGCCGGCGGGTGGGGTCTGTCAGTCCCAATAGATCTATCCACATTTCCCCCGTTATGCTATCCAGCATATTCATGGTTTCCCCGGGACTTTACGTATAGTATAGCACAAATGAATTAACACTAGTATAACATGATAATTTATGAAATATGTATAAAGCATGTGTCTCCCCCGAAATGTAAAGTGGGGCCGTGAAACTCACCTGATGCTGCTTCCCACACTAAGACAAGTAAACCTGCTCAATAGACGGCACCAAATACCGGTGACCTACCATGACGAGCGTATAAGGTGTTAGACTAACAACTCGTAGGTTGATTAGTCCCTAACAGTCCAGACCATAACCGTGTACATATGAAATGATGTTTAAACGTTTAACCGACCACACCAGACAAGACTCGACATCCCATTGGTGACCCGACATCCCACGTGTTAGCCGAAAGCAAGATATCATGCAACATATGCAATTAAACACTTAATACGCGCAAGAGTTCACCTAATCTAACATATCAGTCAATTAACGTATAACTAAGTCCGAACACGTGTTACCAAGTCATTGGACATGTCACGGGGTTCCTAACATGTTCCTAGGCGTCAATCCGTGTTTCGGGATGTTAAAATATACATATGGCAGCATTACACGCGATTAGGAATCAAACATGTGATTAGGAAAAGTCAACTGGTGATTAGGAGAGTCAAACTAGTGAATAGAATTGTAATCACTAGTAAAATGGGGAATAGAGTTGTAATCACTAGTAAAATGGGGAATAGAGTTGTAATCACTAGTAAAATGGGGAATAGAGTTGTAATCACTAGTAAAATGGGGAATAGAGATGTACTCGCTAGTAAAGTGGCAATAGAGCTCCTACTCGCCTATAGTTCAGGCGATTAGGAGCTAATCGCCTATAATAATGGCGATTAGAACTCCTATTCGCTAGTACTGATCTGTTCCGTCCTTTTTGCGCGTTTAACCCTCCAAATCAGATCTGAAACATGTGTAAACACCCAATATCCAACCCAAAACATTAACCCAACTATTTCAAGCAAAAACCCCTAATTTATCATCACCTTAGCCGTCCCGAATGCATGCGGTTTCCCAAAATAGCATAACTTGCATGTAAGCATCACATCAACATGTAAAACTTATCCTAAATAGCAAATATTCAGATTTCATCACATAACGACGTCATCCGACATTATCCTTGTAACACCCCAACCGATGGCGGAAACATCGAGGTGTCACGTATGAATGATTGTTCAGTAGCTCATGGTAGTACACAAGTTTAAATAATCCTTTAATGTAACACCCCAACCGATGGCGGAAACATCGGGGTGCCACGTAATGATGATTGATCAGTAGCTCATGGTGAATAATAAATTTCATTATTTGATTTACATAAGTTACATACAATTGTTCTACAAGAATTCGTACATCAAATTGAATAAAACTATGCACATATCTTCAAGCAAATCTTCAAGCAAGTAGAACCTGAAACATGTTAAGTTGAAAAATATTTTGGGTCAACAATTGTTGGTGAGAATACATAGGTTTGTGAAAATAAATGATAACGATAGTTTGTACAACATTCAAAGTTGTATGATGATAGAGTATGATACCGACATGTAGCAATGCGTCTTTGTACAACCAAACCTTGTGTCGACTGATGACTAACTCGCAAGTTAGTTAAATGTTATTACTGTTATCGATCATCCCTGAGTCTACGCGGGGGGATGGGTTTGTCAGACCTATAGCGCTATAATCTAAACAGGCGGCTTGATCATTGTTAATGATTGTACTGTGTCTTTTTGTTACAGTCAAATGATAGAATGATGATGTACTTGAATCACAAGTAAATATGAGTAAATGATAGTATAAAATATTTGAACATGTTTCACCCCAAAAATAGTGAAAATAGAGTAAAAGGGGCTATGTAAACTCACCTTAGCAAAAGTGTTATCTCTTGAAAAGTAGAATAATGGTGTTGCCCAAGTATGTCAAGTATCACCCTATAATAAGGTAATAAATAAGTCTATCTAGCCTATAAATGTATACGTTCTAGGGTTTCGAATTTGAGGATAAATGCTTGTTTGATTATTATTAAAAATATTCGACAATTGAGAGAAACTTGGTAAATAAATAACCAAAAATCTTTTTATAAGTTTTAAATCTAAGATAGTCACAAGAATGTGTTTAAAGTATAAAAATAATTTTTACAAAATTATTTTCCTTAAAATAGATTTTTAAATCTATTTATTACAAATTGCCGAAATTTAACTTTAATATTTAAAAATACTAAAATTAAAGAATTATTATTTTAAAAATCATATTTCTGTTCTAAATATTTAAAAATAAATTGTATAAAATTTTGGTGCAAAAATAATAAAAATTGAATTTATTATGATTTAATTATGATTAAAACTAACAAAAATTGATTAAAAATATAAAATAAATGATTTTTCTGAATTAAAAATCATTTCAGTAAAGTTTAACATTGTACAAACTCAGGATAATTTTTGTAGAAATTAATAAAATTGTTTTGATATTTTAATGGATTTTTATAAATATAATAGTATAAAATTGATTTAATTATTATAAATATTAAATAAATGAATTTCAGAAAACTAAAAATTGTAAGTACAACTTTTATATCAGATTTGATAAAAATGATTTTTTTAGAATTTATAAAAAGGTTTTAATAATTAAAAATGAATTTACAAGATTTAATGTAATATATATATATATATATGTATTATTTGGTTTAAAAATGAGAAAATAGTGGAAAAAAGGGTGCCCAAGCCGGGTCTCGAACCCGTATGGCCACGGTTCTCAACATCAGTCACAACCACTTGGCCTAGGCCTGTGGTTGTGATTTATCTCTGTTTAAAAAGAATAAATACCATATGCAGAATGAGTTTATCCCCAATCTAATAACTTCGAACCCTAATTATTGCAATTGCTTGATTCACACATCAATAGCCCAATTAACCTTAGGGCTATTGATGTGTGAGTGCCGAAGGTTATATCCCACAAAAAAAATTGTACTTACAACGATGATATGAATACGATTGCTCGGTTAGTTTAAAAAGTCAAACGTGCTTCAATTATCACGAACAGAGGTTGGTATATGAAGAATTGGGGATTGGGGTAGGATATTCGGCGATGTGAGATGGTCCAGAAGCCTTTAATTTATAGGGAGATGTCTTGGTGTTCGAATTGGTATGTGTTGACCCATCTTTAAATACATACGCGTATAGTGTTTAATTGGGCACCAATTGGTTGTCAATATACGTGTATCACAGTCATAGATGGCCGATAATCACGTATCGTCCACGAGTATTACCATAATTGTGTGATAGATTGATGAATTGATGGACTAGAGGTTGACTGCGAGCTGCCATAAGTGCAGCGATTTAGTAGCAGCAGTAGGAGAAATACCATATATATAATTAAAACGGTGTTAGATCAAGAAATGGCCTGTGGCCCAAGTGGTTTGTGGGTGTGTTGTGGTCACGTCAGGCGCGGGTTCGAAACCCGGGTAAAGCCTTTTATTTTCCCTTTCTTTTTAAGGGAAATAGAAGAAGGGATTTGGGCCGGGGTCTAGTGGGCTCAGGTCTTGGGCTGGGTAAGTGTGTGGGCTGGGCCGAGTTTAAAGAAAGGGTAGGTTGATTTGTGTTGTGGGCTTAATATAATTGAACAAATCTAGTAATTATTTTTATTATTATTATTATTATTATTATTATATATATATACATAATTATCATTGTATAGGGGTTCAAAATATCACCAAAAATAATAGGGCTTGTCGTTTTAATTCGTAACGTATAAATAGTTAAATGCGAAATGTTACAGTCTCCCCTACTTTTAGGAACTTCGTCCCGAAGTTAAGAGAAAACCAGGGTTACAATTGGCCAACTACCGAAAACCTTGATAAAATTTCACACTACCTTAACGTACCTGTAAATTCATGATTACGTTCCGGACCGTAATTACCAATTTACCTTACATTAGGGTTTTGCGTCCTTTTATGACTTTACCGATTGTTGAGCAGGTCTGATAGTCCCCACCAGTCGTTGAGCAGGTGGTAGGGCCTCTCCCGACTGTTGGAAAGACATGATGACCTCTACCAATCGTTAAGTAGGCTGTTTGGTAGTCAACTAATTGTTGTACAAGTAAGTAGGTATGATTAGTTCACATTCAAACAAGCATGCACACAGATGTTATGATAATACTTGAATTTATTACTTGAATCCAAAAAGTGTTAATACATAGAATTAAAGAGGAAAAAGACATCATTCAAATGGTAGAGTTTGCTGTTAAGTAGCTGGAGGGTCTTGATCTCTGTTTAGTTTAGGGCATCGGTTACGGAAGTGATTTGGGTCTCCACATTCATAGCATTGACCATAGTTGTATTGATTAAGGTTAGCAGCTTGAGCATGGTTGGTGGGTTGGTTGGCATTTGGATTTGGGGTCTCACGACACGTGTTGACCAGATGGCCATACCTTCCACAATTGGTGCATATACGACATGCTGAAGCAGTGGGATGATGTCGGTTGCAGGTATTACATAATGGGTGGTTTCCTGTATAAGGTTTCTTCTTAGAAGCTTGTGGAGTGAGGTTTGCATCAGGATCCCTGGTCTTACGTTTCTGGTTCTCAGTGGTTACCGCGGCTACAATACTTGTTTTATTGCCTTTCCGAACTAAGGTCCCGTTCTTTACGTGATTATCAGTTAAGGTAGCTGCTAAACGTTTGGCTTCCTCCAAGGTTGCAGGATTCCTTCCCCACACCGTATCCTGGATTTGCATGGGCAGACCACCGATGTACTTCTCGATGGCTACCGGCAGGGGAGTGACTTTGTGAGGCAACAATAAGCTAAGCTCATGAAAGCGGGTGTTGTAGGCAAGGTTTTCCCCACTATCTTGAGCTAATGTGTGGAACTCATCCTCGAGCTTCTTAACTTCATTGCGAGGACAAAACTCTTCCTTCATGACCTCCTTGACTTGGTCCCATGTCATAGCAAGAGCAACTTCGGCCCCACGAGTACGCTTTTCTTCATTCCACCAAGTGAGTGCTCGTTTGTGAAGAACACTCATGGCATAACGGACCTTAAAGTTGTCGGGGCACTCACTGTTGATGAAGGTATTCTCAATACCCTCAAACCATTGGAGGAGTCCTGTAGCTCCTTCTTCTCCACTGAACTTTGGGGGATTACAAGAGTTGAAATGCTTAAGGGTGCAGGCTGGGGGTCCATTACCATTGCCATTGCCGTTCCCGTTCCCGTTCCCGTTGCCGTGACCATTCCCGTTGTCGTTCAGTTGGATGACCTGAGCGAGTAAGTTGGGAACCAGAGTTGCGATTTGCTGCGCCATTTGTTGAGAAATGATTGCAGCCAATTGGGCATCAACACCATTGTTGTTGTGGTTAGGAACTTGGTCATGGTTATGGTTATCACCACCTTCTTCGTGGTTCTCACCATTGCTGTTGCGAGTGCTGCGACGTGGAGGCATGATCTGTAAGAGACACAGTGAAATGAGTGAGATTATATAAGGAATGTAATCATTTATTCATTAATTAAAACGAATAAACGAAAACGTTGACTTATCAAAGATTCTAAATTCTAATAACATATGAAGACGTGCTTTAGCCTATAAGTGAACACTCATCCCGAGAATTCCCAGGTAGGCATCCGGGTCCCTCGTCTGATTGGGATATATGCGCAATGCCAGCCTAGACAGAAGACTCAGAATACAGGCGTTCACCCTTCCAGATTGCACATGTTCGTTATTAAAATCCAGAACTTCGACGAGATCTCAAGGTGGTTCAGGTTAAACCTGAGGATTTGCCTTATTAGTCTAAGAGTGAATCCAGTGATGAAGAGCATCCTTCTTGTAGGAATGAAAGTAGGTACATGAAGTAGGAGGAAGATAGAGAATAGCAAGCAAAAGAAGCAAGTACTGGTTAAATCCTATGGTTATAGACTAGATTATTTCTCTAATAACCTAATTCCCTATAACCATGGCTCTGATACCAATCTGTAACACCCCAACCGATGGCGGAAACATCGGGGTGCCACGTAATGATGATTGATCAGTAGCTCATGGTGAATAATAAATTTCATTATTTGATTTACATAAGTTACATACAATTGTTCTACAAGAATTCGTACATCAAATTGAATAAAACTATGCACATATCTTCAAGCAAATCTTCAAGCAAGTAGAACCTGAAACATGTTAAGTTGAAAAATATTTTGGGTCAACAATTGTTGGTGAGAATACATAGGTTTGTGAAAATAAATGATAACGATAGTTTGTACAACATTCAAAGTTGTATGATGATAGAGTATGATACCGACATGTAGCAATGCGTCTTTGTACAACCAAACCTTGTGTCGACTGATGACTAACTCGCAAGTTAGTTAAATGTTATTACTGTTATCGATCATCCCTGAGTCTACGCGGGGGGATGGGTTTGTCAGACCTATAGCGCTATAATCTAAACAGGCGGCTTGATCATTGTTAATGATTGTACTGTGTCTTTTTGTTACTGTGACACCCGGCAAATTCTGGTTAACAACGTTGTCTAGATGAAAGTCTACCTTAGCGAGTCACGCGTATATTGTACTTAACTGGGTTAGTTAAGTCGGGTTATGGTTCGGGAACTATTGGTTAGTCTAGAAGATCATTGGATGTTGGTCTAGAGGTTCGTTAGATGTCAGTCCTTAACCAAGTGTACAAACGGTGACGATTTGTAGGATCGTCAGGACATACGGAACGTACGAGTCTCGAGTCCCGGGAATTGGTGAACGAGTGTAAATATGTGTATTTACTTGTGTTATGTGTTTACAATCATTATGTGACTTGTCGGTACGTGAATATGCATTAACATATGTTAAAACGGGGTTTAACGCGCAAAACACACGAAACCAGCCCCTATAGGCGAGTAGGAAGGCCTAATCGCCTATAGGGGAGGCGAGTAGGCAAACTTAGGGGCGAGTAGGGGCTACTCGTGTGCCCTTAGGGGCGAGTAGGCCCCAATTGCCTGAACAATCAGGCGATTAGGATTCCTAATCGCCTGAAACTGCTGCATACTCGCTAGTAACGGGCTGGACGACTAAAAACGACTATAAATACCATACTTAACCTCCTAAACTTCATTATACCAACCCTAGTCGTCCCATAACCCGCCCCAACACATAAACAACCTCTGGAAGGCGATTTTTGATCAAAACTCAAGGTTTCAAGCTTGAATCATCATATTTTCATAATCCTAAGGTTTGATTTTCATCCATAACTCTTTATAAACGTTTTTAATCAATCCCTAATGGTCCAGACCTGTTCTTAAACGAAAAAGCTTTCTGAAAATCGTCAATAAGGGTTGTTAATCGGATTATAGCTAATATGCATGCATTATGAGTGTATATGATTAGAAAGCTAGGGTTTTTATGATTCATGATGATGATTTGATATGTTATTATGATAGATCAGTATTGATATTGATATTATGATGATAGGAATCTCAGTAATTGGATATTAGGGTTATGATTACGCGTGTTAGTATGATGCTGCATGCTATGTGAATAGGTGTTTGGATTACTTGGTTGCATGCAGGACTGATTATACGAGGTTTAACGAAGGATTTTGGGTTAAACATGTTTAGGATAGTGTTTGGGATGATATTGGGTGGTTACACACGTTCTGGATCTGATTTGGAGCGTTAAACGCGCGAAAAACCGGAACAGCAAGGTTACAGGCGAGTAGCATTCCTAATCGCCTATGTTATAGGCGAGTAGGGTGCTAATCGCCTATAACACAGGCGAGTAGAGGCCTACTCGTGTGAAAGATCAGGTGATTAGCCCTAATTGCCTATAAGTTCATGTGAATAGCCCTAATTGCCTATAAGTTCATGTGAATAGCCCTAATTGCTAGTAAGTTCAGGTGAATAGCCCTAATTGCCTATAATAGAGGCGAGTAGGATTCCTAATTGCTAGTTGACCAACCTAATTGCTAGTTGACTTTTCCTAATCGCGTGTACTGCTGCTGTAAGTGTAAATTAGCATTCCGAGACCCGATTTAACATGTAGTAACATGCTAGGAACCCCGTAACATGTCTAATAACTTGGTAACATATATTTGGATGTATTTCGGTGATACGTGAACTATGTGCTATAACTTGTTGTGCGTTAACGTATGTTAAGTGTACTTGCGTTATTGTATGTTTTGGAGCGTAAACATAACACGGGGAGTCTCGGGTCACCAATGGGATGTCGAGTCTTGTACTTTGGGTCAGTTAAACAGTCACGGTGTTTTCAAACGAACTTGGTTATGGTCTGGACATCTAGGGACTAATTAACCTACGGGTTATTAGTCTAAGTACTTGTAACTGTCGTATGTTAGGTCGCCGCTTTACGGGACTAGCATAGCAGCTGAGTTTACTCGGGTTAAGGAGTAACGCAACTTAAGGTGAGTTTACGGCCCCTCTTTTAAACTGGTTTTATACTTTCGGGGGAGAAAACATGTGTTAAAACGATTATTTGGTAACTACTGTCATACTATGGGTTTCTCTTGTGTACTACACGATCTTTGGAAGTCCCGGGGGGAACCATGAATGTGCGGGTTTGCACAACGGGGAAATGTGAATAGCGCTATTGGGAGTGACCAACCCCGCTCGTCGACTTGGAGGGTCGGCGGGTGCATATTGTCTCAAACAGGAACAACATGAACAACAGGAACTACATCGGGCATACTTTTGGTATTCGCGTTAGTAATGGTTTTCCAATCGTGGTAGTAACAAAACGTACGCCTAGCTAGCGTATACTGGTTTTCGATTTATTATAGTATGGACAGGTGGACTTGGTACTTGGATACAAAACCTGTAAACTCACCAGCATTTTTGTGCTGACGTAAACTTTTACATGTTTTCTCAGGTCGCTAAGGTAGCACGACTGGACTAGGGCGCACGCGTCTGCACGGCGTCTAACTAGGGTTGCATGGTCTTTTGAACGTTGAACTATTATTTCATTGTTGGGATACTGTTTTTGAATAAGCTTCCGCTGTAAACGGGATTTTTAAACTATGTTTTGAAATTGCATTTATATTCATTTAGACTTGTTTATTGTGATCGTTGGTTTGGATCCTGGTTTGTCATGCGCCTCGCGGTAAAACTCCGCAAGTGGATTTTGAGGGTGTGACAGATTGGTATCAGAGCCAATGGTTATAGTGAACTAGGACTGCATGTAGAGTCTAGTCTATAGCCGAGTCGCACACACTAGACGATCACATGGTACTAAACGATATAGTGGTATACGTATGGTCTTGTCGGGGTGTCTCTAAATCGTTGGTCTTTCTACGTTACATCATCCGTTCTATCTTAGGTTGGGTTACTTGTTTTCTAGGCAGTGTGGTCTGTTGGAGTAACTCGTGTGCTCTTGAGATTTGTCCAAGGCTCGGACATCTCCCTTCGCACTCCAATAGAAACACTTGTCATAAACTACCGTAGTATTACGGTGTGTAGCTAAGAGTCTATGTTCGGTGATTTGAACTTTGAACTAGGAGAACACTGGGAGGACCATGTAGAGCGTTTTATCATTTTGGGTGCACACAAAATCATAAAACGAAATGCATGGAAGCCCTAGTGAGCTCTGGGTTTGAGGGGATAGTCCTGGATTGGATCTGGCTTTGATCTTGTGAACATTAGTGGTTATCTTTAACTGCGAAACTAAATTTTCTCGTTCTTTCTGCCAGAATCATGTCTGGAGTGCGTGGAGGACGTGGAGGTGGTCGCAATGGTGGACGTGGTGGTGGTCGCGGTGGTGCTGGTGGTCGTGGTGGAGGTATTAACCTATCGCAGGCTGATCTGAACAACTTACTCCAAGCTGCCTTTCAGTTAGGGCACAACGGTGGTGGTAAGTTGATTTATCCATTTTCTTTGCCTCATTGGTGAACCTTGTTTACGTTATTCGTAGTTCTCATACGTTTCATTTCAGGTGGTCCTGTTGACCCACCCCCACCCATGTGCACCTACAAGATGTTCCGGGACTGTAAGCCCCAGGAATTCTCTGGCACTGAGGGTGCAGTGAGCTTGCTTAGGTGGTTGGAGAAAGTGGAGTCGGTATTTCTGATGTGTAACTGTCTCCCAGAAGATCGGGTAAAGTATTCTGCTGCGTTATTTCAGGACGTGGCACTGACTTGGTGGAATGGCATCACCCAGAATATGGGTATTGGGGAGGCATATGCTATGCCATGGGAGAATTTTGTGCAGTTGCTGAAGCGTGAGTATTGTCCGAGGGAAGAGGTACAGAAGCTGGAGCATGAGGTGTGGAACCTCAAGATGACTGGGTCGGAAATTGAGAAGTATACTGTGAGGCGGAATGAGTTGGCAGTGCTGTGTCCCGATCTGCACGTGCCAGAATATCGTAGAATTGAACACTATGTCTCAGGGTTAGTGCCGGAAATTGCAGGGTTAGTGGCCGCGGGAAATCATCCTACGTATGCAGAGGTAGTTCGATCGGCCCATAGGATGACCAACTTAAAGGTGAATGAGGGGATTTTTCCTGCGAAGGGTTCGACTGTTAAGGCTCCAGAGAACAACAAGCGCAAGTGGGAAAATGACGGGAAAGGATCTGGGTCAGCACAGCAGGGTAAAAGGTTTGATAATGGGGGTTCATCTTCTTCGGGTAACAAGCAGGGTGGTTATGCGGGAAAACTGCCCAAATGCAACAAGTGTGGACGCCATCATCAAGGGAACTGCGACAGTAACCGTTGTCACCGCTGCCAGCGAACAGGCCACTATGCTAAAGATTGTCGGGCTACACTTCCATCGACTCAGGCTCCGACTAACAGCTCAGTTCCGACTACTCATGGGACTACAGGGAAACAGGGATGCTACAACTGTGGTGACACTGGGCATTACAAGAAGGATTGCCCAAAACTGAAGCAGGGTGGGAACAACGGGAATGGGAACAACGGGGGCGGCAGCAGAAATGCACGTGCCTTCGTCATTGGAGCCGCTGAGGCTAGACAGGACCCTGACACAGTCACCGGTACGTTTCTTCTCAATAATCGTTCTGTTAGCGTGTTATTTGATTCTGGTGCCGACAAGAGTTTTGTATCCATGGATGTTAGTCGACTGCTAGATGTAGTACCCGTACCATTAGAGACCAAGTATATTATTGAGTTGGCTGACGGTAAAACGATTGAAGCTACTAGTGTCCTTCGGGAGTGTCAATTAGAGTTGTCGGGTTTATCGTTCCCCATCGACCTTATGCCGGTACCTTTGGGTAGTTTTGACGTTGTGGTAGGAATGGATTGGTTATCTTTGTATCGCGCGGAGATTGTCTGTTACGATAAGGTTATTCGGATTCCTCTCCCTGATGGAGAATTCCTTTCTGTGTACGGTATCAAGGGTGGTGTTCCGCTAAACATCATCTCTAGCATGAAAGCCCTTAAGTGTCTTCGAAAGGGTTATCCAGCCGTTTTGGCGCTTTTATCTGTTTCCTCTAGTGAGGAAAAGAAGATCGACGACATTCCGGTGGTACGCGAGTTTCTTGATGTTTTTCCCGATGATTTATCTGGTCTTCCCCCTCATCGTCAAGTCGAGTTTGGTATTGATCTTGTACCAGGGGCTGCTCCTATTGCTCGGGCCCCCTACCGTCTTGCACCTCCCGAGATGCAGGAATTGTCTAGTCAGTTACAGGAACTCTTGGACAAGGGTTTCATCCGACCAAGTTCTTCCCCTTGGGGAGCCCCGATTTTATTTGTTAAGAAGAAGGATGGGAGTTTCCGATTGTGCGTAGACTACAGAGAACTGAACAAATTGACCGTCAAGAACCGTTATCCTCTTCCACGTATTGATGATCTATTCGACCAGCTTCAGGGTTCTAGTTATTATTCCAAGATCGATTTGAGGTCCGGTTATCACCAGCTGCGCGTCAGGGAGGCTGACGTTGCCAAGACTGCTTTTCGAACACGTTATGGCCATTTCGAATTCTTGGTCATGCCTTTCGGTCTCACGAACGCGCCGGCGGTTTTCATGGACTTGATGAACCGCGTCTGTAAACCCTATCTGGACAAATTCGTCATTGTATTTATTGATGACATTCTGATCTACTCCAAGAACGAAACCGAACACGGGGAACATCTGCGGTTAGTTTTGGAACTCTTGCGACGGGAACAACTTTACGCCAAGTTCTCAAAGTGTGACTTTTGGTTACGCGAAGTTCAATTCCTAGGACATGTGGTTAATGAACTAGGGATTCATGTCGATCCCGCTAAAATCGAAGCGATCAAGGACTGGGGAGCACCAAAGACGCCAACTGAGGTGCGGCAATTCCTAGGCCTTGCGGGCTACTATCGTCGTTTCATTCAGGGGTTCTCGAAGATTGCTCAACCCCTCACCACTCTCACTCAGAAGGATAAGAAATTCGACTGGGGTGAACCACAAGAGTCTGCGTTTGAGGAACTGAAGTCTAAACTGTGTTCTGCTCCTATTTTGTCTTTACCTGAGGGTCCTGATGATTTCGTTGTCTACTGTGATGCTTCTATTCATGGTCTCGGTTGCGTGTTGATGCAACGCGAGAAAGTGATTGCGTATGCTTCTCGTCAACTCAAAGTGCACGAGAAGAACTACACAACTCATGATTTAGAGTTGGGTGCAGTGGTATTCGCGTTGAAAATTTGGAGACATTACTTGTACGGTACCAAATGCACCATCTACACCGATCACAAGAGTCTCCAACACATTTTCGACCAACAACACTTGAACATACGGCAGCGTCGCTGGATTGAACTTTTGAACGACTATGATTGTGCTATTAAGTACCATCCTGGCAAGGCGAATGTTGTAGCAGACGCCTTGAGCAGGAAGGAATCTACTAAACCTCGTCGCGTTCGGGCGTTGCAGCTCACTATTCATTCATCGTTACCTGATCAACTCCGTTCTGCCCAATTGGAAGCTTTGAAGGAGGAAAACCTTAAAGCTGAAACTATGCACGGTGCCGACAAGCACCTAGAGCGAAGGTCTGATGGCCTGCACTATTTCGCAGAACGTATATGGGTTCCTTTGTTCGGGGGACAACGGGAGCTTGTCCTTGATGAGGCTCATAAGTCCCGGTATTCTATTCATCCTGGTTCGGATAAGATGTACCAAGATCTGAAGGTGCTTTACTGGTGGCCAAACATGAGGTCGGACATAGCCTCATACGTGAGCAAATGCTTGACCTGTGCTAAGGTCAAGGTGGAATACCAGAAACCGTCGGGTCTCCTGCAACAACCTGAAATTCCGGAATGGAAATGGGAACGGATTACTATGGATTTTGTCACACAACTTCCTAAATCACCAAGCGGGAACGACAAGATATGGGTGATTGTCGATCGGTTGACGAAATCAGCTCATTTTCTTGCTATTAAGGAGACCGACACCATGGATCGTTTGGCTCGTCTTTACTTGAAGGAAGTTGTTTCTAAGCACGGGGGTACCAGTTTCTATTATCTCGGATCGTGACTCCCATTTTACTTCTCACTTCTGGAAGTCTTTGCACAAGGCTTTGGGTACCCAACTAGACATGAGTACGGCTTATCATCCACAGACTGACGGTCAGAGTGAGCGCACGATTCAAACTTTGGAAGACATGCTGCGGGCATGTGTGATCGATTTTGGAAAGGGTTGGGAAGCTCATCTACCGTTAGTAGAATTCTCGTACAATAACAGTTATCACACGGGCATCAAGGCTGCTCCGTTCGAAGCACTGTACGGACGGAAATGCCGTTCTCCTCTTTGTTGGGCTGAAGTGGGTGAGAGTCAACTCACTGGGCCTGAACTAGTGTACGAAACTTCAGAAAAGATCGTACAGATTCGAAATCGGTTGGCGGCGGCACGGGACCGGCAAAAGAGTTATGCTGATCAGCGTCGCAAACCACTGGAGTTCCAAGTCAATGACAAGGTACTTCTAAAAGTCTCACCGTGGAAGGGCGTCATACGCTTTGGGAAGCGTGGCAAACTCAATCCGCGATATGTCGGCCCATTTACGATCCTGGAACGGATTGGGCCGGTGGCATATCGACTTGATCTACCGACGGAGCTCGGTAACGTACATAACGTCTTTCACGTGTCAAACTTGAAGAAGTGTCTGGCTGACGAGTCTCTCATCGTTCCACTAGAAGAGATCAAGGTTGATGATCGTCTTCGGATTGTGGAAGAACCTGTGGAGATCCTTGATTACAAGATTCGTAGCCTGCGTCACAGCAAGATTCGTATCGTTAAGGTTCGGTGGAACTCGGACCGGGGACCGGAATATACATGGGAACGGGAGGATCAGATGAAGTCTAAGTATCCTCATCTTTTTCTTAAGGAAGCGTTCGAGTCGAGACATGTCTCTTCGGCAGCTGAATGAATCTCGGGTCGAGATTCCTTTTAACGTGGGGATGATGTGACAACTCGGGTAAATCCCTCTTTTGGTTTCTATCTTTTTGTTTGTTTCCTTCGTTATTTCTTTTGTCCTTTTGGTACTTGTGCAATTTTCGGGACGAAAATTCTTTTAACGTGGGGATGATGTGACACCCGGCAAATTCTGGTTAACAACGTTGTCTAGATGAAAGTCTACCTTAGCGAGTCACGCGTATATTGTACTTAACTGGGTTAGTTAAGTCGGGTTATGGTTCGGGAACTATTGGTTAGTCTAGAAGATCATTGGATGTTGGTCTAGAGGTTCGTTAGATGTCAGTCCTTAACCAAGTGTACAAACGGTGACGATTTGTAGGATCGTCAGGACATACGGAACGTACGAGTCTCGAGTCCCGGGAATTGGTGAACGAGTGTAAATATGTGTATTTACTTGTGTTATGTGTTTACAATCATTATGTGACTTGTCGGTACGTGAATATGCATTAACATATGTTAAAACGGGGTTTAACGCGCAAAACACACGAAACCAGCCCCTATAGGCGAGTAGGAAGGCCTAATCGCCTATAGGGGAGGCGAGTAGGCAAACTTAGGGGCGAGTAGGGGCTACTCGTGTGCCCTTAGGGGCGAGTAGGCCCCAATTGCCTGAACAATCAGGCGATTAGGATTCCTAATCGCCTGAAACTGCTGCATACTCGCTAGTAACGGGCTGGACGACTAAAAACGACTATAAATACCATACTTAACCTCCTAAACTTCATTATACCAACCACATCGGGGTGCCACGTAATGATGATTGATCAGTAGCTCATGGTGAATAATAAATTTCATTATTTGATTTACATAAGTTACATACAATTGTTCTACAAGAATTCGTACATCAAATTGAATAAAACTATGCACATATCTTCAAGCAAATCTTCAAGCAAGTAGAACCTGAAACATGTTAAGTTGAAAAATATTTTGGGTCAACAATTGTTGGTGAGAATACATAGGTTTGTGAAAATAAATGATAACGATAGTTTGTACAACATTCAAAGTTGTATGATGATAGAGTATGATACCGACATGTAGCAATGCGTCTTTGTACAACCAAACCTTGTGTCGACTGATGACTAACTCGCAAGTTAGTTAAATGTTATTACTGTTATCGATCATCCCTGAGTCTACGCGGGGGGATGGGTTTGTCAGACCTATAGCGCTATAATCTAAACAGGCGGCTTGATCATTGTTAATGATTGTACTGTGTCTTTTTGTTACAGTCAAATGATAGAATGATGATGTACTTGAATCACAAGTAAATATGAGTAAATGATAGTATAAAATATTTGAACATGTTTCACCCCAAAAATAGTGAAAATAGAGTAAAAGGGGCTATGTAAACTCACCTTAGCAAAAGTGTTATCTCTTGAAAAGTAGAATAATGGTGTTGCCCAAGTATGTCAAGTATCACCCTATAATAAGGTAATAAATAAGTCTATCTAGCCTATAAATGTATACGTTCTAGGGTTTCGAATTTGAGGATAAATGCTTGTTTGATTATTATTAAAAATATTCGACAATTGAGAGAAACTTGGTAAATAAATAACCAAAAATCTTTTTATAAGTTTTAAATCTAAGATAGTCACAAGAATGTGTTTAAAGTATAAAAATAATTTTTACAAAATTATTTTCCTTAAAATAGATTTTTAAATCTATTTATTACAAATTGCCGAAATTTAACTTTAATATTTAAAAATACTAAAATTAAAGAATTATTATTTTAAAAATCATATTTCTGTTCTAAATATTTAAAAATAAATTGTATAAAATTTTGGTGCAAAAATAATAAAAATTGAATTTATTATGATTTAATTGTGATTAAAACTAACAAAAATTGATTAAAAATATAAAATAAATGATTTTTCTGAATTAAAAATCATTTCAGTAAAGTTTAACATTGTACAAACTCAGGATAATTTTTGTAGAAATTAATAAAATTGTTTTGATATTTTAATGGATTTTTATAAATATAATAGTATAAAATTGATTTAATTATTATAAATATTAAATAAATGAATTTCAGAAAACTAAAAATTGTAAGTACAACTTTTATATCAGATTTGATAAAAATGATTTTTTTAGAATTTATAAAAAGGTTTTAATAATTAAAAATGAATTTACAAGATTTAATGTAATATATATATATATATATGTATTATTTGGTTTAAAAATGAGAAAATAGTGGAAAAAAGGGTGCCCAAGCCGGGTCTCGAACCCGTATGGCCACGGTTCTCAACATCAGTCACAACCACTTGGCCTAGGCCTGTGGTTGTGATTTATCTCTGTTTAAAAAGAATAAATACCATATGCAGAATGAGTTTATCCCCAATCTAATAACTTCGAACCCTAATTATTGCAATTGCTTGATTCACACATCAATAGCCCAATTAACCTTAGGGCTATTGATGTGTGAGTGCCGAAGGTTATATCCCACAAAAAAAATTGTACTTACAACGATGATATGAATACGATTGCTCGGTTAGTTTAAAAAGTCAAACGTGCTTCAATTATCACGAACAGAGGTTGGTATATGAAGAATTGGGGATTGGGGTAGGATATTCGGCGATGTGAGATGGTCCAGAAGCCTTTAATTTATAGGGAGATGTCTTGGTGTTCGAATTGGTATGTGTTGACCCATCTTTAAATACATACGCGTATAGTGTTTAATTGGGCACCAATTGGTTGTCAATATACGTGTATCACAGTCATAGATGGCCGATAATCACGTATCGTCCACGAGTATTACCATAATTGTGTGATAGATTGATGAATTGATGGACTAGAGGTTGACTGCGAGCTGCCATAAGTGCAGCGATTTAGTAGCAGCAGTAGGAGAAATACCATATATATAATTAAAACGGTGTTAGATCAAGAAATGGCCTGTGGCCCAAGTGGTTTGTGGGTGTGTTGTGGTCACGTCAGGCGCGGGTTCGAAACCCGGGTAAAGCCTTTTATTTTCCCTTTCTTTTTAAGGGAAATAGAAGAAGGGATTTGGGCCGGGGTCTAGTGGGCTCAGGTCTTGGGCTGGGTAAGTGTGTGGGCTGGGCCGAGTTTAAAGAAAGGGTAGGTTGATTTGTGTTGTGGGCTTAATATAATTGAACAAATCTAGTAATTATTTTTATTATTATTATTATTATTATTATTATATATATATACATAATTATCATTGTATAGGGGTTCAAAATATCACCAAAAATAATAGGGCTTGTCGTTTTAATTCGTAACGTATAAATAGTTAAATGCGAAATGTTACATTTAATACATTACAATATTGAATTACATTAAAGTCTACATCAAGTAATCAACAAAGCTTCAAATATCTCCTCATGCTAGCTCTAGACTTCAAGCATCAGTATTTCCTGTTGAGTTTGGAAAATGGGGGGGGTCAACTAGAAGTTGGTGAGAATACATAATCCATGTTAAGCAAATAGTTTAAGTATAAAAGTTTAGCAATTCGTATGTCTATCGTAAATTTAAGTCTACATGAATAGTATAATATGTTGACATAATCAAACCTCCGACTAGTTTAGGTCCATCCCGTCATCTACGGTTCACCTTAGTAATATGTTGAACGATAACAATCACCCACGTTACCTATGTAGGAGGTATACGTATCCGGATGGGGTTGTCAATCCAATAGATCTATTATTAAGTATCGCCGGCTTGGCCATAGCTAATGATTATGTAAATGTTGAAACTCGTTGAAACTGTTGACTAATTCATGAGGCAATAAAGTTTACTACTAGACATGCATGTTGAATTGCTTAAATAATTGTTGCAAGTATAAAGAATCGCATAAACATGGTTACGTAAACTCACCTGAAGTGTATCATGAAAGAATAGCAAACAATGTCTGAAGCTGGGTTAATTGAATCTCTTGTACCCTATTTCAAGTAAAGGATACCCTTAATTCTAATGCAAATAAGCGTGTTTCGTTTCTTGGTTGTAAAGATAGTTTATCCAACTACCTAGACTCGTATTGTAAACAATACGTGTCTTAATGTGTATAATTTAACTAACCGATAGGAACTTGGTTTTGTTTCTCGAAAATAAATGCGTACGTATAGTTATTTGAAATAAATACTTTAATATATTATTCAAGGTCGCGTCTTGATGTTATAGTTAAAGACATATTTTGTATTAAGAAACTAATATTTGTGTGACTTGACTCGGATGTTAACTTGTTTCGCAGGTTGGATAGTGTATAATTATTAGGTATATATATATATATATATATATATATATATATATATATATTTCTAGTATGATAAAGTATGGTTCGCTAATAAAATTTATTTGTAATACATAGCTTTATTTGTACAAGGTAATAGGTTTGACCATCCAATATGCTGCTTATATTTTGTAAAAATTTGGGCAGAGTCTCCTCTGTTTTTGTAAAAAACCAGACAACTCACGTCGTCTATATTATCCCAAAAATCAATCGTCCAATATTCTAAACACATCAACTAAGCCTTTAAACATGACGAATGGTTTCACTTATTAAAACTATATTAGTGAGAACTAAACACTTTGATAAGTAAAGGTATACATACATGGTTGACATTTGATTAAATCTCGCGACAATAAGTAAAATATTTTTTTTTAGTCACAAGTCGGTTCGGTTCGTTACAAGCGTAGGCGCCGTTAATGTTTTATATTTAGAATGATATTATATTTATATAAGTAAATACAATGTAGCGCGAAATGAACGAATCAAGATAAGGCGCGCGTTATACCTTCCCGAAAATAGACTCGCGAATCTACACGTACACGCCTCGAATCGAGTTGACTGATCTGGCCCGGCTTGACCGCTGACTGGAGTTGACCAGCTTTGACTGAAGGTTGACCAAAGTTGACCGACTCGTTTTTGTGTTCGACCGGCCCGGTATCACTACCGTCGTGACCATCATATCCAGAAAAATAACATCACGACTACGAGCCTTGAACTCGGACCGCTAAAGATTAGCAATGCACCAAGCGAAGCTGAACAATAGTGCCAGGAAAGAAAACAAATCATAACTTATTATTGAGACCAACATCCAATCAAACCTGCCATTGTTGCTGCACCATAACCAATACCATCACCCGTCACCTGCGCCATAACTGAGACCAATACCCATCGTTTCCCCAACAACGGTCCGTTCCTGGTAACCACTACATCCCTAAACGAATAACATGGGTTGAACCATAACAGGAGTGTGTCGGGTCAGAGGTAGAGGGTTGGGTTGTGACCTGAACTTGCCGCCGCTGCTGTTGGTTTGTGCCTCCGTGTCATCCTCGTCCATTGCTGATGTTGTGGAGATGCTATTGTTGTTTTTGGCCGGGAAGAGGGGCGGCACTGGTGGATTTCCCCGGATCCGGTCATCGGTCAAGGAAAGAGAGGAAAGTGTGAAAGGTTGGAGGTGGTTGGCGGCGGCGACACCTAGGGTGAGAGGGAGGTTAGATGTGGTGGTGCAACAGTGGCTCGGGTGGCTGCTGCCGTAGGTGGTGGTTGTTGTTGTCTGCAGATCTAAAGTAGGAGATAAGAGAGAGGTGCGGGAGAGGAGAGAGAGGGGTGTTTGGCGGATCAGTGCGTGGGAGGGAGGGGTGTTTGGCGGTGGTTCATGGTGGCTCAGGGGTGTGTTTGTCGCTGCTCTAGAGGGAAGAAGAGATGAGGTGAATATTAGAGGTGAGGGAGAGTTCTGCAATGAGTTTCTTGGTCAAGACAAGGTTCTATTAATAATATTATTGTTGTTAAGGAAATGTTTAAATCATTTGACCATTGTATGGTCAAACATGTCAAAAAATTTGGGAACCAATTAATGAGATTGAGAGTGATATATGCAAATTTATGAGTTGGATCTGACGCGTCTTGTGGGTCATGCATGGTGGTGAGCTAGGTTAAGTGGTTGGGTACCGCGTATACGAGCCAGTTACTGACTCGGTCTCGTTGTAACTTGTTTAATCGCTAAAATAGAATTTTGTTAAATTTATTTATATAAACCAACTTAAAGCGAGTGGTTGGACTATTCATTTGTTATAATATATGTTTAGTCGCGTTTAGAAATTTACAAGGATACAGGCCGGTTAACCAGTATGTTATTACTTACAAATGCGTTAATTAAATTTATTAATGGAAAAAGAATGTACTTCTTGCTAATAAGGTATTATTGTTAACGAATTAACGAATCGTTTTAAAAATAAAATATTATTATTATTATTCGAGAACGCTGGGCGTTACAATCCTACTATTCTAGCATCATCCTAGAGTAAACCCTAACCTCAACAATCAACAAAACACAACATATCATCATCAATCCACCATACTCACTCAAACGGGTCAAAACGCCTAATATCAATATTACACATCTATGAACCTTCAAACTCCTAGGTTATCATCATATTAACTTATTTAGATCAGAAACATAATAATAACACAAGAACAATCATGTTTAAACGATAAAAATCCTATCTTGCATGAATACATCACATATAACAAGTATAGATATTTGGGTTTGTTTTGAAACTGATTTTAATGAGTTTTCAAAGACATAAATGTTTATAAATCAGGTCTGGACCTTTAGGGATCAAAACAATATCATTATAAAGGTTTGGGATGAAGAACACACCTTGAAATGGTGAGATTATGGGGTGTAAGGCTTCAAAATGTGATTTCTTGCTCAAAAACGTGTTGTAGAGGTTGGATAAGGTGTGGGGTGGCTTTGGGGTGTATTAGGGTTTCACAAATGGTGTTTTGAAACATAAGTGTGGTATTTATAGGCGTTTTTAGTCGTCACATTCAGATATGGCGAGTATGCTTCTGCAACAGGCGAGTAGGGCTCCTACTCGCCAGTTTACATGCGAGTAGGGCCTACTCGCATGTTGTAATCGCCTCTTTATAGGCGAGTAGGGCTAATTGCATGCCCTATTCGCCTGATACTTCCCGTACTCGCCCTCAGCATTTTATTTTAGGTTTTTGGCGCGTTAAACACTATTTTAACATATATAAACACGTTTTCACCTATCGACAAGTCATATAATGATTATAAGTATATAATGCATGATAACTAACACGTTCCCATCCGATCACCAATTCCCGGGACCCGAGACTTGCGTGTGCGCAATAAGCCCGATGATTCTACAAATCACCAATCCTTGTACACGTGGTTATGGACCGACACCCAATGATCCCTTGGACCATTGTAACGACTCCCGATGATTCCCGAATCATCGACACGACTCAACCGACCCGGTCAAGTATGATATTAAGTAGTTGTTTTCAATGTTTTCGTTGAGGTAGACTCGTATGTATGCAAAGTATGAAACGTATGTATGTAAAGTATGAAACGTATGTATGTAAAGTATGAAAAGTATTCATCAGAATATGCCGGGTGTCACATCATCCCCCAGTTGAAAGAATTTTCATCCCGAAATTTTCCCGAAGTCGAAGAGAACGAAGCGATAAAAAGAAAAATTTTCCCGGTCGTCACATAGTATTATAGGAAATTCAATCTCCATAAATTTTTTGAAATCTTGTTGATAAAATTCAAATTTCAAAATATTATGAAATTTAGGAGATAATTAGTTCCTATCTAATGATGGAAACAAGATTTAATTAAATCTCTGATTTTTGAACCACCTAACTTTATCACTTTTAGTTCTCGATAATAATAGCTAGTTTTCGGTTTTAAAGATTAATAATTAAGTTCTCGAAGGATCCCTCAGTTCATGCATTCAGGTTCTCGGCTTTTAGTTCTCGGTTATAAAGTTTTTGATCAGGTTCACGGACAGGAGTTCTCGGTCAAGGTCTTCTACTTTGAAAACCCATGATGTTTTCGAGATTCCATAGTTTTTCCGAGAACCTATCTTATTTATCGAGAACTATTATGTATTCGAGAACCAATAGTTATTCGAGAACTATTAAAGAATCCGAGAACTATTAAAGTTATCTGAAAACTTAAGTTATTCGAGTACTCATAATATATTCGAGAACTCATCAGCATATTGAGAACTAATTCTGATATTCGGGAACTCATCATTTTAGAGAACCCCTTATGTTATTCGAGATCTCATAAGTTTTCCGGGAACTCATCATTTTCGAGAACTCATTAAGTCTTCGGGAACTCATAATTTCGAGAACCCCTTATGTTATTCGAGATCTCATAAGTTTTCCGGGAACTCACTATTTTTCCAAGAACTCCTTATGTTATTCGAGAACTCATCTAAATTTTTTTGAGAACTCAATTACTGAGAACCCATCAATTTTTCAGGATCTCTAATAAAATTTACAGTTTTGATAAAACCTAATGTATCAAGTTTATTCAAAACATTATAAAACCTTGCTTAATTTGAAATAACATTTTACGTGTCACTTATGCCCAAAGGTGATGTGTCACATTAGTTCGTTATCTCGTTAAGCATTGTAGCTCGGTTCACATAATTTCCATAAGGTTTCACTTCTGCCCAAAGGTGATGTGTAACGGATTATGTTGGTGAACTGAGCGTATTGCATTAAAACTTTGAATGTCTCACTTCTGCCCAAAGGTGATGTGTTACATTCACTGTTTGCAACTTAATACTTAAATAAATAGCGTATAGCCAAAGCTAGAGCATCTTATTTAAGTAGCTTATGATTTGGTGTTATAATAAGTTATCACAGCTTCATTAGTACAATGGTCTTTGTTCTGTCTGCCTTAGATAATTACTTGCCCCCTTAGATCACTATAAGTTCTTCTCTAACTTAGTATCTTACTATTCTTATCTTTTTCCACTATTAGCTCCTAACTGCGGCATCACTACCTTAACTGGTGATAACTTTGCTGCCTGGAAAGATGCACTTATGTTGACCTTGGCGTTGCTGGATTTCGATTACGCACTGAGAGAGGATGCTCCTCCCCAACTCACTGACAAAAGCACCGCTGCTGAAAAAATGGTGCATGAGAAATGGGAAAGATGCAACCGTATGTCTCTCATGTTCATTAAGAACTCCATTAGCATGCCTATTAGAGGATCTATTCCAGATTCTACGATCGCTAAAGTCTATCTGGCTTCTGTGGAGAATCAGTTCAAAGGAACCTCAAAGGCGCATGCTTCCACTCTCATTCTGAAACTTGTGACAACTAAATATGATGGGAGAAGCGGTATTCGTGAGCACATCATGTCCATGAACAATATGGCCCATAAGCTCAAGGGTTTAGAAATGGAGATTAGTGACGGTTTCCTGGTGCATTTCATCATGACTTCGCTTCCTTCTGCTTATGATGCTTTCAAGATCAACTACAACACACAGAAAGAAAAGTGGACAATGCAGGAGTTGATCGCTATGTGCGTGCAAGAGGAGGAACGGATGAAGCTGGAGAAACCTGAAGTTGCTTACCTGACGACGGCTAATCCAAAGAAGAGGAAGAGGCAATCTAACAAGAATCATAACGCTAAATCTCAGAGGAATGATGCAAGTACCTCATCTAGCCATAAGAACTCCAAAGGCAAGTTCCTCTGCAAGTTCTGTAAGAAAGAAGGACATAAGCAGAAGGACTGCCATGAATTTAAGGAGTGGCTAACTAAGAAAGGTAATCATCTATTTATGATACTTGAGTCCTTTAACTTAAATGTTCCATCTAATACTTGGTGGTTTGACTCTGGTTCTATGGTCCATGTGACCAATTCTCTTCAAGGATTCCGTTCAATCCAGAAGTTGGCAAGAAACCAAAGAATACTTAATGTTGGGAATGGAAAGTCTCTTATTGTCGAAGCCGTGGGAACATTAGAATTAAAATTCAAAACTGGTTTATGTATTGTTCTTGATGATACCTTATATATTCCTGAGATTACTCGGAATCTTGTATCTGGAGCTAAGTTAGACATGGATGGTTTTGACGTTTCTCACGGTCATGGCAAACTTACGATTACTTATGATTCCTAAGTGTATGGTTATGGTTTTCTGGATGGTGGTCTCTATAAGTTAGAAATAGATGATGATTTTTCCAAGTCTTTGTTATCATATAATGTTAATGAATTACTAACAAAGAAGAAACGCAAGAGAGACTTAGAAACTTCCTCCATGTTGTGGCATCAACGTTTAGGCCATATTTCACGAGAAAGGTTAACCAGACTCGTGAAGGATGGGGTATTACCCTCTCTTGATTTCGATGATTTTGGAACATGTGTCAAATGCCTTAAGGGCAAAATGATATCAGCAAATAAGAAAGGTGCCACTAGGAGCTCTAATTTATTAGAACTCATTCATACTGACATTAGTGGCCCTTGTAACATTGTTGGAATAACTGGACATACTTCATTTATCACTTTCATTGATGATTACTCTCGTTACATGTACTTGTATCTCATTAAGGAAAAATCTGAATCACTAACAACTTTTAAAGATTATAAAGCTGAAGTTGAAAAACAATTAGATCGTCAGATAAAAGTTGTTAGATCAGATAGAGGAGGTGACTATTATGGTAGACATACTGATGTGGGTCAAGCCCCTAGCCCATTTTATGAGTTTTGTAAGAGCCAGGGGATTGTGAACCAATACACCATGCTTAGTACTCCTCAGCAGAACGGTGTAACTGAGCGAAGAAACAGAACCCTAATGGACATGGTGCGCAGTATGTTAGCCAACTCAGGTTTGCCTTTGTTCCTCTGGTCTGAGGCCTTAAAAGCAGCCGTTCATATACTCAATAGAGTTCATACGAAGTCTGTCCCCAAAACTCCTTACGAACTTTGGACAGGTAGGAAACGTAGTCTTAGATATATGAAAGTATGGGGCTGTCTTGCCGAAGCTAAGTTATATAACCATTTCTTACGAAAACTTGACATGAAAACCGTCAGTAGTTTCTTCATCGGATATCCCGATCACTCTAAGGGTTATAGATTCTATTGTCCTTCCCATGTCACTCGTATTGTGGAAACCAAGCGTGCTACATTCCTAGAGGATTTCAAGGTCAGTGGGAGTAATGAAAATCCTTATGAAGAATTGCAAGAAATACAAGATGCGGGGGAGACAGATTTGTCGCTTACTACAACTCTGATGATTCCTCTTGTACCCAATGCCAATTCTATTCCTAACGTCACTGCACCAACACCTTCACAGCCAGATCTTTCGAACCAGCTAATGAAGGCCCATCAAACACTCACCACCATGAAAATGCTGAACCTGAAAACCAGCTTCGAAGGTCATCAAGGTCCAGAAGACCTACCAATTTTGATGAGTATGTGACCTTCCTAACTGAAGCTGAAATGGATACCGGGAAGCTTACTGATCCTAACTCTTATAACGGAGCCATTAGCAGTGATCAATCTTCTGAATGGATAAAAGCCATGATTGACGAGCTTGAATCCATGAAGAAAAATGACGTTTGGGATTTGGTTGAATTATCCAGCGGTGCAAAAGCCGTAGGATGTAAATAGGTCTTCAAAACAAAACTAGATCCGAATGGGAACGTTTAACGCTATAAAGCGAGATTGGTTGCAAAAGGCTACACTCAGAAAAAGGGAATTGATTATCAGGAGACATTTTCACATGTCTCTAGAAAAGATTCCTTAAGGATCGTTATGGCCCTCGTAGCTCATTTTGAATTAGAGTTACATCAGATGGACGTTAAGACTGCTTTCCTTAATGGTAACTTGGAAGAAGAAGTGTTCATGAAGCAACCTGAAGGTCAAGAACATTTAGTCTGCAAGTTGAAGAAATCCATATACGGTTTGAAACAAGCCTCACGTCAATTGTACTTAAAGTTTGATGAAGTCGTTAAGAGTAATGGTTTCATGAAGAATCAAGTCGATCAATGCACCTACCTTAAGATGAGTGGGAGTAATTTTACTATTCTTGTCCTTTATGTTGATGATATCTTATTGGCAAGCAATAGCTTAGATATGTTGCATGAGTCGAAGCGATTACTTTCGTCTAATTTCGACATGAAGGATCTCGGAGAAGCCTCTTATGTTATTGGCATCGAAATACACCGAGACAGATGCAATGGGATTTTAGGTTTGTCCCAAAGGGCCTACATTGATCGTGTCCTCACACGTTATAACATGCAACATTGTAAACCTACTCCAGCTCCAGTAGCTAAGGGAGATGTATTCGGTTTATTCCAATGTCCAAAAACAGAAGTGGAAAAGGAACAGATGAGAATGATACCTTATGCCTCAGTAGTCGGTAGTCTTGCTTATGCTCAAGTCTGTACGCGTCCAGATATCGCTTATGTCACTGGAATGCTAGGCCGTTACTTGAATAATCCTGGCCATGATCATTGGAAAGCAGCTAAGAAAGTGTTAATATACCTGCAAGGGACTAAAGACTATAAACTGACTTACAAAAGAAGTGATCATTTAGAAGTGGTAGGATACTCTGACTCTGACTTTGCTAAATGCAAGGATGATAACAAATCCACCTCGGGGTATATCTTTATGTTAGCAGGCGGACCCATTTCATGGAAGAGTCATAAACAGAGACTTACAGCAACATCCACAATGATGGCAGAATACATCGCTGTATATAACGCATCCTGCCATGGAATGTTGATTAAGAATCTCATTACTGGACTCAAAATTGTCAATTCCATCACTAGACCATTGAAGCTTTACTGTGATAACTCAGCCGCCGTTAGTTTCTCGAACAGTAACAGTTCGACTGGCGCTGGTCATTTCTTAGATACAAAGTATTTGTTCGTACGTGAACGAGTTGAGGAAAACAATCTTTGTATCGAACATATAAGTACTAAGGATATGCTTGCGGATCCGTTGACTAAAGGTCTCCCACCTAAAGTATTCGAACATCACGTTTCGAAGATGGGACTTACTAATGACCTTGTTTAGAAGCATATGTACTTATTGACCACTTATGTTTACTTATGACTTATGTTTTATGAATAATGACTTATGTTTAATGAAATTTCCTCATTATGATTTGTTTGTCTATTAGTATGTTAAGTCGGCATAATGACATAAAAACAATAATGTAACAAATCAACAACTAAGGGCATAACGTAAATTGATCCTAATGTTAAGTTTTAAATTTGGATTGTAGTATGATTAATGGGGGTCCTAAGTCGAATATAGACTTAACAATTGTATTTCTCTGCTACAGTTTGGGTTTAGAACTAAAATGAGTATTAACCTCTCGAGACTAACGTAATGCTCATAACAAATGATTACTCGGCTAAGTGGGAGAATGTTGGAATAAATATACGTGACGTTTGTATATTTATCGATAGCCTTTATTATCATTTGTATAATGCTGATCAATTATTAATTATCCTAAGCCCAATAACAAGATGAGTCTTTGATGGGCGGACTTGTCATTAGATGGGCCTTGTAGGGTGTCCCCTGGGTATGTATAAAAGTGAGAGCTTACTAGGGAAAAGGGTTACACAACTTATTATCATAACACCTCCTAAAGTTTTCACTCCTCCCTCTCTCTAAATTGATTCATCACTCAAGAATCCTAAATCCATCATAACTGCATACCCTAAAGGGAACCCTTCATTCTTTCTTTCCATACATGATGTCTAGAGTCTTCTTTTCATGTTTATATATCTTATATATTGGTTGTTACTAGATTGTTATTTTCCAACATGTTATTAGCACGGGTTTTCTTGTTGCTCTTCGTTTTAGCCATCTTAATAATGCAGTCTTAAAATCGTATTTGAAGAAGTGCAAACAGGCTGAAAAGTATGATACATGAAGATCAAGTGGTGAAACCATGTATTACATGTTGCCATCAACACAAGATAGATTTAATGAAATTGACATTCCTTCTGCCTGACAAGTTATTAAATTTAGAATCATCAGTGCTAGGTTTGTTTTTGAAATCGCTTAGTTCTTAGTTTCTTGCTTAAATACTATGTTTTACTTGTAATGTAAACCACTAAGTTTTTACTATAATCACACACATACATACATTCATATTCATTTCATGGCTAATTCTTTTATCATTAATTTTAGAGTTGTGTTTATACATAGTTAATAAATACATTTGTAAACAAAATAATATTAAACCAAGTTAATAAATTTACATAAAAAAAATCCTATCTAAAATTTGTAGCAAAGAACATATAGCAAATTTGCATAAAAAATCTCCAGCACAATCTTCATCTTCCATCCCCTGGAAATAATTCTTCCAAACCACCACCCTGTTGTGCACTAAACCATTAACATTTAACAATCCGTCGTCATCCCCATTAAGGCATCTTCTTCATCCCCTAAATTATCCCCTCTACAGTTCGCTTGCTGCTATCATCATTAGTACTCACCCAAGATGTCGAATTTCTATAACTTATGACCAAATCACAAATATTTAAACAAATATGCAACGAATTTCGAAACTGTAAACACCCATATGATTTTCTTACAATATGAACCTCTCTACTCTCGACTACGGTCACTTAAAAAACTTATCATCTTCGTTACTCACCTCGCTCACCAAGTGTTCGATGAAATGCCTGAACCAACACCCACACTATTTATCAACTCCATCTTCTTTGCTTATTACATCAGCCAAAAAGAAGTCTCACGTCCCTTCTTCACAAGACATCCAAAAGTCTACTGAGAAACAATTGTCTCGTATTCTAAGGTCAGAGGCTGCCATTGAAGCCATTGAGAGGAAAGCCAACTCACCCACTGTCGTCAAGGGTACCCGCTTTTCGCCGAAACTTGTTTTGGAAGCTTTGGATAATGCCATTCGCCGTAGACGATGGGAATCTGCTCTTAAGGTTCGTTTAGAGGTTGTGGAGCTACTTAGTCGAGTCCAACTGGTCATGCACTATGAATGAATGTAGTTTTTAAAAGATGCAGAGCATTCTCATCAGTTCCATCATTTTTTTACCCTATAATTTAACTAAAAACCTTCCTTTTCAAAAGTTATCTCTCATTCTCAGCAGCCATTTTTATGTTTGTTTTACTTACAAGCACTTATTTTGTTATATTCCTTTTTTTTTTCATATATAAAAAGTTACTGCAGTAAGTTTTCATATTATAATTATGAAGTATAAATAAGTGGTTCTGATGTGGAATGTAAAGAGATGTTTTTTAGACTTGCTAATGTGAATGCTCTTGTTTTGCTATCCAAAAGGGTTAACGGCGCAGCCTCTTGCCCGTTTGTCTAAAAAAGTTAATTTATTTTGGTAAAAAAAAAAACTGCTTTTATCTTGTGAAATTGATCTATGAGTTTGTTTGATAGCAAATTGACATGATTATGTATTTAATTGTGTTTAGATATTTGATCTTCTTCGAAATCAACACTGGTATGAGCCAAGATGCCAAACATACACAAAGCTGTTGGTTTTACTAGGAAAATGCAGGCAGCCCATGAAAGCTGGCTTGCTTTTTGAGTTGATGTTGCAGGATGGGCTAAAACCAACTATTGATGTTTATACCGCGCTTGTTAGTGCTTACGGTTATTCTGGACTGCTTGACAAATCGTTAGAAATCATTGATCGAATGAAGTTGATACCCGACTGCAAACCTGATGTGTATACCTACTCGGTTATAATAAATTGTTGCACTAAGCTTCGCCGGTTTGATATGGTTAAGGGTATTCTTGCTGACATGGAATATTCGGGAATCGAATGCAGTGTTGTCACTTATAATACTATAATTGATGGGTATGGGAAGGCGGGATTGTTTAAATTGATGGAGAATATGTTGGCGAATATGCTTGAGGATGGGATGTGTCTTCCAGATGTTTTCACCTTTAATTCGGTTATTGGTGCTTATGGTAATTTAGAGATGATTGCTGAAATGGAGAAGTGGTTTGATGAATTTCAGTTGATGGGGATAAAACCAAATGTGATGACATTTAATATATTAATTAAGTCGTACGGAAAAGTGGGGATGTATGACAAAATGGGTTCGATTATGGACTATATGAGTAAAAGGTTTATTTCCCCGACTGTTGTTACTTTCAATATAATTATTGAAACATATAAAAGGGCGGGAAATATAAAGAAAATGGAGGAGTTTTTCTTGAAAATGAAGCATCAAGGAATGAAACCTAATGCCGTTACTTATTGTTCTCTTGTGAGTGCTTACGGTAAAGCTGGACTTATGGAAAAGATTGATTCAATCATGAGGCAAATAGAGAATTCTGACGTGAGTCTTGATACAACGTTTTTTAATAGCATCATCAGTGTATATGGTCAGGCGCGTGATATGAAAAAAATGGGTGACATGTTGTTGGCAATGAAGGATAGAGGCTGTGAACCAGATGATATTACTTTTGCTACCATGATCCATGCCTACAAATCCATGGGAATGGTGGAAGCTGCTCAAAATTTAGAGAATAAGAGTATTATGACCGAACATAATCCAGGTACTTCCCTATTACTTCTAGCACTTGTTTTACGGTTTATTTCACTGAACTAGAATTCGTGAAAACAGGATTGATATGTTATGCCATATTGTTGTGATCAGGAACACGGCTGATTGAGGGCTAATATGGTCATTTATAATGTGGATGATATGTTTTTAAAGAAGGAAGACATGATGACTTTACTGTCACTGCATCTTGTCCAATTGCACTATGATCTAAAGGGAAACATCAAGCATTGTTTAAAGGTAAATGGTACCTTAATTTTATGTGTGTCATAGCCCCACACTTATGTACAGAGACACCTTATGTGCCTGAGTATCCCTTAATCTCATTTTTTTGTTGTTCAGAGTTATAATTAGTCTTGAATCTTTAACAATTGTGTATGAACATGTCTTCTTGGCACACACGAGTTTATTAATTGACATTTTGTCTTATGTTTTGACCAACTTTTTATTGTTTCTCTTGGTATATATGTAATATGTTAATTTTTGGAAACAGAAATAGGTAATCCACTGGCCTGTTTTTCAACTCAGAAGTGCAAGTTTCCATTTGAGGGTTTATTTAATATCAAGCAACACTGTAGCAGACGGGTGAGAATTAGCATCCACTATGGGCATGTCAAAACTAGCAATAAACTCAGCCTCGTTAATGTATTTGGTCTGTAACTTTATGAATCATATATTGTAACTTTATATATTCAATTGTAAATTTATATCTTTGACCTGTAGTTACTCTTTATATTCATTTGTAAGATTATATATTTGACCTGTAGTTACACTCTTTTAAAAGGCGTTCCCTTTACGGCTTTAACGATTACTATTCTTGAGATAGTTATGAGTCAGAGCCAAGATTTTTGCTATTATGCTTTGCACAATATGGCTAGTTTATAAACCCAAGTGTGTAATGTGCCTGAGACTACCCGTTTTTGAGCCTCAAACGTGTAACAGTATTTTTTGCAGCTATGCTATTCTGGGACATGTCATGTTTATGAGTACTGTTTATGCCATGAAATAGTTGGCATGTGTACTTTCTTTTGGACAGTGAACGGATGCATTCTTAAGTTAGGAATATTGTGTTCAAGGGTTGTCACACTGCCTACAAAACGGTCTCAAATACCAAGCAAAATCAGCCAATTAGGAAATGGGTAGGCAGAGATCAACTTTCATAAAAAAAAAAAAAGATTCAACTCTAGTTCAGGGCTTCAATGGAAGGCAAGGGAACTTAGAATCTGGGGATATTTCCGGAACACCAACCACCAGAATGGCTGGCAGAGTAAGTGATTCTTGCAGCTTATAAGTCTTCTATCTTTTGGATATGTTTGCTCTGACTTAATGTTAAATACTGCCGTAATTTCAAAAGAAAAGGGGTCAACTTTTAACTCTTAAATCTTAATACTTGTCCTGTATTAGCTTCCATATTGATAGGGTTTATCTATGCTATATATAGAGACGGTTCTAATGATCACTTTGATCTTTTTATGTTTAACCTGTCTACTTATTAAATGATTACAACTGCGGTTCGTACCGTTTTGTTATTTTTTTCGTGTTCTATTTTTGTATAAGCATGATTTGTTAGTATTGTATACTGACATGAACATTATGCACCAGTGATTGTATGTGACATAAATATGCTAAACTTAAACTAGCAAAAAAAAGCAGATAAATGAATTTTCATGTTTTTTTCAATTTGACTGTAATCCATCTGATTTTTTATAGTTAAGAAAGTTGTTGAGATTTTTAGTATAATACCATTTTAACTGTTACTGCTAGTATTGTTTTAACTTGCAGTTTGATTGTATATTACTATATTAGTAATATCTAAATTTAGATAAAAGCGTCACATTCGGTAACGACAATACGGCATTGAACTATGTATAAGCACTGAAACATACAGGATCAGTAAAGTAACAATTGATTCCATTTCCGACTGTGTTAATGTTCCATGGAATCGGAGATAATGTACATTTTTGCGTTTAAGCATATTCTGCTTCTTATAAGTTATTTTAGAGTAAATCTGTTTCTTTGTTTTAATTTATTATTAGTTTATCATATACCCGTAACCCATTAATACTTCTTTTTGCATGTGTTCATTTTTACTTTCAGATTTCACGATCGTTTCAGCTGGCGTTGATGCTGCAAAGGGCAAACCACTTGCATGGTGTTATGTAAGCTTCTCATTCATCCTTTAGTTTACTTTTTTCATTTCACTAATGTAACTAATAAAATCTTATATGTCTTGTCTCTTTCTGATTATGCACAAATCATAAAAATGCCGGCTTCTTTTTCTATTGGAAAGTTGCTTGTTTCCCTTAAGGGAGGGACGGAGGGTTCGTTTCTCACAATTTTATGAACCAGTGGCATTTATTCATACTTTTGCCGCTACAATCTCCATATATCCAGTGAGTATATAATAAAGTATGGTTATTTTGTGTTAAAGGTCTTGTTGGAGAATGTTATTCCTTTTAAATCCGTACTCCGGACTGATCTGGATGTTTTGAAGATCCAGAAATTTATTTTGGCTTAATATGGGACCCTTATTTTCAGATCTTCAATCATAATGGAAATATGCTTTTCAGGAAATAAGTGAGTTCATTGTTATCTTTTGGCCCATACCTTATTTCCCTTTTCTAATTATTTGAGCTATTAATTAAAGGTATATATCTAAAGCCAACTTTTAGCCCCGCTTACAGTTGTGCGCATATAATGTATATACGTATGGCTCTCGGGGGACAAAAGTAAAGTTGCACTAATTTTAACGTTATTTTACTAATTTCATGAAAAAAGGGTAAAAATGATGGACGGTTAATCATGCATCATGTGGTGGCGTTGTTAGCCAAAAGACAAGGGGGTACATGCACCAATCGGGTTCGTCCCGATTGCTAAGTTTTATGTGCCTTATGTCCAAGGCTTGATACAAAACCACTATCGAGCCGGGGGTCTCACCGGAAGCAGCCTCTCTATTCCCACAAGGTCGAGGAAAGGCTGTCTACATCTTACCCTCCTCAGACCCTACCTTAGCTTTTGCTATTGGTGGGATTTACTGAGTATGATGATGATGATCTAAAGCCAACTTTTAAAAAATAAAGGCCTTTGCATAAACTTGTTATTGACCTTTATTACATGTTCCCTACTTCCCTTGCATGATATTGTTTAAAATGATTCTAGGAAACTTTTAGTTAAACATTGAAGTCAATAGCAGAAATAAGAGATATTCAGGCAATGCCTGTGAAATATGGGTTCATATTTATCCAATTCTACATCTAAAAGACAGCATTTTTGTTTTCTGCATCTCATTTAATGCTGTGAAAAGAAATGTGATGGTGAGTTATAGAGGTGACAAAATGAGCGGGGGTTGACAGCGACACTTTTTGTATCTTTCATAAATATTTTGTGTACTTTAATACGGTTAGAATAATTACATATTTATTTGAATAATGCGATATAAATATTTCATATCAACCAGTAAAGAGGTCGAAATTGTTACATCTAATCTACCTACTTGACCTAAGCAAAATGAACATGAGATTCCCAAAACGAGTTATTCAAAATTTGTGACTTTCATCTAAATCTATATACAGTGTGATTGAAATCCTAACGATTTATTTTCCGATCTTTATCTTTCAGAAAAGAAGGAAAAGTGCTTATTTATGGTAACCAGTAACCACCATGGTGGAGAGTGGGACCAAAAATGTTTCTACATCAACATCTTGTCTTAAGTAGCTTCGCCTAAACTTAAGATGTATAAAATCATCATTTTGGTTCTAAAAATTCCTTAAGTCACCATCATTTTGTACTATCTTTGTTTATACTAAAAGTAGTATTTGTTTTCTTTTAAGACAAGGTGTTCAGAGGCTCAAGACGCAAAGGGCTCACTTGTTGCACAGGCGCAAAAAAAGGCGCAGAAATATAATAAAAAATAGTAAGCATTGGAAATCAATAATTTAATACTGCTCAACAAATATAATTAAAAAAATGTGATATATTTTTCTTTTAAATCAAAATCCAGATAATAATAAAAATAAGTTTTTTTCCAATCCTATGCTGCTTGATGTAATAAACTTTGGCAAGGGAAGGTCAAATGAGTAACCATAAGTTGGGCTTGGCCCCTGGCTAAGATAACCAGGGTTGGCCTAGCTCAAACTTTTACCCGTTCAGGCCAGTTTTGGCGCCTGGACGTAGCTAAGCGCTCACATCGATTGTGAAAAAGACCACCTTGTGTCTATTCAAGGCGCTTAGACGTGTGCTTGGGTGCTTGGTTCGTCTTTGACTACATAGTCTTAAGCGGATTATGATTGATATTTAATTTTGAAAATATAACATGCATTTTTTTTCTTTTTTTTATTCTGACATCCACAGCCGACTATGTTTGACAGCTTAACTTTATTGGCACTCACCACCAGGCTCTGTGTCACATTTTGGACCTCAGAAACTTGGAAGAGAGACCACAAATGGACTAACTTTATAAGTTTGTATATATTTTCCTGTCCCCTCATCAATCAAGTGCCATTTAACAAATGCAGAGTAAGGTACAGCTTTTCATTGCAAGTAGTACAAGTCATTTAGCACTATTATTGCTGGTACAAATTATTGCAAAGTAGAAAGTTTGTAAGACTGCAAAAATGTACAACTGTTGGTGAAAATTCTTTAACCAACATAAACTGATCATTAAAAAGTTGCTGTGGTCCTATTTTTTTTTTGTCCTGATGAGCCTTTCACAATTCCAATTTTTTCTATGAAAAAAAAAGCTCATCAATTGGACTGCAGTGTCAAATTTTAGCATATGACTAGGAGAATTATTGATGCATTGTTGTCGGTGGGGCCATCGGGTACCCCACCGGCATTACATACGGTTGATGGTGGCTATGAGGCATCATCACTGGTGTTCCGACTGCCGATGGCATATGGCCCGGGGTCGCGGCAACCACTTGACCCATTGGAGCCCCATACATACCCATGCCTTGCGGCATATTCGGTTGGTGGGGCCTATGTTTCATGGGCGCACCTGGACCATTCGGTTGGTTTGTACTACCCATGATTGGCATTTGGTAGGACGGCACGTCACCGTTGTTAACATTCGTAATGTCGTGAATACTGGTTCGCCTTCTGTCTCTATTCATGGAGTTCAATCTTATGAAGTATTTCTGGGCATGGCTTGCAACTTGTGTAGGTGTTCTTGAAATCACATAGTTTCTTGAAATGCTTCTCCAATCTCCTTTACCAAACTTGTCCAAACCTAGTAAAAACAACCTGCATTTGTACAACATGCATAAGAAGCTGTACTGAACTCAAAAGTATAACAATATATATGCTATCCTAGATTTGTTGTGTGCTCTAGACATAGGCCAGATCTAGCAGTAGAAATCCATATTTTGAGTTCAATACAGAAAGGGGTGGCAGCGCAGGTAATTTTTTAGTCATGTTATATATCGATCAAATGAATGTAGTTGCGCATAAAAAAAATACATATTGGTTTCCTGACAAATACATTTCCCAATGATCAATCAAGCACAACTTGTAGTGTCTATGCATCATAAATTTTGTAATGATTGATACTTGTTTCTACTATGTTATATAATTATCACATTTAAAAGGTATTCAAGTGTAATATTATTATTCTTTATATGCAGTGCTACTATGTAATCCTGTTATATTAACAATCAACGAATGTATGTACATACCGATGCTCTTCTTCTGTCCATGGAATCCCTTTCCGACGTTCTTGCTCCGCTTTTGAATTCCCTTTTCCGCCAGTGGAATCATGGGTGAGCCCAGAAAGGCCATTAGCGTAATTGCAAGGCGAACGTCGATGTGTATTCGATCCGTGGTGGTTGCTGTCTTTGGTTGAAGATAAAGATGATTCCTCTCCAAGATACATGGGAATGGGAATGAGTCCACCTTCAATGTCATCAACATCTTCAACAAGTAATTGGTAGTGTTGTTTTAACTCTGGAATGGTTTTGGTAGGTATAAGTGAAGCAATTGTATTCCATTGTAGTTTGGAATTGGAATCTCCATTCCAGTGGTTGGCAATGGCATTCTCAAAGGCTTTATCCTCTTCTTTGCTCCATAGTTTTGATGATGACATGGTTGTACTTGCTTTAATGTCTGTGCAGGATGTTGGAGAGGAGTGGGTGTATGTTATGTAGCAATAAGGAGAGGGAAAGTGAAGGATAAGAATTGTGTATTATCTATCATGTTGCATTCATGGAAGAGGACCACTTTGAGGTTGGAGAGATGGGCATTTTTGTCATTTTCTTAACAAATAATACCTCAACACTATTTGCCACACCCAAAATTCAAAAATTCATAATTTTGAATATTGCCTTTACACACATGTATATATTATATACATACATAACACTATTAACAAAACTTACAGGCTACAAGCCTACAAACACACATACATGAATATATCAAATTAGAAACGTAAGAATGATATAACATACATGTCTTTAGTATAAGTTTTAGTTGCAAGGGTATTTATATCAAAACACAATCTACACGAGATATGTGTCAGGAAACAGTTAACCATGCATGCTTGTTGCGGCGTGGTAATGCGCAAAAATTAGACCGAAACTTAAAACATAGCTTGACCGTTAGACGGAAAAAATAGAGATAAAAACGTTGAACTACATACGCACGTTGTGACATGTCAAATCTAAAAAATTGGATTGAAATGTAAAACTAAAAATCTATTTAACATACATGAGATTAGGGCTGCAAACGAACTGAATTTTCAACGAACAGTTCAGCGGGAAGTTTGTTTGTGTTCGTTTAGTTAAACGAACGAACATGAACAGAGGTCATGTTCGTTCGTTTATGTTCGTGAACGTTCGGTAACGTGTTCGTTTGTGTTCGATAGTTTAATAGAGTTTTTAATTTTTATAATTTTATTTTATAATCTTTTGAAGGGATAGGGAGCCTAATCTGAAGGGCGCCCCTATCCCCAAGAAGCAATAACCCTGCGCCAGATCACGGCGCAGAAACGCACCCGCGCGGGGCAGACAATCAGCATGCCTCGCGCGCCAAGATGGATGATAAGCAACAAACAATACCTGATACGCGCGTGCAACCACACGCGGAATCTTCCCTTAGCACTTTTCATACGAAGTACAAGGAATGACAAAAGGAAGATTCATAAAGATCCATGTCAGAGCACACACCAGCAGAAGAAGGACATGTGGCAGATAGTACAAAAGGTGAACGGCTACACTGTGCACGCTGTCGTGAACAGTGACCAGCAGGCATTACCTCGCCCACTGTCAGACGTCACATCAGACAGCAGAGATAGCCTGAACACTGTAGCAAGTACGACGTTACTATACACCACCAGAAATCCGCCACGTGTCCAGCTACCACAATGACCGCACTGTAGCGTGACGTCATCAACGGTAACCTGCCTTTTCCCGCCATTTCCAGAAGGACCATGGGTTTGGGCCTCGGTTGGGCCCAAGCCAATGGTGTCACCTGTGGGCCTCTCCATGCAGCCCACTATTAGGCCTATAAATAGGATCAGATACAACCCTTGTATTCATTCAGAAAAATAACCATAACTACTATACTCTCAACTTGTAATCTCCTTTGATAGTAATAATATTCCGGTGTACTTACAGTGGACGTAGGTCATTAACGACCGAACCACTTAACTCTCTTGTTCTCACACACATAACACACACACTACTCACATTAACAATCTCTCGGGTTACCATTACGGTTTGGGTAAAGGATTAACCTTGTAGTCACGTAAGTATTAACCCCCCGGAGATTATACGTAATCTCCGGTATACTTATTGTTTCTTCATCTTTAATGTTTTTTTTTTTACCAAAATAAATAAATAATGTATGTGTGGTAAGTATATGAAACTTCAAGTTTAAGTAAATGAAGACTTCCAAGTTTAGGATGAGAGCTTAGTTTTTTTGAAACGCTACTTTATTATGTTTGCTAATATTATGTTAAGTACTAACTACGTTTGTATACTTAGGTTATAGTTTGGGTGTTCTACTTAATTTTTCAATATGTGAATTCAATCTTATTCGCAAATTAATATATGTCCGTTTGTGTTTGTTTTCGTTCATAAACAAACTCTTTGTGTTCATGAACACTTGTTTGTGTTCATTAGCGTTCGTTTATGTTCGTGTGCGTTTATGAACAAAATTAACAAACGAACACGAACACGAGTGTTTTCTTAACAAACGAACACGAACAAAAAAATCTCATTCTGTAAGTGTTCATGAACTGTTCGTGAACACATAATTTCCTTAGCAAACGAACACGAACAATGCCTTGTTCGTGTCCGTTCGGTTCGTTTGCAGCCCTACATGAGATAAAGTTAAAGTAAGAAAGGTAGGGGTTTAATATAAAAAATGAAAACTATTAGGGTTAAAATTAAAAATAAAAAAGTAAAGAAAAAATGAAGGAGGGTACAATCTACATAGCATGATTTACTACATTTCACGCACAAAACACTTGTTAAGCATAATATACAAGACCATAAACCACAAACCACTTGTAAATTAATACTATATATAATGTTTTGGGGCATTAGATACATGCATATGGTTACAATCAAATTGATAATCATCATTCATTTAATGAACTAGTGGTATTAAAACTCGTATGTTGCACCAGGTGATCCTCCACATTACGTAGTGAAAATTTGGTCGGTACGGTTCGTTTTGTTACGTTAGGATACCGACACTTATCATAGCAACCGATTGAGAAAAAAAACCATGACATCACCAAATAAAATACCAACGCATGATTTACATTAATTGAAAAAATTCTTCGGTAGGAATCGCTTCGGTTCATTAGGGTACCGACGCAATGTCAGCACACTCATATAGGCTACGATACCAAGGAAACACTATATTTTGAATGTCACTTTGCTCTCAACAAAATTTGTAACAAAATTTATATCGGACTGTTGCTAAATTCATATGCTCTCAACAAAATTCATATCGAAACATCGGAAAAAATTAAAGAAAGTTATAAGCACTCTATTTTGAATGTCACTCTACCCTCAACAAAAATTAAGCAAGATCAAGTGTTTTAATTTTTTTTTTCTTTCAAGTTAACAAACACGAGTTGTTAGAGAAAAATCATATATCCTATATATGTAAAAAAAGTAATTAGAAAAATCATAACAAGGTTAAAGTCTGTTACCATTATTCATTTATTCTCTTTATCTAGTACAATTAAAAAAATTTAAATAAAACTTTATTTCAAATAAACACTGAGGGGTCCTCAAATAAAGGACCATCCACACCATCAATTACACCATATACAATGGGTATTTAATCTAATCGTTTCAAACAATCCTAGGGTACTTAGATCTATACTTTAACCAAATGAAAGACATAGACTTAACCAAAGAAACCGCCTCAACCACCTTCGGATCAACGTTTTGAAAAACCACCTTATTGCGTTCTTTCCAAATTGCCCAACTCGTGACCATAAAAATCCCACTTACAATCTTCTTTCCCTTACAAGAATTGGAACTCGAACTCGGCCACTTAAACACATCTTCTTAATCAGCAAAAGAAGCAACACTCAACTTACACCAGCTCTACACCATAGACCACACCCCAGGTGTGACAACCTACACCTTCCGTTTTTCATAAATGAATCAACCGGTCCCTCAACTATTTCAAGATCTTCATTTTTAACCCTCGTATTTGAGCATTTATAAACTGTCGTTTACCTGGAATTAATAGATTTTTTTAGTAATTCTAAACAACTCTTCAAGAAGAGTTACGATTTGAACACATTAAATATTTAAAGTTTGCAAGATATAAAAGTTTAAGTGTTTATTATAGTGTTAATTAACAAATTATTTGTAACACCCCAACCGATGGCGGAATCATCGAGGTGCCACGTAGTGACGATTGTTCAAAAGGTCATGGTACTAAAATGTAAATATATGATTATAGAATATTGTTTTACAACATGTGAAATTGAATACAATACAACAAAAATAAAGATGATTGATTGATTTAGCCTAAGTCCAAAGTCCTATATGAAACGTCAAGCAGCTTATCCTGAAACATGCACGAAAATAATTTGGTCAACATATGATGTTGGTGAGTACTACTTAGTTTTGTACATATAGTATAAGTTTTGAAAAGTAGTACAATTCATGTGTCTAGCATCACCAAGGCATTATGTAAACACGCAAGTAACCAAACAAGACAAAGATCAAATGTAAAGTTTGTACAATGTAATTGATAATGAGCACCTCAACACGTGTGAGTCTAAAAGAGCACCATAACACAAAGTTATGTCTAAATGAGCACCGTAACATAAGTTACGTCTGTATGTAAAGAGCACCATAACATAAGTTATGTCTGTATGTATGATTTTGTATGTAAGCTACGTTCATGTTCAAACACAAGCACAAAGATAATCAAGACACGTATATGAATTGTAAATGAATAAAATGTATGTGTAAATGAATATGAAGGTTTTGTATACTTGTGCATGAATCACCCCAAAAATTGTAAAAACGAAAAAGGAGATAAGTAATACTCACCTTAGCAAGGTGGTAAGTCTTGTGTAATTGAATAAGTATAATCCAACGTTGCCAAGTATCACCCTATGTATAATGTAACAAATAAGTCAAAGTCTATATGGTCTATAAGTATTTTTTAGGGCTTCGAATTGGGGATAAATATTTATTTGGTTAATAAATTAAACGTTTAATAAATAAGACAAATTTGGTAAATAAATATACAAAAAGTCTTTGAGTAAACTTTAAATCAAATATGGTTATAACATTAAGTTTTAAGTGTGAAAATAATTTTTATAAAATTATTTTCTTGAAAATAGAATAATTAATCTACTTATTTCAAATTGTCAAAATATGATTTTAATATCTAAAAATATTAAAATTAAAGAATTCTTGAATTACAAATTGTACTTCTGTTCCAAATGAATAGAAATAATTTATGTAAAATTTTGGTACAAAAATATTGTAAAATGAATTTATTATGAATTATTTATGATTAAAACTAACAAAAATTGATTAAAAATATTAAACAAACGGTTTTTCAGAAATAAAAATTATTTCTGAAATTTATATTGTTATACAAGTTTAGGAAATTTTTTTTGGGATTTTATAAAATCGTTTTGATATTTTTATAGAATTTTAAAATTTTAGTTGAATAAACTTGTAATATTTATTATATATATTAAATAAATGATTTTTGAAAAACTAAAAATTGGACAGCAAATTTTATCATTGGAATATCATAAAATAAATTTTGTAGAATTTATAAAATAGTTTTAGTATTTTAAAATGATTTTTAAAAGAATTAAGAAAATATAAGTATAAAGAATAACACAAAAAAAAAATGCTTATGATGGGACTCGAACCTTGGCCCTTGGCCGGTTCAGAGTTTTTGTGAGAAGGGGCCAACCAACTGATCTGAACAAGTTGGTTGTGTTATTTTTGTTTCAAAATAATTATATAAGATACTCGCTGTTCTTCCCCAATTCTATTTATTCAAGCCCTAGATTTTTCAATCAATTATAAAACGCGATTATAACTAAATTAACCATAGGGCTTTTGGAGTATAAGGGCCGATTAACAAAACCCATAAAAGAAATTGAACTTACAACGCGTTTTAGAGGTGTGAACAAGCGGTCAACAGAAAAGTCAACACGAACAAGAATCTTATATTTGAAGGCGTTTCAGCGTTTGTTAGGTGAATGTGATAGAGGGGTTTTCTAATTCGCTACTCTTAGGTTGTGTGTGCGAGTTTAATTGACCCAAAAACGAGTATTTATACAGGTTCTAATCGAGCTCATTAGGAAGGTTTATTAATGGCATTCAAGGCGGTTCACGCGTGTATTAACTTGTTTGCAGGTTTCGTGCGAGTCAATGGTCCATGGTTTCCAAAAAAAGGGGCTCAATCAAGTGGTCAAGATTGTTGACTAGCTTGATTGGTGGAGGACTGCTGCTGCTACACGTAACAGCCGAGGGGAAGAAAAGGAAACAGACGCGAAAGCTAGGTTTAATATTTAATGATTGGGATATAAATCAAGTGTGTTGGTAGCTCAGATGGTTGGACGTGAGGGTGTGTTTGGTTGGGCCGGCTCCCGACTCCGGTTCGAGTCCAGGGGGCGGCATTGTTTTTTTTTTCTTTAAGCATAGTGGGCTAGGCTTGTGGGCTTCAATTCCTTTTGGGCTGGTATTGGTGGGCCACGTTTTCTGGGCTGAGCATAGTCTGGACATTAATCTGGGCTTAAAAAAAGAGGTTGATTGGTCTTGTATGGTGTTGGGTTTAAGAATAGTTGGACTAGAATAAACATTATTACTTATTATTATTATTATTATTATTATTATTATTATTATTATTATTATTATATATAAAAATAAAAGGAAAAGTGACGGATGTCACATTATTTCTTTGTTTATAAGAAAATAAAGACATCCGTTTTTTTTTGTCATGTTATTATGGTTGGACTAACATTTTAAATATGCAATTAATTTGGATAATATTAACAACACTAAAATGTATGACTAGTGGCATTTAAATTGTCGGTTATGGTGTGCATATGCTTATTATATACTAGGTGATTGCCCGCGTGTACACGCGGTTCAACATTTAACAATTACTTAGAGCGGTAAAACCTATAAAAAAATAAAATAGAAACATTTTATTAAAATTTAAAAGTAAGAAATACACATGTTATTCAAATATCACTAAATATTTCCATATACACCACATTTTTTGTTTTAGTTTTGACATTCCCATCACTATCTAATATAAGTAATTTCACCTCTGCCCTGCTTTTAACTCTTGTCAATGCGACATAAAGTTGGCCATGTGAGAATACGGAGTATCTTAAATACAATCCAACCTTCGATAGAGACTGTCCTTGGCTTTTATTGATAGTTATTGCGAAATATACAGATATTGGGAATTGACGACTTTGAAACTTCACTGGAATCTTGTTATCAGATGGTATTTGAGGAGTATTATCTAGTAAAAAATAAATAGTAAGGAAAAGTATTTCTGATAAAATGTTAAAAGTAAGACACCGTTTAAGTCAGATCATTCAAAATTATAATTAAATGTTTAATTAAGTCTAATTGTTACCATTATAGATATTAAAATATGAAATTATATACTTAAATAGAACATTTAATATTTGAATACTTATAAAGTTTAAATCTATAAATTCAAATTCTTGTATTCAAAATTTGAATTTTAACTTGTAACTAATTTGAGAAATTTATAACTAAAACTATTATTTGTTAAATTTTAAATATATTAGGAAATATCTAATTAGTATATCTCAATTTTAAAGGTAATAGTAAGATTGTTTGTTACAATTATTAACTTAACTTAAAAAGTTTGAAATTTTTTAAAATATTCAAATCATTCAAAATTTGAATTAATGCTATAATTAAGTCTAATTGTTACCATTATTATCTAGAATTCAAAATTTTAAAAATTTTATAATGTTAACAAAATATTAATAATTATATTATAGATATTGAAATATCAAATTATATACTTAAATAGAACATTTAATATTTGAATAGTTATAAATTTTAACTGAAATCTATCAATTCAAATTCTAGTAAGCAAAATTTGAATTTTAACTTGTAACTAATCGGAGAAGTTTATAATCAAAACTATTATTTGTTAAATTTTAAATATATTAAAAAATCTATAATTATAATATCTTTATTTTAATGGTCATAGTAGGATTAATTGTTACAATTATTAATTTAAATTCAAAGTTTGATTTTTTTTTAAATATTTAGATAATTCAAAATTTGAATTAAATGTTATAATTAAGTCCTATTGTTACCATTATTATCCAAAATTTAGAATTTTTATAATGTTAAAAAAATTTAAAAATTAAAATTATAGATATCAAAATATGAAATTATATACTTAAATAGAACATTTAATATTTGAATATTTATAAAGTTTAAATGAAATATATCAATTCAAATTCTAGTAATCAAAATTTGAATTTTAACTTGTAACTTATTTGAGAAATTTATAACCAAAACTATTATTTGTTAAATTTTAAATATATTAGGAAATCTTTAATTTAAAGATAATAAGTAGGTGTAATAATTTCCATTATTAACTTAAAGTAACAAATTTGATTTTTTTAAATATTTAAATCATTAAAAAATTTGACTTAGGCAAACAGACTTTTAACAAATTTATACGAACCAATCTCACGTATTGCGACGGTTCGGTTGAACCGTCCGGTATGGCCGGTTGAACCAATATTCCTAACCATTCATACCGGCCGATTAAACCGGTTGAACCACCTAATACAACCGGTTGAACCACCCGACATACCCGGTTGAACCAATATTCCTATATGGCCGGTTGAACCAATATTTCTAACCTATTTCTAAGCCTGCTACATATGTTCAACCGGTTAAACCACTTTGTACGACCGGTTGAACGACCCAACATACCCGGTTGAACCGTCCGGTATAGCCGGTTGAAACAATATTTGTCACACCCTCAAATTCCACTTGCGGGGTTTTACCGCGAGGCGCATGACAAACCAGGATTCAAGTCAACGGTCACAATAAACAACACTATATGCATAACACAATACTCAAAAGTTGTAATTATGAAAACATAAACTGTAGCGGAAGCTTTAAATGTTTACAACCCAAAAGACATTGTTTAAAGTTTAACAAGACCATGCTCCTAATTCTAGACGCCCGTGCAGACTTGTGCGCCTAGTTCCCGTTGTAGTTACCTTAGCGACCTGAGAAAAACATGCCAAAAGACGTCAACATATAATGCTGGTGAGTTCACAGGTTTGTTCAAAAGAGTTACCAAGTATTACCATGTCCATACTATATAAATGTTACCAAGTACGCTAGCTAGGCGTATGTTTTGTTACTACTACGATTGGAAACCATTACTGGACACGTTTAGCAATGTTTAGCATGTTTAGCAGCCCGTAATGTTCAGCACGATAATGTTCCTGTTCGAGACAATATGCACCCGCCCGGCCCTCCAAGCCGACGAGTGGGGCAGGTCACGCCCAATAGATCTATCCACATTTCCCCCGTTGTGCAACCCCGCACATTCATGGTTTCCCCCGGGACTTTCAAAAGATCGCATAGTACACAAGTTCAAAACCATAGTATGACATATGTTACCAAAACAGTTTAGCGCATGTTTTCTCCCCCAAAAGTTAAAGCAGTAAAAGTGGGGCCGTGAACTCACCTTAGATTGCGTTCCTCAAATGTAAGTAAAAGATGTTTAGCCCTTGATGATCCCTCTACCGGAGATCTATCAAAATGTTCACATAAGTGTTCCGACTAATAACCATAAGGTTATCTAGTCCCCGATTGTCCAGATCATAACCGAGTATGTTTTAAAACGTGTTTAAATGTTCAATCGACACACTAGACCGACCCGACATCCCGTTGGTGACCCATTACCCTAACTAATCAAGTACACATAGATTACACATAAGGTTCAAGCATAAAACACTTAGTTTGTATCAAAAATCTCATTTTTTTGTTAACGTAGGGTCGAATGTAGTTCTGGGTGGTCGAAGGTGGCTGTAAGTGGTCGAAGGTGTCCTTGTTTGGGTCGAATGTGTCTTTGAAATTCCACATTCGCCCCTTTTCTTCCCACCTTCGCCCATTTGCAGCACCTTCGCCCCTTCAGCTTCCAGGTTCGCCCCCTGGAATCCACCTTCGACCGTTCGACTGGTCGAAGGTATTCCAGGTTCGCCCCTGATGTCAGATTTTTCCAAAAACGCGTCGAAAAGCATCCGAAAACATCACGAAACATCACGAGTTACAGCAGTCAAGCATCATTAACATATTCCTACGAAACCCTACCAATTTTACCCCAAAATCTATCCGTTTTACAAATTTCCTAAAATAGTAAATTATGGAGATGTCACATCATCATGCATGCAATTATTACCCAATTAGGAAACTTTCTGAAATCGATCAATAATCAGTTTATCATACTCGAATCATCATGAACAAGAAACCCCTATCATAACCTTATCATAATCATTCAAAAACAAACCTAAATCTAACTAAAAACCCCTTTTAATCATCAAAACACCATCAACAATCAAAGGTAACACGTTTCAATCATAACCCATCATTAATAACAGCCCTAGGTTGTTGTCATGTCATCTATACGACAAGAAATCATCAAACAATGCATAATATCATATTAACACATGTTTATTTGCATAAAAGCTCATTGTTTATGAATAGGTTTTGGTTAGGAAAGGTTTTTATTCATAAAATAGGTTGTCATCAGATCTGGACTCATTGGGGTTTAGATTAAAACAAGCCAAAATTGTTTAAAAAGGATTTGAAATGAAGAACACACCTTAGATCTTCACTTGTAATGATTTAGAGAGTTAGGTTATGAAAAACAAGCTCAAAAACTCCTTCCCTAATGTTAATAGCTGATAGAGAGTGTTTGGAGGCGTTTAGGGTTTGTGAAATGGTGAAAAATGGCTAAGGATGGTATTTATACCATCTGCACGTTCGCCCAGTTTATGTGGTCGAATGTGGAATTTTTCCACATTCGCCCCTTTTTAATGGTCGAATGTGGAACTCTTCCACATTCGCCCACTTTGTTTCTACGTTCGCCCACTTTTCAGATCCCATTTCCACATTCGCCCAAAAGTTCCACATTCAGGTCATCAGCACTTTTTAACACACGTTAACAGCACTTTTAACACATGTTAACCTTTTTCCAGTTTATCGTGTTTAACGCATTCTAACACATCCTAACACATAAACATGCATCTATAGTCTATACTTAGCATGTTTAGGCACGTATAATCATTCGTACATCATTTAAGCAAGTATAAGCATACAATCCACCACACGACCCGTAATCTACACATATACTTAATTAGTTCATGTAATGTCACCAACGACGGAACCCGGTACTAATGTATTCCCAAAACGACTCCCAATGATCCTCCAGATCATTGACCCTGGACAATCCTAATTGACCCGACTCAACTAACCCAGTTAAGTTTGTTTATAAACGTTTCTCGCTAAGGTAGACTTAGATGTTACTATTATGTTTAAGCCGAACATGCCGGGTGTCACATCATCCCCACGTTGAAAGAATTTTCGTCCCGAAATTTGCACGAAGCCCAAAAATGAAAAAGACGAAAAGGAAGAAAACGAAAAGAAAGGTTACCGGTTGTCACATCATCCCCACGTTGAAAGGGAATCTCGCCCCGAGATTCACTCTGCTTCAGCAGTAACATGCCTGGACTCGAACGCGCGCTTCGGAAAGAGATGAGGGTACTTAGCCTTCATCTGGTCCTCTCGTTCCCACGTGAACTCCGGTCCACGATCCGAGTTCCAACGAACTTTAACGATGCGGATTTTACTCCGCCGAAGGCTACGAATCTTGTAATCCAGAATCTCTACGGGTTCTTCCACAATGCGAAGACGATCATCAACCTTGATCTCTTCCAGTGGCACAACAAGAGATTCATCAGCCAAACACTTCCTTAAGTTAGACACATGGAAGACGTTGTGAACATTACCGAGCTCCGTCGGTAAATCAAGTCTGTACGCCACCGGCCCAATCCGTTCTAGGATTGCGAACGGTCCGACGTAACGAGGGTTAAGCTTGCCACGCTTTCCAAAGCGTATGATGCCCTTCCATGGTGAAACTTTCAGAAGCACCTTGTCCCCAACCTGGAACTCTAGCGGTTTGCGACGGCGATCGGCATAGCTCTTCTGACGATCCCGTGCAGCAGCCAAACGTTGACGGATCTGTACGATTTTCTCCGAAGTTTCGTACACGAGTTCCGGACCAGTGAGCTGGCTCTCGCCCAACTCGGCCCAACAAAGTGGTGATCGGCATTTCCGTCCGTAAAGAGCCTCGAACGGAGCTGCCTTGATGCTAGAGTGATAGCTGTTGTTGTAGGAGAACTCCACCAACGGCAGGTGAATCTCCCAACTTTTGCCAAAATCGATGACACATGCCCGCAGCATGTCCTCCAGTGTTTGTATCGTCCGCTCACTCTGGCCGTCAGTTTGCGGATGATAAGCCGTACTCATATCCAGCTGAGTACCCAAGGCCTTATGAAGAGCCTTCCAGAAACGCGAAGCAAAGCGGGAATCACGATCAGAAATGATAGAAACAGGCACCCCATGCCGAGAGACCACCTCCTTAAGATAGAGCCGAGTCAACCGCTCGAGTCCATCCGTTTCCTTAATAGGTATGAAGTGTGCCGATTTCGTCAACCGGTCGACGATCACCCAAATCATGTCGCAACCACTTGGTGATCTCGGTAGTTTGGTGACGAAATCCATCGTGATCCGCTCCCACTTCCATTCTGGAATCTCAGGTTGCTGTAGGAGACCAGACGGCTTCTGATACTCCACCTTGACCTTAGCACAGGTCAAGCATTTGCTCACATAGGAGGCTATATCAGCCTTCATGTTCGGCCACCAATAAAGTATCTTCAAATCCTGATACATCTTATCGGAGCCTGGATGGATAGAATACCGGGATTTGTGAGCCTCGTCCAAGACAAGCTCCCGTAATCCCCCGAGTAAAGGAACCCAAACACGCCCAGCGAAGTAATGTAGGCCATCAGACCTAAGCTCAAGGTGTTTGTCCGCACTGTGCATCGTTTCGGCCTTAAGGTTTTCCTCCTTCAAGGATGTGACACCCGGCATGTTCGGCTTAAACATATTAGTAACATCTAAGTCTACCTTAGCGAGAAACGTTTATAAACAAACTTAACCGGGTTAGTTGAGTTGGGTCAAGTTAGGATTGTCCAGGGTACAATGATCTGGAGGATCATTGGGAGTCGTTTTGGTAATACACTAGTACCCGGGTTCCGTTGTTGGTGACATTACATGAACTAATTAAGTATATGTGTAGATTATGGGTTGTGTGGTGGTTTATATACATAGACGTGTTTAAATGATGTGTAAATGATTATCTGTGCTTTAATGTATTAAATATAGACTAAGGATGCATGCTTATGTGTTAAGATGTGTTAGAATACGTTAAACACGACAAACTGGAAAACTAGTTAAGAAGGGGCTCCGGTTCGACCACTTCGAGTGGTCGAAGGAGAGGAAAATTGTCTGGTTCGACCCATGCAAGTGGGCGAACCAGGGAAGTGGAGTTGAAGAATTCCCTTCGACCTGGACAAGTCTCATTCGACCCTGTGAAAGGGGCGAAGGAGACCACCTTCGACCAATCAATTGGTGCGAAGGAGGATCAGTATAAATACCAACCTTAGTCATTTTTCATCATTTCACAAACCCTAACCGCCCCAAAACGCTCTCAAACGATCTTAAACACTAAGGAAGGAGTTTTTGCTCTTCTTTTTCATAATCTAACCTATCTACAACATCTAAACAAGAATCCAAGGTGTGTTCATAATCCTAAATCTTTTAGAAGCATTTTAATTCGTTTTCATCTAACCTTAATTGTCCAGATCTGTTCTAAGGGTGTTTTTATGATTAAAAACCTTTTAAACATCTTTCTAAAACAAAACCCTATCATTTAACATGAGTTTTCATAATAAATAACATGTGTTAGTTGAGTATTATGTGGTGTAATGTGTTATTCAATACTTTGCTGCTTTATCTATGTTAGAGACATGATGTAGGATTGCTTTTAATGCTGATTGATTGTTGTTTAGGGTTAGAATCGATTGGATAATGATATTATGTGTAAATTGGGGATTTTGACGAATCTAGACGTAACATGTGGTGTTTATAATCAATAGAACCCATAGGGATGGTCGGATGATCGATAAACTGAGTATTTTAAATCAAACATGAGTCGATTTCAAAAGTTTCCAAATTGGGTAAAGATTTCATGCATGAAAGTGACGTTTCCATAATTTTTGCCATTTTGGGAAAGGGCTGAAACGGATATGGTTTGGGGCAAAATCAGTGGGGTTTTGTTAGGATAACATAATCATGTTTGACTGCTGTGATTGGTGATGTTTCGAGTCGTTTTGAATGTGTTTTAAGCGTTTTTAGGCAAAATAGAACAACAGGGGCGAACCTGGCCTCCTTCGACCAGTCGAAGGTGCGAAGGAGGAATCCCAGGGTCGAACCAGGCTTTTCAGTGGGCGAACGTGGCAAAACGTGCGAAGGAAACATCAAACGGTCGAACGAGAGGTAAAACGGGCGAAGGAGAGTAAAAAGGTGCGAAGGAGGCCTTAAACTGACTGGTTCGACCGTTCTGATGCAGAAATGAGATTTTTGATACAAACTAAGTGTTTTATGCTTGAACCTTGCGTGTAATCTATGTGTACTTGATTAGTTAGGGTAATGGGTCACCAACGGGATGGCGGGTCGGTCTAGTGTGTCGGTTGAACATTTAAACACGTTTTAAAACATACTCGGTTATGATCTGGACAATCGGGGGCTAGATAACCTTATGGTTATTAGTCGGAACACTTATGTGAACATTTTGATAGATCTCCGGTAGAGGGATTATCAAGGGCTAAACATCTTTACTTATAATTGAAGAACGCTATCTAAGGTGAGTTCACGGCCCCACTTTTACTGCTTTAACTTTTGGGGGAGAAAACATGCGCTAAACAGTTTTGGTAACATATGTCATACTATGGTTTTAACTTTATATTGCTATACGATCTTTTGGAAAGTCCCGGGGGAAACCATGAATGTGCGGGTTTGCACAACGGGGGAAATGTGGATAGATCTATTGGGCGTGACCTGCCCCACTCGTCGGCTTGGAGGGCCGGGCGGGTGCATATTGTCTCGAACAGGAACATTATCGTGCTGAACATTACGGGCTGCTAAACATGCTAAACATTGCTAAACGTGTCCAGTAATGGTTTCCAATCGTAGTAGTAATAAAACATACGCCTAGCTAGCGTACTTGGTAGCATTGATATAGTATGGACATGGTAACACTTGGTAACTCTTTTTGAACAAACCTGTGAACTCACCAGCATTATATGTTGACGTCTTTTGGCATGTTTTTCTCAGGTCGCTAAGGTAGCAACAACTGGAACTAGGTGCACGAGTCAGCACGGGCGTCTAGGGTTTAGAGCATGGTCTTCATTAAACATTTGAACTATGTCTTTTGGGTTGTAAACATTTAAAGCTTCCGCTACAGTTTATGCTTTTATAATTATATCTTTTGGGTTTTGTGTTATGCATATAGTGTTGTTTATTGTGACCGTTGACTTGAATCCTGGTTTGTCATGCGCCTCGCGGTAAAACCCCGCAAGTGGAAATTTGAGGGTGTGACAGATTGGTATCAGAGCCAATGGTTATAGTGAACTAGGACTGCATTTAGAGTCTAGTCTATAGCCGAGTCGCACACACTAGACGGTCACATACTTGTGTCGGTTTGGAACATGTACTAACTTTGTCGGGGTATCGTTACATTATCATCACACTTCTCTGTTACATCATCCGTTTTTATTTGGGTTCTTACCTACTCTTGTCTTCTTCTTCTGGATTGAAGGAGGAGGGGTTGATTTGTTGGTTCTTGCACACACATGCCTTCTTACACTTGCACCTATTGCCACATAGGCGACAATGTTCGGTGACTGGGGTCTAAATTAGGGGTACATCTGGAGGACCATGTAGAACAGTTTATCATTTCGGGTGCACACGAAATAATAAACTGGGATGCATGAAAATCCCGATGGACTTCGAGTTTGGATGTATAGTCCTGAATTTGTCCCTAGGTTAACTCTTGAAAAATTTCTAGTGGTTGACACTGGAAGTGAATCTGAATCTCTCGATTTCTTGGTTTGTTAGATCATGTCTGGTGCTCGTGGTGGTGGACGTCGTGGTGGTGGTCGTGGAGGCGGTGGTCGTGCCGGAGGCGGTGGTCGTGGGAACATCAACATGACCCAAGCTGAGCTGAACAACTTGCTCCAGCAGCAAGTGAACATGGCTATGGCTAATTTCCAGGCCGGGATTAATGCCATGGGTGGTGAGTTGATTTCTGTCGACCTTGCCTCATTTTTTTTGGGTTTCGTGTCCTTTCGTTTGTGTTTTACTCGTGTACCGTGTTTCAGGAATTGGTGCCAATCCACCCCCACCTCAGTGCTCTTATAAGAAGTTTAGGGACTGTCAGCCCCATAACTTCGCTGGGACTGAGGGAGCGGTGGGACTGCTCCGATGGCTAGAGAAGGTGGAATCTGTGTTTGTCATGTGTAACTGTCCTACTGGGGACCGAGTGAAGTATGCTACTGCGACATTTGAGGGGCCTGCATTGTCGTGGTGGAATGCTACTACTCAGAATATGGGGTTGGGAGAGGCTATTGCTATGCCTTTGGCGGAGTTTGTGCAGCTTTTGAGAGGTGAGTACTGTCCGAGGGAGGAGATACAGAAGTTGGAGCATGAGGTCTGGAGTTACAAGATGGTTGGGTCGGAGATTGAGGAGTATACTGTGAGGAGGAACGAGCTGGCGGTGTTGTGTCCTGACTTACACACACCCGAGTACAGGAGGATCGAGCACTATGTGTCTGGACTAGTGCCCGAGATTGCTGGGTTGGTAGCTGCTGGGAATCTTCCCACTATTGCTGAAGTTGTCCGATCAGCTCATCGGATGACTAACCTGAAGGTGGCGGAAGGCGTTTTGCCACCCAAGGGTACTACTGTGAAGGCTGCTGAGGGGAACAAGAGGAAGTGGGAGAGTGTGGGGAAGAGTGTGGTGCCAGCTCAGCCGGCGAAGAAGTTTGATACGTTTGGGTCTTCTTCTGGGGCGAAGACGGGTGGGTATGTCGGGAAGCATCCCAAGTGTAACAAGTGTGGCTTTCACCATTCGGGGAATTGTGATCGAGCTCGTTGTCATCGGTGCCATCAGTTGGGACACCATGCTAAGGATTGCAAGGTGGCGCTCACCCCAACTCAGACTCCTGCGGCTACTCCTGCTCCTGCTGCTCAGGGGACTCAGGGGAGGCATGGGTGTTACAACTGTGGTGACACGGGACACTTCAAGCGTGATTGTCCCAAGCTGAAGCAGGGCGATAATGGGAGGGGCGGAAACGGTAGCGGTAACGGGAATGGCGGCGGAGGCAGGACTGCACGTGCTTTCGTCATTGGGTCTGCGGAGGCTAGGCAGGATCCAGACATAGTTACCGGTACGTTCCTTCTCAATAATCGCTATGTTTCTGTTTTATTTGATTCTGGCGCCGATAAGAGCTTCGTATCTGTGGATGTTAGTCAGTTGCTAGATATAGTACCCACACCTTTAGAGGCTAAGTACTTGATAGAATTGGCTAATGGTAAGAACATCGAGACGACTCATATCCTTAGAGAGTGTCACTTGGAACTGTCGGGTCTGTCATTCCCCATTGACCTTATGCCTGTACCTCTGGGTAGTTTTGATGTCGTGGTTGGCATGGATTGGTTATCATTGTATCGTGCGGAGATCGTTTGTTTTGACAAGGTCATTCGGATCCCTCTCCCCGATGGAGAGATTCTTTCGGTTCATGGCGAGAAAAGCGGTGCCCCGCTGAGTATCATTTCCAGCATGAAAGCCCGTAAGTATCTTCGGAAGGGCTGTTCGGCCATTCTGGCACTTGTTAACGTTTCTTCTGACGATGAGAAGAAGATCGAGGATATTCCGGTGGTTCGTGACTTTTCTGATGTGTTTCCTGATGATTTACCTGGTCTTCCTCCCCATCGTCAGGTTGAGTTCGGTATTGATCTCACTCCGGGCGCAGCTCCTATCGCCCGAGCCCCGTATCGTCTTGCACCTCCCGAGATGCAAGAGTTGTCCAGCCAGTTACAGGAACTCTTGGAAAAGGGTTTCATTCGACCGAGTTCTTCCCCGTGGGGAGCTCCTATTTTGTTTGTGAAGAAGAAGGACGGGAGCCTTCGTATGTGTATTGATTACCGTGAGCTGAACAAAGTGACCATCAAAAATCGTTATCCTCTTCCTCGCATTGATGATCTCTTTGACCAGCTTCAGGGCTCCAGCTATTATTCGAAGATTGATTTTCGGTCCGGTTATCACCAGTTGCGCGTCAGGGAAGCTGACATTCAGAAGACTGCCTTTCGCACTCGTTATGGCCGTTTTGAGTTCTTGGTCATGCCTTTCGGTCTCACTAACGCACCGGCGGTGTTCATGGATTTGATGAACCGCGTTTGTAAGCCTTACCTTGATAAGTTCGTCATCGTGTTTATTGACGACATTCTGATCTATTCCAAGAACAAGGCGGATCACGAGGAACATCTGCGGTTGGTCTTGGAACTTTTGAGACAACAGCAGTTGTATGCTAAGTTCTCAAAGTGTGATTTTTGGTTGCGTGAAGTTCAATTCCTAGGACATGTGGTGAATGAACTGGGAATTCATGTCGATCCGGCTAAGATCGAAGCTATTAAAGACTGGGAAGCACCAAAGACGCCATCTGAGGTGCGGCAATTCCTGGGTCTTGCAGGTTACTATCGTCGTTTCATTGAGGGATTTTCGAAGATCGCTCAACCCCTCACTGCTCTCACCCAGAAGGACCGAAAGTTCGACTGGGACGAACCACAGGAATCAGCATTTCAGATGCTGAAGCTTAAACTTTGTTCTGCACCCATCTTATCCCTTCCTGAGGGTACGGATGATTTCGTTGTGTACTGTGATGCTTCCATACGAGGTCTTGGTTGCGTATTGATGCAGCGCGGGAAGGTTATTGCTTATGCTTCTCGTCAACTCAAAATTCATGAGAAGAATTACACTACTCATGACCTAGAACTGGGTGCAGTGGTCTTTGCGTTGAAAATCTGGAGACATTACTTGTACGGTACCAAGTGTGAAGTTTACACCGATCACAAGAGTCTTCAGCACATTTTCGACCAGAAGGTGTTGAACATGCGGCAGCGTCGCTGGGTTGAACTCCTGAACGATTATGATTGTGCCATTAAGTATCATCCTGGCAAGGCAAACGTTGTGGCAGACGCCTTGAGCAGGAAGGAGTCTGTTAACCCTCGCCGTGTTCGAGCCTTACAGCTTACCATTCATTCCTCCTTACCTGACCGGATCCGTTCGGCTCAGGTGGATGCCTTGAAGGAGGAAAACCTTAAGGCCGAAACGATGCACAGCGCGGACAAACACCTTGAGCTTAGGTCTGATGGCCTACACTACTTCGCTGGGCGTGTTTGGGTTCCTTTACTCGGGGGATTGCGGGAGCTCATCTTGGACGAAGCTCACAAATCCCGGTATTCTATTCATCCAGGCTCCGATAAGATGTATCAGGATCTGAAGGTACTTTATTGGTGGCCGAACATGAGGGCTGATATAGCCTCCTATGTGAGCAAATGCTTGACCTGTGCTAAGGTCAAGGTGGAGTATCAGAAGCCGTCTGGTCTCCTACAGCAACCTGAGATTCCAGAATGGAAGTGGGAGCGGATCACGATGGATTTCGTCACCAAACTACCGAGATCACCGAGTGGCTGCGACATGATTTGGGTGATCGTCGACCGGTTGACGAAATCGGCACACTTCATACCTATTAAGGAAACGGATGGACTCGAGCGGTTGGCTCGGCTCTACCTTAAGGAGGTGGTTTCTCGGCACGGGGTGCCTGTTTCTATCATTTCTGATCGTGATCCCCGCTTTGCTTCGCGTTTCTGGAAGGCTCTTCATAAGGCCTTGGGTACTCAGCTGGATATGAGTACGGCTTATCATCCGCAAACTGACGGGCAGAGTGAGCGGACGATACAAACACTGGAGGACATGCTGCGGGCATGTGTCATCGATTTTGGCAAAAGTTGGGAGATCCACCTACCGTTAGTGGAGTTCTCCTACAACAACAGCCATCACTCTAGCATCAAGGCAGCTCCGTTCGAGGCTCTTTACGGACGGAAATGCCGATCACCACTTTGTTGGGCCGAGGTGGGCGAGAGCCAGCTCACTGGTCCGGAACTCGTGTACGAAACTTCGGAGAAAATCGTACAGATCCGTCAACGTTTGGCTGCGGCACGAGATCGTCAAAAGAGTTATGCCGATCGCCGTCGAAAACCTTTAGAGTTTCAGGTTGGGGACAAGGTACTTTTGAAAGTTTCACCATGGAAGGGCGTCATACGCTTTGGGAAGCGTGGCAAGCTTAACCCTCGTTATGTCGGACCGTTCGCGATCCTGGATCGGATTGGACCGGTGGCATATAGACTTGACTTACCGGCGGAGCTCGGTAGTGTGCACAACGTCTTCCATGTGTCTAACTTGAAGAAGTGTTTGGCTGATGAATCTCTCATTGTACCACTGGAAGAGATCAAGGTGGATGATCGTCTTCGCATTGTGGAGGAACCTGTCGAGATTCTGGATTACAAGATTCGTAGCCTTCGGCGGAGTAAAATCCGCATCGTTAAAGTTCGTTGGAACTCGGATCGTGGACCGGAGTTCACGTGGGAACGAGAGGACCAGATGAAGGCTAAGTACCCTCATCTCTTTCCGAAGCGCGCATTTGAATCAAGGCATGTTACTACTGAAGCGGAATGAATCTCGGGTCGAGATTCCTTTCAACGTGGGGATGATGTGACATCCGGTAAGTTTCTTTTTGTTCGGTTCTTTTCGTTTCTTTCTTTTTGGGCTTTGCGCAATTTTCGGGACGAAAATTCTTTCAACGTGGGGATGATGTGACACCCGGCATGTTCGGCTTAAACATATTAGTAACATCTAAGTCTACCTTAGCGAGAAACGTTTATAAACAAACTTAACCGGGTTAGTTGAGTTGGGTCAAGTTAGGATTGTCCAGGGTACAATGATCTGGAGGATCATTGGGAGTCGTTTTGGTAATACACTAGTACCGGGTTCCGTTGTTGGTGACATTACATGAACTAATTAAGTATATGTGTAGATTATGGGTTGTGTGGTGGTTTATATACATAGACGTGTTTAAATGATGTGTAAATGATTATCTGTGCTTTAATGTATTAAATATAGACTAAGGATGCATGCTTATGTGTTAAGATGTGTTAGAATGCGTTAAACACGACAAACTGGAAAACTAGTTAAGAAGGGGCTCCGGTTCGACCACTTCGAGTGGTCGAAGGAGAGGAAAATTGTCTGGTTCGACCCATGCAAGTGGGCGAACCAGGGAAGTGGAGTTGAAGAATTCCCTTCGACCTGGACAAGTCTCATTCGACCCTGTGAAAGGGGCGAAGGAGACCACCTTCGACCAATCAATTGGTGCGAAGGAGGATCAGTATAAATACCAACCTTAGTCATTTTTCATCATTTCACAAACCCTAACCGCCCCAAAACGCTCTCAAACGATCTTAAACACTAAGGAAGGAGTTTTTGCTCTTCTTTTTCATAATCTAACCTATCTACAACATCTAAACAAGAATCCAAGGTGTGTTCATAATCCTAAATCTTTTAGAAGCATTTTAATTCGTTTTCATCTAACCTTAATTGTCCAGATCTGTTCTAAGGGTGTTTTTATGATTAAAAACCTTTTAAACATCTTTCTAAAACAAAACCCTATCATTTAACATGAGTTTTCATAATAAATAACATGTGTTAGTTGAGTATTATGTGGTGTAATGTGTTATTCAATACTTTGCTGCTTTATCTATGTTAGAGACATGATGTAGGATTGCTTTTAATGCTGATTGATTGTTGTTTAGGGTTAGAATCGATTGGATAATGATATTATGTGTAAATTGGGGATTTTGACGAATCTAGACGTAACATGTGGTGTTTATAATCAATAGAACCCATAGGGATGGTCGGATGATCGATAAACTGAGTATTTTAAATCAAACATGAGTCGATTTCAAAAGTTTCCAAATTGGGTAAAGATTTCATGCATGAAAGTGACGTTTCCATAATTTTTGCCATTTTGGGAAAGGGCTGAAACGGATATGGTTTGGGGCAAAATCAGTGGGGTTTTGTTAGGATAACATAATCATGTTTGACTGCTGTGATTGGTGATGTTTCGAGTCGTTTTGAATGTGTTTTAAGCGTTTTTAGGCAAAATAGAACAACAGGGGCGAACCTGGCCTCCTTCGACCAGTCGAAGGTGCGAAGGAGGAATCCCAGGGTCGAACCAGGCTTTTCAGTGGGCGAACGTGGCAAAACGTGCGAAGGAAACATCAAACGGTCGAACGAGAGGTAAAACGGGCGAAGGAGAGTAAAAAGGTGCGAAGGAGGCCTTAAACTGACTGGTTCGACCGTTCTGATGCAGAAATGAGATTTTTGATACAAACTAAGTGTTTTATGCTTGAACCTTGCGTGTAATCTATGTGTACTTGATTAGTTAGGGTAATGGGTCACCAACGGGATGGCGGGTCGGTCTAGTGTGTCGGTTGAACATTTAAACACGTTTTAAAACATACTCGGTTATGATCTGGACAATCGGGGGCTAGATAACCTTATGGTTATTAGTCGGAACACTTATGTGAACATTTTGATAGATCTCCGGTAGAGGGATTATCAAGGGCTAAACATCTTTACTTATAATTGAAGAACGCTATCTAAGGTGAGTTCACGGCCCCACTTTTACTGCTTTAACTTTTGGGGGAGAAAACATGCGCTAAACAGTTTTGGTAACATATGTCATACTATGGTTTTAACTTTATATTGCTATACGATCTTTTGGAAAGTCCCGGGGGAAACCATGAATGTGCGGGTTTGCACAACGGGGGAAATGTGGATAGATCTATTGGGCGTGACCTGCCCCACTCGTCGGCTTGGAGGGCCGGGCGGGTGCATATTGTCTCGAACAGGAACATTATCGTGCTGAACATTACGGGCTGCTAAACATGCTAAACATTGCTAAACGTGTCCAGTAATGGTTTCCAATCGTAGTAGTAATAAAACATACGCCTAGCTAGCGTACTTGGTAGCATTGATATAGTATGGACATGGTAACACTTGGTAACTCTTTTTGAACAAACCTGTGAACTCACCAGCATTATATGTTGACGTCTTTTGGCATGTTTTTCTCAGGTCGCTAAGGTAGCAACAACTGGAACTAGGCGCACGAGTCAGCACGGGCGTCTAGGGTTTAGAGCATGGTCTTCATTAAACATTTGAACTATGTCTTTTGGGTTGTAAACATTTAAAGCTTCCGCTACAGTTTATGCTTTTATAATTATATCTTTTGGGTTTTGTGTTATGCATATAGTGTTGTTTATTGTGACCGTTGACTTGAATCCTGGTTTGTCATGCGCCTCGCGGTAAAACCCCGCAAGTGGAAATTTGAGGGTGTGACAGCATCCACCTGAGCCGAACGGATCCGGTCAGGTAAGGAGGAATGAATGGTAAGCTGCAAGGCTCGGACACGCCGAGGCTTCGCCGACTCTTTCCTGCTCAAGGCATCCGCCACAACGTTTGCCTTGCCAGGATGGTACTTAATCGCACAGTCGTAATCGTTCAAGAGTTCAACCCAACGACGCTGCCGCATGTTTAACACCTTCTGGTCGAAAATATGCTGGAGACTCTTGTGATCGGTGTAAACTTCACACTTGGTACCGTACAAGTAATGTCTCCAGATTTTCAACGCAAAGACTACTGCACCCAGCTCCAAGTCGTGAGTAGTATAGTTCTTCTCGTGAACCTTGAGTTGACGAGAAGCGTAAGCGATAACCTTCCCGCGTTGCATCAACACGCAACCGAGACCCCGAATCGAAGCATCACAGTACACAACGAAATCGTCCGTACCCTCGGGTAAGGATAAGATAGGAGCAGAACAAAGTTTAAGCTTCAGCATCTGAAAGGCTGATTCCTGTGGTTCGTCCCAGTCGAACTTTCGGTCCTTCTGGGTGAGAGCAGTGAGGGGTTGAGCGATCTTCGAAAATCCCTCGATAAAACGCCGATAGTAACCTGCAAGACCCAGGAATTGCCGCACCTCAGATGGCGTCTTTGGTGCTTCCCAGTCTTTAATAGCTTCGATCTTAGCCGGATCGACATGAATTCCCAGTTCATTCACCACATGCCCTAGGAATTGAACTTCACGTAACCAAAAATCACACTTTGAGATCTTAGCATACAATTGCTCCCGTCTCAAAAGTTCCAAGACCAACCGCAGATGTTCCTCATGATCCGCCTTGTTCTTGGAATAAATCAGAATGTCATCAATGAACACGATGACGAACTTATCCAGGTACGGTTTACAAACACGGTTCATCAAATCCATGAACACTGCCGGTGCGTTAGTGAGACCGAAAGGCATAACTAAGAACTCAAAATGGCCATAACGAGTGCGAAAAGCAGTCTTCTGTATGTCAGCTTCCCTGACGCGCAACTGGTGATAACCGGACCGTAAATCAATCTTCGAGTAGTAGCTGGAGCCCTGAAGCTGGTCAAAGAGATCATCAATGCGAGGAAGAGGATAACGATTCTTGATGGTCACTTTGTTCAGCTCACGGTAATCAATGCACATACGAAGGCTCCCATCCTTCTTCTTCACAAACAAAATAGGAGCTCCCCACGGGGACGAGCTCGGTCGAATGAAACCCTTTTCCAAGAGTTCCTGTAACTGGCTGGATAACTCTTGCATCTCGGGAGGTGCAAGACGATACGGAGCTCGGGCAATAGGAGCTGCGCCCGGAGCAAGATCAATACCAAACTCAACCTGACGATGGGGAGGAAGACCAGGCAAATCATCAGGAAACACATCAGAAAAGTCACGAACCACCGGAATATCCTCAATCTTCTTCTCATCGTCAGTAGAAACGTTAACAAGTGCCAGAATGGCCGAACAGCCCTTCCGAAGATACTTACGGGCTTTCATGCTAGAAATGATACTCAGCGGAGCACCGCTTTTCTCGCCATGAACCGAAAGAATTTCTCCATCGGGGAGAGGGATCCGAATAACCTTGTCAAAGCAAACAATCTCTGCACGATACAACGATAACCAATCCATGCCCACAACGACATCGAAACTACCCAAAGGTACAGGCATAAGGTCAATGGGGAATGACAGACCCGACAGTTCCAAGTGACACTCCCTAAGGATATGAGTCGCCTCGATGTTCATACCATTAGCCAATTCTATCAAGTACTTAGCCTCTAAAGGTGTGGGTACTATATCTAGCAACTGACTAACATCCACAGATACGAAGCTCTTATCGGCACCAGAATCAAATAAAACAGAAACATAGCGATTGTTGAGAAGGAACGTACCGGTAACTGTGTCTGGATCCTGCCTAGCCTCCGCAGACCCAATGACGAAAGCACGCGCAGTCCTGCCTCCGCCGCCATTCCCGTTACCGTTACCGTTTCCGCCCCTCCCATTATCGCCCTGCTTCAGCTTGGGACAATCACGCTTGAAGTGTCCCGTGTCACCACAGTTGTAACACCCCTGCCTCCCCTGAGTCCCCTGAGCAGCAGGAGCAGGAGTAGCCGCAGGAGTCTGAGTTGGGGTGAGCGCCACCTTGCAATCCTTAGCATGGTGCCCCAACTGATGGCACCGATGACAACGAGCTCGATCACAATTCCCAGAATGGTGAAAGCCACACTTGTTACACTTGGGGTGCTTCCCAATGTATCCACCTGTCTTCTGCGAAGAAGACGACCCAGATCCTTCAGTCTTCTTGGCCGGTTGAGACGGCGCCGGCACTGCACTCTTACTCACATTCTCCCATTTCCTCTTGTTGCCTTCAGAACCCTTCACAGTCGAGCCCTTGGGAGGTAAAGCGCCCTCCAAAATCTTCATGTTGGTCATCTTGTGTGCAGAACGGACGACCTCAGCCAGTGTAGGAAGGTTCCCAGCAGCTACTAACCCAGCAATCTCCGGCACCAACCCAGAGATGTAGTGCTCAATCCTACGGTACTCAGGTGTGTGCATGTCAGGACACAACACCGCCAGCTCATTGCGTCGTACAGTGTACTCTTCAATCTCGGACCCCACCATCTTGCAGTTCCAAACTTCATGTTCCAACTTCTGTACTTCCTCCCTGGGACAGTACTCGCTCTTCAATAACCGAACAAAATCCGCCCACAGCATAGCATGAGCTTCCCCCAAGCCCATGTTCTGTGTAGTAGCATTCCACCATGTCAAAGCAGGACCCTCAAATGTTGCAGTGGCATACTTGACCCGGTCCTCAACAGGACAGTTACACATCAAGAAAACAGATTCAACCTTCTCCAACCATCGGAGCAGTCCCACTGCCCCTTCAGTCCCTGCGAAGTTATGGGGCTGGCAGTCCCTAAACTTCTTGTAAGAACACTGAGGTGGAGGCGGGTTGACAGCAGCACCACCCATAGCATTGTGCCCGGCCTGGAAAGCAGCCAAGGCTATGTTCACTTGCTGTTGAAGCAAGTTGTTCAGTTCTGCTTGGGTCATGTTAATGTTACCACGACCACCGCCACGGCCACCGCCGCCACGACCACCACCACGACGTCCACCACCACGTGCGCCCGACATGATCTGCCAAATCAGAAATCGAGAGATTCAGATTCACTGCTAGTGTCAACCACTAGTAGCTAGAAAAGTTACGTCTAGACCCAATCCGGGACTATACATCCAAGTTCAGAGTCCACTTGAATTCTCATGCATTTCAGTTTATGATTTCGTGTGCACCCGGAATGATAAACTGCTCTACATGGTCCTCCAAGCTTTCCCTCAGCTTGAACTCAAGTCACCGAATGTCGGCATCTAGCATCATGCCATCACAAGCATAAGTGCACAAGATAATGTGTAAGCAAGTGCGTCTATTGGGGTACGAAAGGGAGACGTCCGAATCCTGGACAGACCTCGAGAGCACGCAAGACCACCCCAATACACGACACTGCCGTGCAAAAACCAACGAGTCAACTCCTTCTTCTTCAAATCCCGAAGAAGAACATAAAAGTGTGTAAAGCCAAGAGCGAGGACGGATGATGTAACAGAGAAGTGTGATGATGATGTAAAGACACCCCGACAAAGTTAGTACATGTTCCAAACCGACTCAAGTATGTGACCGTCTAGTGTGTGCGACTCGGCTATAGACTAGACTCTAAATGCAGTCCTAGTTCACTATAACCATTGGCTCTGATACCAATCTGTCACACCCTCAAATTCCACTTGCGGGGTTTTACCGCGAGGCGCATGACAAACCAGGATTCAAGTCAACGGTCACAATAAACAACACTATATGCATAACACAATACTCAAAAGTTGTAATTATGAAAACATAAACTGTAGCGGAAGCTTTAAATGTTTACAACCCAAAAGACATTGTTTAAAGTTTAACAAGACCATGCTCCTAATTCTAGACGCCCGTGCAGACTTGTGCGCCTAGTTCCCGTTGTAGTTACCTTAGCGACCTGAGAAAAACATGCCAAAAGACGTCAACATATAATGCTGGTGAGTTCACAGGTTTGTTCAAAAGAGTTACCAAGTATTACCATGTCCATACTATATAAATGTTACCAAGTACGCTAGCTAGGCGTATGTTTTGTTACTACTACGATTGGAAACCATTACTGGACACGTTTAGCAATGTTTAGCATGTTTAGCAGCCCGTAATGTTCAGCACGATAATGTTCCTGTTCGAGACAATATGCACCCGCCCGGCCCTCCAAGCCGACGAGTGGGGCAGGTCACGCCCAATAGATCTATCCACATTTCCCCCGTTGTGCAACCCCGCACATTCATGGTTTCCCCCGGGACTTTCAAAAGATCGCATAGTACACAAGTTCAAAACCATAGTATGACATATGTTACCAAAACAGTTTAGCGCATGTTTTCTCCCCCAAAAGTTAAAGCAGTAAAAGTGGGGCCGTGAACTCACCTTAGATTGCGTTCCTCAAATGTAAGTAAAAGATGTTTAGCCCTTGATGATCCCTCTACCGGAGATCTATCAAAATGTTCACATAAGTGTTCCGACTAATAACCATAAGGTTATCTAGTCCCCGATTGTCCAGATCATAACCGAGTATGTTTTAAAACGTGTTTAAATGTTCAATCGACACACTAGACCGACCCGACATCCCGTTGGTGACCCATTACCCTAACTAATCAAGTACACATAGATTACACATAAGGTTCAAGCATAAAACACTTAGTTTGTATCAAAAATCTCATTTTTTTGTTAACGTAGGGTCGAATGTAGTTCTGGGTGGTCGAAGGTGGCTGTAAGTGGTCGAAGGTGTCCTTGTTTGGGTCGAATGTGTCTTTGAAATTCCACATTCGCCCCTTTTCTTCCCACCTTCGCCCATTTGCAGCACCTTCGCCCCTTCAGCTTCCAGGTTCGCCCCCTGGAATCCACCTTCGACCGTTCGACTGGTCGAAGGTATTCCAGGTTCGCCCCTGATGTCAGATTTTTCCAAAAACGCGTCGAAAAGCATCCGAAAACATCACGAAACATCACGAGTTACAGCAGTCAAGCATCATTAACATATTCCTACGAAACCCTACCAATTTTACCCCAAAATCTATCCGTTTTACAAATTTCCTAAAATAGTAAATTATGGAGATGTCACATCATCATGCATGCAATTATTACCCAATTAGGAAACTTTCTGAAATCGATCAATAATCAGTTTATCATACTCGAATCATCATGAACAAGAAACCCCTATCATAACCTTATCATAATCATTCAAAAACAAACCTAAATCTAACTAAAAACCCCTTTTAATCATCAAAACACCATCAACAATCAAAGGTAACACGTTTCAATCATAACCCATCATTAATAACAGCCCTAGGTTGTTGTCATGTCATCTATACGACAAGAAATCATCAAACAATGCATAATATCATATTAACACATGTTTATTTGCATAAAAGCTCATTGTTTATGAATAGGTTTTGGTTAGGAAAGGTTTTTATTCATAAAATAGGTTGTCATCAGATCTGGACTCATTGGGGTTTAGATTAAAACAAGCCAAAATTGTTTAAAAAGGATTTGAAATGAAGAACACACCTTAGATCTTCACTTGTAATGATTTAGAGAGTTAGGTTATGAAAAACAAGCTCAAAAACTCCTTCCCTAATGTTAATAGCTGATAGAGAGTGTTTGGAGGCGTTTAGGGTTTGTGAAATGGTGAAAAATGGCTAAGGATGGTATTTATACCATCTGCACGTTCGCCCAGTTTATGTGGTCGAATGTGGAATTTTTCCACATTCGCCCCTTTTTAATGGTCGAATGTGGAACTCTTCCACATTCGCCCACTTTGTTTCTACGTTCGCCCACTTTTCAGATCCCAATTCCACATTCGCCCAAAAGTTCCACATTCAGGTCATCAGCACTTTTTAACACACGTTAACAGCACTTTTAACACATGTTAACCTTTTTCCAGTTTATCGTGTTTAACGCATTCTAACACATCCTAACACATAAACATGCATCTATAGTCTATACTTAGCATGTTTAGGCACGTATAATCATTCGTACATCATTTAAGCAAGTATAAGCATACAATCCACCACACGACCCGTAATCTACACATATACTTAATTAGTTCATGTAATGTCACCAACGACGGAACCCGGTACTAATGTATTCCCAAAACGACTCCCAATGATCCTCCAGATCATTGACCCTGGACAATCCTAATTGACCCGACTCAACTAACCCAGTTAAGTTTGTTTATAAACGTTTCTCGCTAAGGTAGACTTAGATGTTACTATTATGTTTAAGCCGAACATGCCGGGTGTCACAATATTCCTAACCTATTTCTAAGCCTACTACATATAAAGATAAAAAAAAACATATAAAGACAAAACTCACAAAAAGACAAAAATAAACCTATATAATAATAATTTGAACTAATGGCATAACCGTAAATATCATAAAAAATCTGTTCTATTCGTATACTGTTCATAAGCTTGACAAGAATTGTTATATACTAGTGGTATGGCCCCGCTTTGCGGGGCGCGACTCGAATGTATACAATCTAAGTCCGGGTGTAGTGGGACAAAAGAATAGCGCCCCCTCCCCCCCCCTCTTTTTTCTATTGGTTGAAATTTGGTGGCACACTAACAAAAAAAAGTGTTATATATATAACGCCTAACACCCATTTTTTCAATTTTAAAGCAATATAGCGCCCAATAACGCCTCACTACACATGGTCTAATGAAACCGTATTATATCTGATCTGAATCATTTTCAAAAATAGTTTACGTCAAAATGTAAACCAATTTGAATTTCTACCGACAAATGCAAATTTAGAACATAGACAAAAGTTGAATTTATAGCGAGAAGCTTTAACTAGAAGACTTAAACATGCATGACAAAAAATGAAATATAGAAAATGAAAGACAAAAATGTAAACCAATAAATTATCAAAATAGTAACTACCATGACAAAAGAACATCCTCACTAAATCCACTGTTCTGATTGTTGCTTGGTGGAAAAAGAGATGAAAATTAAAAAAGGTATTTTAGTAATTAAGTATATTTTTGTAATATAGTTAAGACACTATTTAGAATCTTTTGGTAAATGAGTATCATTATTGTGTACTACAATAAAGACACGACTCAAAATCTTATGTTTGGTGATATTATATATTATATAATATATAATATAATAGTAAACCAACTAAAAAAAGGTAAATGCATGTAACAAAAATATACAAAATAAAAATCTAACAGCTTTACAAATAAATTATTAAACACATAAAGTCATTTTCTTCCATGCAAGAAGACAAAAAGTGAAAAGGATAAGAAAAATAATGGATGACACTTTGTAAATATAAGTAACTTGGGGGCTTCTTTGGCTACTGTAGCTAAGAAGCTACCCTAAATGTTATATTAGATAATTAACTTAAATTCAAAATTTTAAACTTTTTAATATTAAACAAAATTTAAAAATAAAAATTATAGGTATTAAAATTTGATATTAAATTCTTAAATAGAAAATTTTAATATTCGAATATTTTTAAAGTTTAACTTGTAACTTATTTGATAAATTTTTAACCAAAATTATGAATTGTTACAATTTAAGTATGTTAGGAAAGTAGATGTAATATTTACCATACTTAACTTAAATTAAATTTTTTTTTTAAACTTAGATTGTTCAAGATTTTATATTTAACGTTTTAGTTAAAAATTTCCTTTAGTTTAGGTTTAATAATGTATAATTAAATGATCGACACGCAATGTAGAAACTAAAATGCAGTAAGGGACCTAAATTTACCTTATTAAGTGAATTGGCATTCATGGAATTTGCATCAATCGAGTCTGTATGACACAATCCACAGTCACTTGCTGTTGGACCCGATAACCTACTCCAAATCACAAAAAGGTGCAATTTTGGAATTAAAATTTGAACAACAAATTACCACTAAATAACATTATATCAACAATATTAAGTGACAATTAAATTGCGTTTGATGCCAATAAACTGATAACATGTCAATACCTAAAAACCATATGCTTCATGATGGATAACTTTTTGTTTCACTCATCTTTCTTCCTTCAAATTTATAGCTCTATGCAACACCACATACACCATAATCAATAACAATTAATAAATGATAAACCAATACATCAGTTTAGAAAAGAAAAAAAAACAAATCATTTTTACACAAGAACAGAACCTCAAAGAGGAGGCCCGTCCAAAAACCTTACAATATGTACATGGGGTATTTTATCCAACAATTCCACTCTAAAGACTTGAACCTAGAACGATGTCTTAACCAAAAAAATGACATCCGTTTAATAGATGCCACAACCTCTATAACTCTAGGTGTATCCCCTTGAAAAACCTTCTAATTCCTTTCCTCCCAAAGCGTCCAACACGAGATCATTATTATACCCCGGATTAGCTTCTTAGCCCACTTAGAATCCTTCTTAGCCTTATGAATCTTCAACAGATCATTCAAGTTCCTTAATAAAACATCCATTTTGACCCATTTTAAAATGGACGTCCAAACCCCAATAGCGAACCAACAATCTACAAACAGATGAGTTGCAGACTCCTCGGCAGAATCGCACAACGGGCAAGCAGCATCTGGAATCTCTATCTTCCTCTTGATCAAAGCCAAACGGTTCGGAATCCGATCTTTCTCTAAACGCCACATAAGTATATTAACTTTTGCCTGAACCCAATGCTCCCACTTCATTAACTGATTACATTGTTGCCCATGCCTGTCCTTAATCAGCCTAATCTTCAAATCAGCTACAGAAAAACTCTCGTTCGCTTCCAAACCCCAGCCCCACTGATCTCTCTGGCCCGTAACCACTACCCATAACCACTTTGCTGCTCTTTTTATCCCTCAATAAAAGTTGCTGCAAGAATCAGAAAATATTGTATTATTTATAAACAATCTCAAGGTTTATGGTAAACATTATAAAATACTTGAATGGGTTGAACCTAAAAGTTAATCTAAAATAAGCAACTTAAAATTTAATGAAGATCCCTTGAACATGTGTTTGTTTACTTGGATTTGAACCATCGGTAAGCAAAATCACTTGACACCTACAAAGAAATGTTCACGATACAAGGATATTATTGAAGTAAAATGATATAAGTAAATTATGTGGCAAAACTGATAAAACTTACTAAATACATGTCAAAATTGCAACAACTTGCTTACGGATGGGAAAAACTCTAAACCTGACTTACAATTTTTCTTGCTTAGGGATGGATATGGTATTATAGGTTACCTGCTTGATTATCCAAACCCGTTTGCCAAAGTAAGCAATAATGATAATCTATATAGAAACTAAAATAAAATAAAATAAAAATAAAGGGGTAACAATTATAATTGAAAATAAGATGGTCTGTCAAAGTAGGCAATTTTTAAATAGAAACCAACATCCGCTCTAACTTCCCGCGGTTGACAAAGAATCCATCATGCTTTATTGCTGAATTATCGACCTGAAAATAATCATCCTGAGGAGCAGAAGATAACAAATGTTACTTCCTATGTAGATAAATTCAAAAAAAATGTGATTAAACAATACTATAGTAACAAAATGAAAGAGTAGTTTCACCAACCAGTTCAGCGTCATCAATAAAGGAGTCTTCAGTATCATATTCGTCGTCGTCAGGAACATCATTAAGATCTTCCTCATCGCTGCTGTTTTTACCCTGAATGTATAAATATAACATCACGAAAATGACATGAAATATTCAAGATCGTATCTTCTAAGCAGTCAGATGTATATTTCCCTTTGCAGTATACGCTCTTAAAAAAGAAAACAGATAATCAGTATCATATTCGTCGTCGTCAAGAACATCATTAAGATCTTCCTCATCGCTGCTGTTTTTACCCTGAATGTATAAATATAACATCACGAAAATGACATGAAATATTCAAGATCGTATCTTCTAAGCAGTCAGATGTATATTGCCCTTTGCAGTATACGCTCTTACAAAAGAAAACAAATAATCATTCAGATATCAAAATATCAATCCAGTACTTGTCCAGATAATAAAATTCAAAACATAACAAATATATATCACACCATTTATAACCGTTCAATCTTTTCAATGACGACACTAAAACGGCTACCAGGGGGCGCATCAGCTCCTTCATTAGTCGGCAATAACTTCCTGCAAAAGTCAAAAACAATTATCAGTTGCGAAGAATCGATACATTATACATTGTGTATCAGATTAAACTACAAAAACATTATACTCATGCAATTATAACTGAAAGGAAACCTCTATGTGGCCTTGACTTGTATGGTTTGCTTGGTGATGGTTTGCATGAAAAAGACGCGATAAGTTGCCACCTACAAGTCACAATCAGTTTCTAGTGTTTACCAATTGAAGAAGCTAATACACGAAAAGGACATGATACCCGATATGGCTTCGGGACTAACAAAGTGAAAAATATCAATCATAACCAAGTAATCATTTTTCTTCCAATTGGGAGCAAGAAAAAAGGTTTGAACAAATTCCCTCAAGCTAGTGAAGCAGTCTGATTTAACTGAACCAGACATAGCCACCATAACTCCTTCACTGCATGTTTCAACAGAGTTTATGCTCTTGATTTTAATCCCACTGCACTGTAATAACTCAAGAAGCTTATCAATTTGTTGCAAAAGATCAATTAAAAAATCATGTGATTATAGAGTATAGAGATTTTAATCCTACTGCACTGTGATGCTTAGCTATGAAGTCGAGAATTTTGAGTGATGAAATGCCGATTATTATAAGTTTTTGGCAGCCTCTATTCGTGCTCTGTTGAATCTGAAGGGCGAGATGATTATGTTATTCCATAGCGCTATTGTAATTTCCTTGTTACTGTGAAATTTAGAAACAAATTTTAGCGAATATTTCACTTCTCTTTTAATGTATTATTCTAAAACTTAATGAATGTAAAATCTTAGGATAGGTTCATGATTGACACATATGGGGTGCAGACAATAGTGTTTGTTATACCAAAAATTGATAACCAAAGCATCAAAAAGTATACAAATTGAGTCCTGGTAAAATATGTAAATTCTGGTTACTAAAGCGTCAAACAGCAACTGCAATTAAGTACTAAAACACCTAATTGTTTGCTATCTCATGATCAGGTTCAAAATGTCATATAAATGCTCGTAAAGATACTTTCCTAGTAGACGATGACATATAATCTGGCATGGCTAAAAGATTAACGAAATCAGAAAATACACATCAATCAGTAACATTGCTAAACATATAAAGCAGCAAAGGTCTTAAACCAGTAACATTGCTTCAATTCCATTAACCAATATATAACACGCATTTTGTCTAACTGTGAATACTAATATCAAGTGAGTTTTAAGTCATAAAATTGTTTTTTGGTGAAAAGTAATTTGAGTAAACAACTATCAATAACTAATCTGCTTGGTACTTCTTATTACCTGCTTCTTGTGCGGATTAAATGAGATTAAGAAATAGCGACTTGCAACCATTTGAGCTAAGAAATAATAACTACAGAAACACCCCTTGATCGAAACATGAACGCTTGATAATAAGTCTGACGACGTGATGGAGTATGGACAGTCAACATGCGAAGAAGCACCAGACAACAACGCTGAGCCAACGTCATCAGTCTCAGATTGCCTAGGTTTAGAACGCAGCGCCTAAAAACACACATATATGTTAAGTAGGAAATACGACAACAAAAACACTCACTAACTATAGAGGAGGATCTTTACCTTATCAATCGTATCAACTATCCTGTTGTTCAGATTTGTTGTTGTTGCCTGCATACAATAACAATAATCAATCACTAACAATAAAGCCCTAAATACATAAAAAACAAACCAAAACGTATACATGACCAATTACAAAAATATCGCAATTAAGAAGCCAAAAGGTTAACTATCCTGTTGTTCAGATTTGTTGTTGTTGCCTGCATACAATAAGAATAATCAATCACTAACAATAAAGCCCTAAATACATAAAAAAAACAAACCAAAACGTATACATGACCAATTACAAAAATATCGCAATTAAGAAGCCAAAAGGTTAATGAAGACGTACCTCTCCGCCTCTGCCACCGTCCAAAATTGATGCTTCCATTCAGAAAAAAAAAAACAGATCTGATTGATAGACTTTCTGTTACAGAAGAATGGAATAGAGAGATACCTTGAAGGAGAGAATATGAAGGAGATGGATGAACGATGATGTGCCACAGATGGTTTTGATGATCGGCGAGGGAGAGCAGATTGTATGATTTAGGGTTTTGATAAATGATGATCGCCTATGGAGAGATGGTGAGATGAATGATCGAGATAGGTTATAGATGTATTAGGAAATTAGGAAAATCTTTAATGACGGGTTTTGACCATAATTAAGTATTAATTCAATGTTTTAATTTAAAAAAAAAAATCAAAATCTTATAAATTCTCACATTGTGACACATGGCACAATATGATAGGCTAGAGAATTGAAGGATCAACATGGGAGTGCCATGTGTCCACATTGAGTTTATTTTATTAGTTGTATAGATAGATATGTAGACAAAAGATCAAATACATATAAAATATCTGTACGAACTGTACGAATGGCACAAATCCACGCGGTGGCAATTTCGTAATTAACCAATATCCTCTTTTCTTGTTGCTGCCTCCATTAAAAATCCCTAAGCTCCATTAATCAGACATAAACCCTAAATTTCATCACATTAAGCTCCATTAATCCTCTTTTCTTGCTGCTGCCTCCATTAATGAACAACCAATTTTCGTAATCTATACAATTTTCACTCAATAACCCACAGATCGTTTTTTTCCTCTCCATCAATGGCTGAAAGTACAACGAATGTGATTCAAGGTATGTATTTTAAATGTTTTGATTTTAATTTTCTTTATCATATTTGCTTTTGCATTCTGATTTTTGTAGATTCAGATTTATTCAGAATATCATTCGTTGTATTAGTGTAATATTCCAGTTTGGTTTTAGATAATGGGTAACAATGGTGTTGTAATTACTCTGGTTTATTAGATTTATACATAGGTGAATAACAATGGTGAATATGTCTTGAGATATGTTTTATTACTAGAGTAATTAGTGAAAAATATTATCCATTGTTTTCTTATCATTATGGATAGAGTAATTAGTACTTTTGAGTTGTCAATTATGATTTACTCTAGATAATAAATCGTTTTTTGTGTTTAGAGTAATTACTCAAAATGATTGTCATGTCTATGTTATTGTTTTGTAGAGTAATTGTTTTTTTTTTTATGCATATGTTTGAATGAATTTTTAGAATAATTATGTTTTGTCTTTCTATTTAATGTAGATTATGTGGTAGAAGATTTAATTATGGGATTTCAACGGTTGTCCCCTGTTTCTTGTGAAAGAACTTTCAAACCTAGTGTTTCTTCTTCATTAATACCAGTTGAAGGCATGGTTTTCCCATCTTTGGATGCTTCATTGGATTTTTACAAAACATATGCTAGAAATGGAGGTTTCTCTGTAAGAAAAGGTACTCAAATCGAAAAGAATGGTATAATCAAATATAAGTATTTTGTATGTTCAAGGGAGGGATATAAGATATCTACTAAGTCTGATCATCTTCTATTTGTTAATGATAACAAAAAACCGAAAAAGCATAAGAATAGGCCTTCTATCCGTATTGGTTGCCAAGCACATATCGGATTCATTTCAGATGATGGTCAATCATTTAAGGTATTCAGGTTTGTTGAAGAACATAATCATAGTTTTATTTCCCAAGAAGATATGCAGTTTGTTCCTTCATCAAGAAATTTGTCCGTTATGAAGCAAAAGAGGATATGTTCTTTGTCAATGCTAAATTCAGGCCCTGTTAAATCATTTCATATTATGAGGACAGAATATGGTGGTTTTGAAGAGGTTGGTGCAACTGATGTAGATTGCAAAAATTTTAAAAGAGATTTAAAATGTTTTATTGGAGAATATGATGCTGAAATGATTGTTCAAAGATTAACTGATAAGAAAGATTATCTTCCTGATTTTTCATTTGAGTTTACAGCGGATGATAAGGGTTGTCTAACCGGTTTATTTTGGGCTGATGAAGTTTGTAAATTGAATTACTTGACTTTTGGTGATGTAATATCCTTTGATGCAACCTTCAAAACTAATAAATAAGTTTCTAATTCTTTATTATTGTTAGAGTAATTATTATTACATTTTTTATTAAATTTTTCTTTTGTTGCGCAGATACAAAATGGTTTTTGTGCCTTTCACTGGCATCGATAACCATTTTCATAATGTCAATCTTGGAGCTGGTCTTATTTCAAAAGAAAATGTTGAATCGTACGAATGGTTATTGTCGTGTTTTTTAAGGGCATTTGGTCGTCAGCCTAGGGTTGTTGTTACCGATCAAGATCCTGCAATGAAACAAGCAATTCAAAGAGTTTTTACAGAAAGCCGACATAGATTATGTATGTGGCATATCATGAAGAAAGTTGCTGATAAGGTTTGTCTATCATTTTAGTTGTAGAGTAATTATATTGCTTCTAGAGTAATTGTATTCTGAGTTGCTGATAAGGTTTGTCTATCATTTTAGTTGTAGAGTAATTATATTGCTTCTAGAGTAATTGTATTCTGAGTTGCTGATAAGGTTTGTCTATCATTTTAGTTGTAGAGTAATTATATTGCTTCTAGAGTAATTGTATTATGAGTTGCTGATAAGGTTTGTCTATCATTTTACTTGTAGAGTAATTATATTTTCTTCTAGAGTAATTGTATTATGAGTTGCTGATAAGGTTTGTCTATCATTTTAGTTGTAGAGTAATTATATTTCTTCTAGAGTAATTGTATTTCTGATTCAAATTTTGTAATTTTTTTTTCTGTAGTAATTGTGTTTCTATCTAGAGTAATTATAATATATTGTTAGAGTAATTTTGATTAAATATTTTTTTTTACAGGTTGGGATTTCATTATGCAATGATGATAACTTCAAACGTCGTATTTGTAATATTGTTTGGACTGATTCGATTGAGCCTGAGACGTTTGAGCTTGAATGGCAAGAAGTAATTAAGGATTTTGGTCTTATGCAAAATGCTTGGATATCAACAATGTTCGACTTACGATCAATGTGGATTCCGGCGTATTATCGTGATGAGCATATGTCAGGCCTCATGCGTACAACATCGAGGTCTGAGAGTGAAAATCAATTCTTTGGTATTATTTCAAATTCACAGTTGACGCTTGTTGAATTTTTTAGTCATTTTGACACCGCAATTGAAGCTCAAAGATATAACCATCGAAAAAATGATCATGATACCCGGAATACAGTACCTGATTTCTGGACTGAATCAAATCTTGAAAAACATGCTGCTAAGTTGTATACCCGGTCTATATTTTTTGATGTTCAAGAGGAAATATATGCTAGTTATCACAAATGCTTTTCAGTTAACATCAAAAAAGAAGGAGATTATGCTAGAATTTATATTCGAGATTCTGAGGCTTTTGGAGATGGTTTCTTTGAGGTATTTTTAATTTTTTAACTTATCGTTTAATTTGAGTAATTACTATGTTGTACATGTCATATAATCCAGTAGTGTAATTAGTATATCTCATGTATTATTTAACATATAACTAGAGTTATTATTCAATTAATTCAATAATTAGGGTATTCACTATTTTGATACTTGCTATAGAACCTGCTAGAGTAATTAGTACTATAATGTGTTATTTACTATTCAAGTAAACTATTTTTTTAAATTCTCAGGTATTGGGTAAAGCTGATGAAGAAGATATTTCTGTTTCATGTGTTTGCAAAAGATTTGAGCAATACGGTTTGTTATGTCGGCACGCGTTCCTTGTGTTACGAATGTTTGAACTTGATGAAATACCTGAGAAGTATGTTTTGAAGCGTTGGAGAAGGGACACAGTTGTAAACAAAGCCAATTCTTCACTTTTTGTTAAAGATAGTTCTAATGTCAACATTGATAAGGCGAATCAGCTTGTGCGTGAGATAATGGTTGCTACCGAATACCTTAGTAGTCGATATTTTACAAACATTGAGGAATTAACTAAGGTAAGAGATCAATTGAAAATATTGATGGAAAAGGCTGAAGGGAGTAAAACTGGGCCGACTTTGAAGAAAAAAGATATGATGGCGTCTCTTCTTGGTTATGATCAACCAACAACCACAAAGTTGAGACTTCCATGTGGTATTAGAAATAAGGGACGTGGCTCACATAAAAGAATAAAATCTAAAAAGGAAATGGCAGCTAGCCGCGCTGGTAAAAGACGTAGAGTATGCGGTGTATGTGGGAAGCTTGGTCATGATGTTCGTACATGCAAATCATTTGTTGGGAACGAACCAATCGGGAATTAATCGATGTTATTTTTGAACTTTTCTAGTTCGCATCTTAATTAGTTGAGAATTGCTGTTGAATACTATGAAAGTTAAATTTTTTTGAATACGGATTTTTGCATTTCGTGTTATAATTGAAGTAGTAGAGTAATTATTTAATTACTCTAGTTTCATCTTATTTAAAATATAACTAGAGTAATTAACTTTGAATTGATAGTTTGTACTAGAGTAATTAACTTGCAATTTGAAATTTTATTTTTTCAACTAGAGTAATTACTTCAATAGATAGAATGCACTAGAGTAATTAACTTGATGGTTTGAATTTTTATGTTTTTGTGAAAATGGAAGTATGTTTGTACTAGAGTAATTAATTTGAATTGATTGATTGTACTAGAGTAATTAACTTTTGCAATTCAAAATTTGCTTACTGTAAAGTTTTAGCAATTTATATGTTTTCTACTAGAGTAATTACTTCAATTGATAGATTGTGCTAGAGTAATTAACTTGCTTTTTGAATTTTGTATACTGTTATATTTAGCAATTTATACTTGGCACCAATTCTAAATCCAAATACAAAGATTTATATAAACCATACATAATGCCTACATAGTAACGATGTCAAATATCATAGAATGGATCCCATGTCCAACAAAAGTTTACAATTTGATCAAAAGACGAAATTAAACTACTAGCATTACTAACAAATTCAAACAAAGCTCGTTTGCCTTTCTTTTATCTGATCGATCAAATTTTTCTTCATGTCTTCCTTTAATTCAGTTTCCATGGCTTCAACTTTAAGGGCATTCGTTATAAGATCATCTCTTGCACTGTTGATATCGGACAATAACATCTTTGACAAGAATTTGTACCTTAGATCCTTGAGCTCTTCTTGTTGAACATCCTCTTTTACCGAGAAACCGCTATCCCATTTTTCATTTCCCATGTAGGTTTCCATATGACGCATTGCAAAAATGTCACAATCGATTTTGTTTTCCTCGGTCCTCCATGGCATTTCCAACCTTTTGATATCTGCCCCAATCATTTTCTTCAGACCTGTTTTGATTTTGGATATCTTCATGTAATTGCACAATGCATTTCTCTACAATATATGCAAAAACATATTAGCTTTTTGAAATTTATATAAATGGTAAAGTTAAATAAAATGTCAACAATATTACCAGCTTATGAGGGATCCCTTTATATCTATCATCAAAATTATCTCCCATCTTGCTGTTATCCATCAAAACAATTTTCCCAACTTTCAAATGGAAACACAAAACATAGTAATGTTCTGAAGCTAGAATTGGGAAAAAAGGAGGTCAGTATCCGTTAATGATTTGACTTTAAACTGTTTAAGGTAGGCATCCATGCTGCTATTGAACTTATCAAATAGCATTTCTTCTGTGAGCATAAACTGTTGTTCCAGCTGCATTTTAACAATACAATTATCAGTAGAGTGATTATGTAGATACAATAGAGTAATTATGTAACAGATTTAGAATTTAATAAACATAATTGCATAATAGAGTAATTAACTTGCAATTTGAAATTTTATTTTTTCTACTAGAGTAATTACTTCAATAGATAGATTGCACTAGAGTAATTAACTTGATGGGTTAAATATTATGTTTTTTGGGAAAATGGAAGTATGTTTTGTACTAGAGTAATTAATTTGAATTTATTGTTTGTACTAGAGTAATTAACTTTGCAATTCGAAATTTGCTTACTGTAAAGTTTGCTTACTTTAGAGTAATTACTTCAATTGATAGATTGTACTAGAGTAATTAATTTTGCAATAGAGTAATTATGTAAATAGGATAAGTATTTTTCATACCAATATAGTTGTCGAGCAGAAAAACCTCTTTGGTGACGTTCGGCTCTTCAGTTTTTCTTCATCATTTAGCACTTCAGACCAGACATCAATGATGATTGATGAAAGTTTAACACCTTCATATAAGCACTCAAAAATGACCTTAAGTATTTCTGACCCATACATTGATTTGTAGACAAAATTCCTGTTTTTGCGCGGAGTTAGAATGACGCAATAAAATTTATTTTTACATAATTATTAAATCTGGACAAATATGTACTTACAGTTCATCAATGGGAAAAAATATGTATTCTGCCACCATGGTTTCATCGTCACTAAGCTTTTGTCCCAGTTCAACCTTTCGTTTAACATAAGGTGATTTATATGCAAAAGTCACCTTTGTTGTTCTCTTTTCTCTTCCTGGTTGTTGAGGTGTACAATCTGTGACAGCCACAACTTCTTTGTCTTTTTTTAACCGAAAAGCAGGTAACGCGTCGATCATTGATGATGTGGGTCAACTTTGACCACATTAACCGACTCATCTTCAACATTTGTTTCATCTAAATTGCCTTCAATATTTTCCAAGTATCATTTCTAGAGTAATTAGGTAAATATAATAAGCTAACTATATATTTTGGAGAAAGTACATACCTGCTTTTCCTCTAACGTCTTTTTTATCCTGCTTAAGATTGTCCTCTGTATTCAATTTAGCATCATCTACACCAATTTTTGTGAACATTAACAAAGTTAAATATAGCTAGAGTAATTATGAATAACTACTAGTGTAATTTTAACTTACCTTGTTTTTTGGAAATAGGAATTACAGTCCATGTGTCTTCCACAGCAGCAAACTTCTGGAACCCAAGGCAAGCCTCTTTAGCAACAATTTGTTGTATTTCCACTTCTTGACAAGTTATCTCAATTTGTTTTTCCATTGTCTCAGTGACACTTTGTTGAACATCACTTTTTTCAGCAAAGTCGCCTTTAACAACACCGACATCATTTTTATTCTTATCAACTTCTGCACCTTTCAATGGAACACATACATATCGTTAGTATTAGAGTAATTATTTGTCAACATACATATAAATAGAAAGTGTAAATGTTAAATAGTTTTTTTTTTACCTTCATTTGTTGTCTCATGTTCAACATGAGTTGCATTGCCTTTAACTTCTACTTCTTTCTCGGTTTCTGCTATTTCTTGAGGATCATTCAAACTGATGACAGTGTTGTTATCATCAGTAGAATTTTGAGATTGAGGATATTGCTCTTCCCATTCCTTGCACATGTTTAATATGGCATCATTCCAGGTATACTTTGCTTTCCCTTCTTTAACCATATTATTTATGACTTCCCCCAATTTCTTGTACTGATCAATATGGTCTTCCAAATTGCATAACCATTGCTACATACAATTAGGCCAAACACATTAGTAGAGTAATTATGTTTTTAATATTGAACATTTAACATGTAGAGTAATTATTACCCGTTCTTTTGCTCTATAATCAGGGCCTAAGTAGGCTGATAAACCAGACAACGGCACTGGTGTAATGCAATCGTCGATAAATCTTTGGGTTTCTGTTCCAACCACCATATTTTCCAAATCTAAAGGCGATCGATCAATACTAAAGTTCACTATAAAGAACAACTTATAAACAATGATCATAAAATATTAGATAGTACTAAGTAATTCCGTAATAGTATATTTTAGATGGAATAACATACGTGAGTTGTCGAAATCAACTTCAGTTTGTTGACTATTATCAACATTTTCATCATTCTTTCCAGTTCCAGCTGCAATATCCTTAGTTGTCATAGCCGTGTCCACAACCATAATTTTAGCCTTTTCCGCTAGTTGTGCAGCAGTCTTCCCTGTCTCCATTGCAACATTTTTCGCCACATTCTTCGCCATCTTAGCAGCAGTTTTTCCAGTTTGCGACCCAATATCTACAACCATCACAGTCGCGTCCACCGCCACACCCGCAGCCTTGCCAGCCAACCCAATGGCAGTCCTTTTGCTTGCCATTGCAATATCTGAACTCGCTGCAGCCGCATCAACCACTAAATCAGCAGCAGTACTTCCTGTTTGCCATTTAAAATACGTTATAATAATCACATCAATAATGAAAATAAAAATCCAGATAAGTGGTGTTATGATCACCTTCATTGTCATTCTTCTCTTCAACATTGTTATGATCTTCTTCTTTGCCTCCACCTTCATTCTCATCTATTTCTCTGCCTCTACCTTGATTCACATCTTTCTCAATATCCTCAGCTTCATTATCAGTTAATGGACCATTATTATTCAAAAACTCTTCCATTTTACATAGAGTTTTTGTATTAATATACTTTATTGCTGGTGTCTGGATTTGAACATCATCAAATTCATGATGCCTTTTATGGTACAGATATGTGTAGAGTACCTGTCAAAATATTTAAAACATGTGCTTTTTTTTTAGTTTTAGAGTAATTATCTTATAAAGAAGAAAGTAAAAATAAATCATACCACAAGAAATAGAATAGGCCCTGTGTATTGATCCTTTCCACCATGCCATCCTTTTTTTGTTCTCCTGAGACAACACATTATGTAGTTGCACCAATTCAACTTTGGTATTTCAGAATCATCTTCAATGCAGTTCATGAATTTTTGATTGACTGTTGAGCATTTTGTTGATTCACCCAATAGTGTATTGAATATGACAAGGAAATTTGTTTTGAAAACCCTTCCAGTAGATGAACTGGCCTTTACTAGGTTAATTACTTGTAACACACTGATTCTTGGATTGGGGAACTGATTCTTGAATTCATCCAACCTTTCACAAAAACCTTTTCTTGGTTTATTCTTTTCAATCACTTCTACTTCCCCCATTGGAATACCTAGGCATTCATGTACCAAAGACGAGGTTATTTTGATCTTGTGATTTCCTACGTTAAGCTCATTTGTGTCCTCATTGAAATTTTGTAGCAGCCATAATGATAAGCGAGATGGTATATCGAGTATGTCCAAAGATAACAAAGATTCAAAACCCATTTCTACGACAGCAGCCTTTTGAGCATCAGATAAGTTTTTGATAACTTTAAGGAAGTTTCCTGGGTCACATCTCAGGTATAAAGTGTGGTGTGTGTACTCGATAAATGGTTTTCTAGGTATTGGATTTGGTTTTTTTCTTGGTTTTTTTGAAGGTGGTGATTGAAAATCATCATCTGAAGTAGTCAACTTCCTTTTAACAGGTTTTTTTGAAGGTGTAGCTTTAACATCTTTGGTTGGTTTTCTTTTAGAAGTTTTCTTTGATGGTGGAGTTTGAAAATCGTCATCTGAAGCGACTTGTTTTCTTTTTGAAGCTGGTGCTTCCTTCCCAGCAACACTCTTCTTTTTGAAGATGGTATTCTTGTTAGCTTTTTTGACAGAATTCTTTTTCTTACAAGCAATACTCTTCTTTCGGCTTTGAACCGTTTTTTTTTGTAGTGTCATTCTTCATTGATGTATCTATAACAAAAGAAGGCAAATCTGTTATTTGTGCTCATTGATAACTAATATTTCTATAAATACTTAACCTGTTTTTTGTGCTTCATCAAGATCAATAGAAATTGGGTTTGATATATCGTTGGAAAATCTGAATGATCTTGTTTTTGCTATTCTATCACTTCTTCTTCTTGTTACGATTCTAAAACTTTCAGTACCAGAATCTGATTTGTATAAAACATACAACATGGACAAATTACTTTTGTTATAACAAATTAACTAGTGTAACAATATTGAAAAATTACACTAATAAAAATGATATTCCAAGGTTAACAAACATTTTACTCTACAAAAAACATGCTATTCAAAGTTTAACCAAAATTACTCTACAAACAATTACTCTAATACAAACAATTTACACTAATACAAATTTAACAAACATTACACTACATATTACTCAGACCTAAAATGACATACAAAATTTAACCAAAATTACTCTACAAACAATTACTCTAATACAAACAACTTACACTAATACAAATTTAACAAACATTACACTAGATATTACTCAGACCTAAAATGACATACAAAGTTTAACCAAAATTACTCTACAAACAATTACTCTAATACAAACAACTTACACTAATACAAATTTAACAAACATTACACTAGATATTACTCAGACCTAAAATGACATACAAAGTTTAAAAAAAAATTAATCTACAAAAATAACCAGAAATGAAAACGATTAAAACATTGAAACCCTAGTTGATTATAAAGCAAATAATAAAATTACTCTTCAACATATTACATCACGGTTTGTTGTTTTTGCACGATTTTCAACTTCATCTTGGTTAATCGCTTGAATCGTGATGTTAATTTGTGGTTTTTTGACGGTTAAAACTTTGAAATGAAAACGATGAAACCCTAGTTTGTTATAATGCTAATAATAAAATTTACACTAATAAAGAACAATATATTACCTCCGGTTTGTTGTTTTTGAAGGATTTTCAACTTCATCTTGGTTAATATCTTGAATCGTGATGTTGATTCGTGGTTTTTTGAAGGTTTTGATTCGAAAAACTGATTTTTGGGGGTGTTTGAATGACGGTTGTTGTACAGAGTAATTAGAAAAAGTGGGTTTAGTACAAAATAGCTTTTTGAATTATTTACAATATTGCCACCGCGTGAATTGTAGTGATTCGTACAGTTCGTACGTTTTGTCTGTATGTACGGGACCTTGACTCTAGATATGTAAACCAACAAACACAAATAACCTTCTTCTTACTCTTCCTCATTTGCCTACGATGAACAATTCGAAGAACATAAACACGAATAAAATAAAATAAAATTAAACAACTCAATATGATCATTTGTTCCTAAATAAAAAAAAACTATGAATTATCTTTATACAAAAAGGAAAACCTTTCAACAAATTTCAATAAGAAATACCGTTCACCCTATTTTTCACCATTTTTTTGTCTTCAAGATTTTTATCCTCCTCAGTTGACACAAAAAAACCACAATCTGCAAAAACATAAATAGCGAAGATGAGTATTGCAAACTCGAATAAACAGAGAAGAAGATGAAGTTATAGTGTGTTCGATTTCGCCGTAGATGATTGTAAGTATTTAGGTTTTGGTTAGGGTTTAAAAAAGAAAAAGAGATTGGGAGAAAGAAGAAACTTTAAAAAAATTAATTGTGATTTAATAACAATGAGGCGTGTATAGCAAGATGTCAAATGAGCGGGAAATAAAGATTAGAAACAATGTAGTGTATATTGTCCGAATAATGAGAGATTATAAAATAGGAAAGTTATTAATTGTGATTTTATTAAATCTCATTAAATCTACATAATTAATGATTTTGTTTTTTTTAAATGAAAATTGTTAAAAATTACATGGTTTTGCCATGTGGCAAAATATGGAGGTGAATAAAATGGAACTTTGCATGAGGGAATGACAAGTGTACATAGGGAGTTTTATTTATTAGATGTATAGATTAATTAACAAACCAATGTTTACTAGAATTTAATATTTAGTTATAACATACAATATTGAAGTGTAGTAATTGTGAGTGGGTTTCAAAATGGACATAAATTCTAATGAATGGAGATGAAACTTAAGGTATTATTTAAGTAACTTCAATTGTTTCATTTTTTTCATTTACTCCCTTACTAATTACAAGAAATCTTGTAAGCTATATAAATCATTGAAGGTGACTGAATTATGATATAACTTATTTAGAAAACATGAGATTTAGGTGTGCATAAGTTTTAGGAATTCGTGACACCTGATTCAAGCCTTAGCAATTATATGGCTTTCGTTATTTCTCGTTGTTTTTTCACATGTTTATCATCACGATCAATGTGAGTATATCTTTCCCCCTTTTTACAATTTTACTATTTTGGGGTGACTCATGTACTTACTATCAAGTTTCTATTTTATTTTACTAAAATAGCAATTCTCATGTGTGTTTGCTTGTGTTAATTTGTGTGTCTATGACTTGTCAAAATCATTAACCTTTGAGGGCCTGGCATTTCAATGAATAGTACTATGGTATATACCCTTGTGACTCTGTTGAGAGTCCTCGTCATTGCTATGTATTACATTACTACTAGCGCATACTATATATATCTGCTTTCCTTTCATAGGGTTGATTTGACCCGGATACCACTTATTACATTTTGCGAAATAACACATGAATTGCTAAATTTTCCTTACTATATATATCAAACGGGTATGCTCACCAATACATTTTTGTATTGATCAAATTATTTTCGTACATGTTTCGGGTTCTTATAAGATCACTTCTAAGCTTTTGGAACTTAGGCATAGATTGAGATTTACTGTATTTTAAGTTTAGATTACTAGTTTTAATTGTTGTATTTCTTTCATTGTAATAAATTATTCAATTCAATGTATCAAAATTTACATTTCTAGTTCATGAGCTATTGAACAATCGTCACTACGTGACACCTCGATGTTTCCGCCATCGGTTGGGGTGTTACACCAGGAGCGAAACCACAATTGAATAAGACATGACCTACCGACTCGTCTACTAAGTTGCACATCGGACACCTAGAACAGGGCAATGCAATGTTTCTTCTTATCAGCTCAATACGCGTAGGAACTCTACCTTTATTTATTCTCCAAACCAATGTGTTAACCTTAATCGGCACCCAATTAATCCCCCGAAAATCATGACTGGAACTAATGGCGCCAGTATTACATAGTAATTCAAACAATAGTCAAAATGTATTTATGGATAATTATTGTGTAGAGATATTTGCTCCTATAATTGAGCTATCTCATTTTGTATATATGTTGTACAAGTTCAATAGAATAATCACAATTCATAGCATTCACATGGTATCAGCCACTGTGATCCTTTCCATCTAATTCTTCTCCTCCATCCCTTCCCTCCTTCCATGGCTGCTGATTCCTCCTCCCATCCTCTTCAATATTTCTGCAACCTTATTAACATAAAACTCAACTCCTCAAATTATCTCCCATGGAAAATACAAATCACCACTATTTTCTCCTATTTACATCTCGAGGGCCATATTGATGGCACCTCCTCTACTCCTGCAGCCACCATTACCACTAATGACAAAACCGAACCAAGCCCTCAATATCTTACCCGGCAACAAAACGATCAAAAGGATGCTCTGTTAATCCATTAATCCCTCTCTGAAGAGGCCATGGCAGAAACTATTGGCTGCTCTTCTGCCTTCCAGATCGGGTCGCCTCTTGAGGCCGCTTACAGCCACCAATCTCTTGAACAAATGCACGTTTTAAGAGACTCTCTCAGCCAACTCAAAAAGGACACCGCTTCTGTGTCTGAATATGGCCGAAAATTCAAGGCCATCTGTGAACAACTTGCTGCCATTGGACATCCGGTCTCAAACGAAGACAAACGTCACTGGTTCTTACGAGGTCTTGGCTTACCATTTGAAAACTTTTCTACTTCTCAACGTATGATTCAGCCGGCTCCTGCCTTTCGTGACCTCCTTGCTCATGCTGAAAATCAAGAGATATTCATGCAAAACCTTCATGGAAATCAGCCCTCACAAGCTGCCTTCTCTGCTCAATCCACCCGCGGACAGTCAAACAACAAACCATCTCGGGGGCGCACTCGTGGCTCCTATTCAGTTCGTGGCAGATCTGTTCAAAACAGGCGTCCACCAACCTGTCAACTCTGTCGCAAATCTGGCCACTATGCATCCGCTTGTCCAGATCTGTCCGGTTATGCTCAGCGTGTTTCCTCTGTGCCTATAGATGCTCATCTTGCTGAAGCATTTCAGGCTCAATGTAACATTCCAGATTGGACAGCTGATACAAGTGCCACTGATCATATGTTCTCTAATGATGATGGTTTAGAAAACTCTCATCCGGCCATCCGTAACACTCGTGTTACCTTTGGAAACGACCAATTTTTACCGGTTACTCGTATTGGAAACACCACACTTTCAAACTCTTTACCCTTAAAATATGTGTTGGTTGTTCCTAATATTACACGCAACTTACTTTCTATTAGTCGCTTAACAAATGATTCCCCAGTTGACATGTTATTCTCTAATAATTTCTTTCATATTCAGGATCGCCGAACAGCGGAAGTCATTGCTAAAGGAACCTGTGAAAATGGCTTCTATGTCCTCTCCCATGGTCACAAGTCGCTTGTTGCTGCTCTAACTGCACCTCATTTACGTGCATCCTTTGATAAATGGCATAGTCGTTTAGGCCATGTCTCGTTTGATACTATTTCAAGTTTAAATAAAAGTGTTCATGTTTTCCTTACATCTTTATTGCCTAAACCAAGCTTATGTTCATCATGTCAATTATCAAAAGCACATCGTTTGCCATTTCACGAGAATATCAAACGAGCATCACAAGTTCTTGACTTAATTCACTGCGACCTTTGTGGCCTGGCACCCATCATGTCCACTGACGGTTACCGTTATTATGTCATCTTTGTGGATGATTTTTCAAGATTCACTTGGTTTTATCCTCTCAAATTAAAATCCGATTTTTACATGACATTTATTGCCTTTGTAAAATTCGTTCAAAACCAATTTTCAAAAAATATCAAAGTGTTTCAAAGTGATGGTGGCACGGAATTTACAAATAATCACGTTCAACAATTTTTACAAGACCAAGGTATTCATCACCAAATGTCTTGTCCCCACACGCCCCAACAAAATGGGCGTGCCGAACGCAAGCATCGTCATATAACCGAAACCGGGTTAGCAATGATGTTCAACTCTCATTCTCCAGTCTCCTTGTGGCTAGATGCTTTCACCTCCGCCACCTACATCATAAACCGCTTACCCACCTCCATTCTTGCAAATAAATCACCCTACGAAATCCTTTTTAATCATCCTCCTTCTTATGCCAACTTCCGTGTTTTTGGATGTCGTGTCTACCCGTATCTTAGAGATTACACCAAAATTAAACTCTTTCCACGGAGTAGTCCATGCATTTTTATTGGGTATAGTCCAAGGTACAAAGGTTATCGATGTCTCGACCCAAAAACCTCACGCATCTACACCACTCGACATGCAAAGTTTGATGATGATTCATTTTCGTTTTCGGGAATTGTCTCTCCCGTCAATGACACATCCCTTCTTCTATCCAACTTTGATGACTCCTTACCATCACCTCAACTACCCACATCTACTCAATCACCACATCATAAATCTCCACCTCCTGATTATCCCTCATGCCACATTTGTCCCACATATCCAACCAATCCTCTACCCACTATTGAACCGTCTCACCTTCCACTCAAACCAATTCTATGGCCCAAACCCACTCATAAGCCCCCACACATTCATCAGCCCAAACCGAACCCATTTCACCAAATCTGCCATCGGCCCAAAGCAATACATCGGCCCAAACCAACACCTCAGCCCAAACAAACACTACTACCACTTCATCAACAAACCAAACCACCACTCATTCTTCACCCGAAATAACTCAGCCCCATTCCTCTTCACCTTCTACGCAATCATCCACATCCTCACATCCGCAAAACATAAACTCCCACCAAATGACCACAAGATCCAAGTCATGCATTTTCAAACCTAAACACTTTGCCAACCTTGCGGACTATTCTGTAAACCATCTTCATCATGCCCTCTTTGCATCTCATACTCCCAAAGGTTATAAAACGGCCTCCAAAAACCCAAAATGGGTTTCCGCCATGCATGATGAATTCAACACCTTGAAAAATAATCACACTTGGGATCTTGTACAACGACCACCACATTCAAATGTCGTTGGTTCAAAGTGGATTTATCGCATAAAGTACAAGGCCGATGGTTCCATAGATCGGTATAAAGCGCGTTTAGTCGCTCAAGGTTTCACACAAGTTCCCAGTCTTGATTTCTCTCATACTTTCAGTCCGGTCGTCAAAGCCTCCACTATTCGTGTTGTTCTCAGTCTTGCAACCATTTTTAAATGGAACCTATGACAACTTGATGTCAATAATGCTTTCCTAAACGACCACTTAACCGAAACCGTATACATGGAACAACCCCCAGGCTTTGAAGATCAAAAATTCCTGGGACATGTCTGCAAGCTTAAACGTGCCCTCTATGGTCTCAAACAAGCTCCCCGGGCTTGGTTTCAACGCCTGAGCTCCTTTCTAATAACCCTTGGCTTTGTGTGTAGTCGCTCCGACCCATCTCTTTTTGTCTACAAAAAGGACAAAAACTGCATCTACCTCCTTGTTTATGTAGATGATGTGGTCATCACCGGCAACAACGACACTCTAATAAAAACCTTCTTAAATCGCCTACACACAGAATTCAAACTTAAAGATCTTGGCTCATTAAGCTACTTTCTTGGACTTAATCAACAATCAAAATGGCCTCTTCCTAAGTCAAGCAAATTATGCTTATGACATTCTCTCTCGTGCCGGTCTTCTAGACTCCAAACCCGTAGCCACTCCTCTTAACACTACGGATTCTTTCACCTCCAATGGCACCCCTTTCCATGACCCAACTCTCTACCGATCCTTAGTTGGTGCCCTCCAATATCTCACCATAACTCGTCCCGATCTCTCTTATGTCGTTAACCAAGCTAGCCAACACTTACAAAACCCCACCGTCTCCCACTTTCAACTTGTCAAAAGAATCCTTCGCTACGTGAAAGGGACGCTCTCTTATGGTCTCAATTTTACTTGTTCCTCTAACATCTCTCTTGCAGGTTACTCGGATGCAGATTGGGTCCGTTGTCTTGAAACAAGACGATCCACCTATGGATACTCTATATACTTAGGTGGCAACTTGGTCTCATGGAGTGCAAAGAAACAACCCACCGTCTCAAGATCAAGCTGTGAATCAGAATACCGAGCAATGGCGAACACCGCGGCGGAAATTGTTTGGTTAAGTAACTTAATTCGGGAATTACATGTCTCTCCTTCCATCGCTCCAGTTCTTCTATGTGACAACAAAAGTGCCTTATTCCTAAGTCAAAAACCAGTGTCACATAAATGAGCCAAACACATCGACATTGACTACCACTTTATACGTGAATTGGTCTCCGCAGGTCGCCTTGTAACAAAATTTATTTCAACCAAGCTCCAAGTGGCCGACATCTTTACAAAATGTCTTCCAAGACCTCAGTTTGAACACTTTCGATCAATGCTCAACGTCGGACCACCACCTTTTCGCTTGAAGGGGGTAATGGCGCCAATATTACATAGTAATTCAAACAATAGTCAAAATGTATTTACGGATTAGAGATATTTGCTCCTATAATTGAGCTATCTCATTTTGTATATATGCTGTACAAGTTCAATAGAATAATCACAATTCATAGCAATCACAGGAACAACCGAGGAGATTCTGCCGAATGGAAGCTTTAACTGCAGCCACCGAGAACGCCACAGTTGGTTTATTATCCCAAATCCAAATGTCTTTGCAGGCATTAAGCCGAACCTGAGATAACATAAACAAAACATCTTGAGTCTCTGAAATGCCTTCAACCGTGTGAACTCCCGCAGACCAGCTAGACAACATCTTATTCTGGATCCCACCGTGCAGTTAATTAATAGTATGTAATTGTTGGCAATAATTTGGTACCTATACTTAAAAAATAGATATTTTACAGTTAACCTCTTATATATATGAAAAGATTAATTTTTCTCACCACTCGTAAACCATAGGATATAATATATTTTTTTTCTTTTCTTCTTTTTGGTAAAATTCAATATATGCAACCGGGGGCCTGAAGCGGAGATCAAAATTGGGGCCTCTTCGAAAAATTATTGGATCATAATTAATTAGGGTATAACTTCGAAAAATTCTTTGCTCACGTACCATTTATATTCAACGCATATTTTCTTTTCTTTTTTTTTAGTCCGTCATTGTCGAAAATAATTGAAACCAATAACTCTACAGAGAAATATTAAAAGTGAACTGAATGTGGAAAAGAAAATCATGTTATCCTAAAAGATTTAGAAAAATACCTTATCATTATGTTATTATATTGACTAATAGGTTATGTACCCGTGTGATACACGGGTTGAACAATTTAAATTATATATATTATATATAAATTTAAAATATAATTAAGAAAAAATAGATTACATATCTATCTATACATATAAAAGAAAAGGTATATGCTGATGTGGCGTGCAATAGAGGCTTCAACCTTTCCTTGAGAGTGACACGTGACATCATAATGAATAGTTTTTGGTGTTTTTGAATTGTTTCATTTTTTAATTAAATTGAGTTATTTTAGGAAAAAATAATTTAAAATTTTCTCTCTCATATTTCCTCCCATAATTTTTAAACGTTTATATCTTTTATATACGAGATTTTTTAAAGAAAAAAATTACACCAAATTAACGAGCGTTTTATTATCTTTCCAACGAGTACCATACTGCTATATAAAAAACGGAGAAAAAATCGACTATTTTTTGTGAGGTTTCGTTCATACAGGAAAAAAACACACAAAGTGTTCATGTTATCACGTAAAATAAGATTTTGTGGGGAATATGAGTTATTACTAATTAGAATACTATGAACATGCAATGATTGAGAGATTTTGTGGTTAGTTAACTTGAGCCATTTGCAATAGGTTATCACCTAAAATTAAATTTTTCAACCCCGGGACCCTCCCGGGGTAATCAGCTAGTGTTATTTAAAATAAAAAAAGTTTTTTGTACAACCGAAAAAATATTAAATATTCATCAGCCCCTAAATGATTTCTTGTAAAAAAACATTTTTATTCACACAAAACTTTTTTCAAACATTCCAAAATATATCTTCCACTAGATTATACCCTGGGAACGTCCCGGGGTTGAGAAATCTAATATAACATATTAATTTTATATATGAAATAGAATGCTTCGTTTTAGCTTCGAGTAGCACCTAATCTAAAACAATTAAAAATATATCTCTAATGTTAACGCCTAACCTTAAACTATAACTCTAATATTAATAATAATATCTGACCTAAAATAATGTATAACTCCAATGCTAACGCATGTTGAAAATATAATTCATATTTACTTATTTGAACATAATTAGTGACTTGCCTATACATGATTAATGATTTACCTGAACACTTTGTATTTTTTTTTTTCTGTATGAACAAAACCCCACAAAAAATAGTCGTTTTTTCTCCGTTTTTTATATAGCACCATGGTACTCGTTGGAAAGATAATAAAACACTCGTTAATTTGGTGTAATTTTTTTCTTTAAAAAATATCGTATATAAAAGATATTAACGTTTAAAAATTATGAAAGGAAACATAATAGAGAAAAATCCAATTTTATTTTAATTTTTTTTTCCTAAAATATCTCAATGTCACATGGGATGACACATGGCACACTCAAGGAAGAGAATGCATCTTTGAGTGTCATGTCATTAAAATGGTTTTGGTTTATTATATGTATAGATACACAGCTATCACCTTGTAGACTGCAGGTACAACAAAACAAAACAAAAATAAAAAAGTAATAAAGGTAAATCTGTTTAGGCTAAGATATAAAAAATGAAATTAATTTAAATGTATATCCTCATCCGTTAAAAAAGTAATATGTCTATTAATTTATTTCTAATTTTGTATTAGAATATAATTATATTAATTGATTTACAAAAAACATAGAATATATATATATTAAACTGAATTCTAGTAATTATATTTATAATTATAGTTGTAACAAATAAAAACTGAATAAGTAATAATTATTAAATAAATAAATAAATTAAAATAAATGTATTGTTTGAAATAATAAAATGGGAGGCTTTATAATAGAGTTATATGTATTCCATGTGCTATCTTTTATTACTATAGATAAAATCGATAAATGTTGATTGATTTATTTTATTTATTTGTTTTGAACAATATAAAAGTCTCACAAAAAAGCTTGACTAATTGCATTGTGTTATTATTAATTTGTTTATTTGACTTTTAAACTATTTTAAGCAATTAAAATTAATATGTATTTGTTGAACATAGTTTAACATCTAAAACAATGACCAAAATAATAAAACTTAATAATCATTTGTCAAATATTGTAACAAAATTAATTTTAAACTTAGAATAACAGATTATCTAAAAAAAATGGTTTAAATTAAGGTACATGATTTAAATTCAAAGTTAATAATACATAAATATAAATATGTTATATAAAAAAGAATCATGTGTTTTCTTTTATTAATGATTTTAGATACAACTATGATTATTAATATAATTACTAAAATTTAATTTAATAAACTTATATCATGGTTTTGCAAATCAATAATTATAATTAAATTTGAGTTTAATGTATTAAATAATAAAATGAGAGAATTCATAAGGGGGTGTCATGTGTCCCTCATGTGTTTTCTTTTATTAGATAGTGTAGATGTAGATGTAGATGTAGATGTAGATGTAGATGTAGATTTCAGTTACAACTATGATTATTAATATAATTACTAAAATTTAATATAATAAACTTATATCATGGTTTTGCAAATCAATTATTATAATTAAATTTGATTTTAATGTATTAAATAATAGAAAGAGAGAATTCACGAGGGAGTGTCATGTGTCCCTCATGTGTTTTCTTTTATTATATAGTGTAGATTGTAATTTGTTTTAAGTAAATGTGTGTATCTGACAGTCGGACACATTCATTTTAGAACAAGTTATATGTCGAGAACTATAGGCAGTAGGTTCACATAATGCACCTAGAGATACTGCGTAGAAAATATTTAGTAGTGAGAGAGAAAAATAGAAGCAATTACATAACCATCTTATGTATCACATTTAAATCAATAAATAAATCCTATCATATGCGGTTCTCACATTTTGGTGCGGGTTTGGTTTGCGGTTTGATTTTGATGGTTTAAAAAAATGTTGATGGTTTAACTTAGGAACTGAAATCAAGCATGATGTTTCTTGAAGAGCCGGCCGTTTTAACTTTTCATTATTCCTTTTTCTCTATGTAATTCCATATTTAATATTTTGCAATCAATAAAAACTAAAAAAAGATAGAAAAATCCGTTCTTTTTTTTTTTAACGAACCAGCAAACACTTTATTCATCACAAAAAAAAATAAATAAATAAAAAAATAAAAAAATAAACCCACTTTCTAGCAAGGTACTAGAAAAGAATGGGATGTCTCCAATGCAAAGTCAAAATAACGTTAAATCCTTCCAATTCGCCTGAATCTTCAAGTTGAGATAGGACGTGTCTTTGATATCTTCAACTATTTTTGCCACAACTGTCTTTTGTTTGTCAAAAATGATCCGGTTCCTATCTCTTCATATGGTCCGAAGAGTAGTCAGTGCCACCGCTAACATGGTTTTCTTTCTCTTTTTGGGGAATTTTGAGCCCTATATGTGCGCGATTAAGTTTTTGACAAACCACTAATAGTTACAAATGTAAATCTACGATCTGTACTCTTTATAGTTTGATCGACCCAAACCCAATCAAAACAGATTTGTATGACTTTAAAATTCAAAACTATCAAACTTGGAACTTAAAATATTAAGAGTTCCTATTCTTGTTGGATTGCTTCATGACCCAAACTAATTCATAAGCCCAATAACTTTTACGCCCAACAGTTGTATCCTGAAATCGTGGTTAGTAGTTTACTAGTTTAAACCGGTATATTTGAACCAAAGCATATCAGATATGCTACAATTACAATAGAAACCATAATCACATACTATTACATATGAGATTTACAATTATCCATTCGTATTACAATCCTTGTAATCTTTATTATGACATTTGTCACATTTATTAATATCAAACACCTAAAACAAACAGTATAAGTCTATAACAAAACTTTATCACTGTATATTTATCCAAATGCCTTCACTTGGAACATCTTGATGCACCACAAATAGTAGATAATATCCTGCCGGAGCGATGTTTCCGGACGGCGGCATTGCCACACTAACTTGGTAGTTTGAACTTTCAGGATCTGTGGTGATAGGGCAACTGTCAAGAACCAATAACCTTTGATTCATCGAAAACGAGTGCGTGTTAAAGGATGGTGCCACTAATGTCACCATGACTGAATTCGGGTCCAAATTGTTTGAAACCGCGAATTGTATAAGCACTTGATCACAATACTTGATATTAGTACCCGTCCCGGGTGAGATTATAACAGGACGTAACCCTGACACGGTTGAATCCAAATACGAAGGCGAAAACTCCTCCAAGCTTAATTCAGTAGGATAAAGTACGTTTGAAAATTCATATTTATCATGGGGGTTACTCCCACCAACAAGAACCCGACCATCTCGAAGCAAAACCGTTGATGAATGGTACATTCGAGGTATAGCGGCCGGTGTTTGCAACTCGAACCTTGACCCAATCGGCTCACCCGGACGGTAAACCACGGGGGTAAGAACCGGGTCACGTCCGAATTCCCATCCAGCGGCCCCAGCTGACGCGCCGTTAATAATCAAAACATGACCATTTGGTAGCAATAACATGTCACTCATGACACGTGCCATAGGCATGGTCTCCATAATCCATTGCGGATCCAGGTCGGATATCATGATCCGACCACAAGTATCCAAAGCCCCATCAAACACCCCATTCATTGCATTGGGGTATGCTGTTCTAGGCGCACCTCCACAAACCAAAAACTCAACCTCATCTACACGCCCTTGGACAAGCCGCATTGGGAGTAGAACACCCGAGCCGGTGCTCGGGTAGTTCCTCGGCTCGTCCCCGGGTAGTATTTGAAATTTTTTAACAACTTGGTTGTTAACATAGTCGAAAAAAATGGCGCGAGTATTCGCGAAAATGAACAAATTCCCATCAGGATAGAGAAATACAAACGGGTATAAATTATTCTCCAGATAGGGATCATTTGTTTCGGCAAGAAACGGAAACTCGACGGCGGCCGCGGTCTCTGGCGTCTTCGGGTAGAACTCGTAACTAAATGCTCCCCGACCGCCAATGATTATTTGTCGGCCGCCGTCGGGTAGTTTATGATTAGTGGCATACCATCTTTGCGCAACTAACCCATTTGGTATCTCTTCCCAATCACACGTGTCACACGAATTATAAGTTCTAACAACAAGCGCGCCATCCGCGGACCCACCGGTCTGCGTTACGGTCCCATCGGGCATTAAGCTGCCCGAGGAGCACCAAACGTTGGACAACACCATTAGAGGACGAACGGAGTTAGACGCAACATCATACTCGACGGAGTGGGCGGAGCAGTCGTTGGATTCGGGGCGGCATTTGCCTTCAGGAAGAGAGATATTTGAGGTTCCGAAATCAGTACGGTCGTATATTAAGACACGGTCGTTTGGGAGGAGTTGCATGTGCATGGCGGAGATGCCAATGTTTCGGTGGAGTAAGTACCATGATGAATCCCCGTGTACTAGACACGAGGGAGCGTGGAAGTGGACGAGGAGGAGGAAGAGGAGAAAATGGTGATAATGAAAGGGAGAAGACGATGACATTTGGGTTTTTCGGGTCGGGTTTAATAGGATGAAAGGGAGCGTTGGTCGTAGCTTTAAATGGGAGAAAATAGATGAGGAAGTTAAGTTGAATACGATCTGATCACATTCGTTTCGTCTTGTGAAAAATGTTTCTAGTTTAAGATTTTTTTCGTTTAGTTAGATTTGCTTCTTTTGATTATTGCTTTATTTAGTTTTTTAGTTATTACTATACAGTTTCTAAATCATATGTAAAGTATTCAAATTTTGAATTATATAATTAACGGTGTGAAATAAATTTGGATTACATATTTTTACCTCTTTTAACTCTTTTTACTGTTTTAGCATCTTAGCTACAGCCTAGTAGCCTACAGAATAAACTAGTAAATCCCTTTTTTTCTCCACGGGCCTATGTTTCCTTATGGACCAAAGCTCTCTCGGTAAGCACAATATTGATTTAAATGTCAAAGGGAGAACGAGTCATCTATTAAACAAATTTTGATAAGCTTGAGCTCGAGATGAAAGAGTTGATCTCAAATACCTCACGAGTTACTCGCTTACACCCGACCAAATTTTGATACTAACAATATTATAAATAAAGAACACGAAATAAAAATTATATTACTTAGGGTGCAAGGGGCACCTAAGACCATGTGTAGTGAGGGGCTTTATTTATAAAGTCCCTCTTCCTGATTGGTTCATGTGACAGCTGAGTCAGTATGGAGAGAGAAAGTGAAAAATGAGTGTAGTGGTAGGGGCTTTATTTATAAAGCCCCTGTTTCTGATTGGTTGATTTTTTTATTATTTTTTTTAATTTTTTAACTCAAAATAAATAAAATAAAAGAAAAATAAATATAAAAAAATTACAAATAATATTAAAAACACACAACTAATAAAAAAAATACAACTAATATTAAAAAAAAAAGTTACAACTAATATTAATTTAAACACTAGATAATCCTAATTTACTTATTTGAACATTAAATAATTAATCCTAATTTTCTCCCCTATGTAGAGTAATTGTCCCAGTCCATTAGTATGTAGTACAGCGGGACACGGAACGATCGTTATCGCGACCGTCGGACCTCGCATCCGAGGGGATGCAGCAGTACTCGTGAGGAGGGGAAAAATTGTTTCGCTCCTCTTCTATCGCATCCCTTAAAGCTTTCAGGTCCTCCGCGGTTGGCTCCCGGTCAGGAGGGTTTGGGGTGGGGTTCGGTTGGGTCTCCACAAACTGTAGACGCCTCAATCCTCTCTCAGCCATAACGTAATCTACGGCCCACACAATCTCCTCTACAGTGAAATCAGCATCAGGGTGTGTGGGAGTGTATCTAGGGAGTGGAGGAATGGCGGGGACGAGGTTGGAGACTTGTTGAGGAGGAAGAGGAGGAGAAAAAACTGTTGTTGGGGATGAGGAGGTGGAGAAAAAAACACTTGTTGAGGATGAGGAGGTGGAGAAAAAAACACTTGTTGAGGAGAAGAAAACACCGGTGCACGACGTCTTCGGCGAGCGTATCGCAGGAGATTCGACGGCTCGGCAAGATCTTTTGGAAATCCTCCACCCATAGTGTGTTTGAAGGGGTATGTTTTTTAATATGGTTGTGTTGTATGTGTATATTATATATATATATATATATAAAATCTTAAAAAAAAAACAAAGTTACCGTTCAAAATTAAATGTGTCCAACGGTCAAATATTTTTTGACTTCAATTTTTTTGACATATAGCGCACGAGTACGTGGGGTCTAACTAAATGTTTTTTCACTTAACTGGTTTTAATCAATCCTACACTGTCACATCACTTCACTAATTCACTTCACTGAAACACTTTTTTAGAGGCAGCACTCCATTGATTCTTTTATTTATTTTTTTAATTTCACTAATTTTTTTAATTTCACACGGTTTAAAGGTTAAATATTAATTACTTTTACTATTACAACCGTCCCACAACCAAACGGTCAGTAAATTCAATTTGAAAACCGTCAATCGAATTCAATAGCATTGAAACCGTTCCACCAAAACGGTCAGTAATTAAATTTGAACCGTTCGAAATTTTTTGTATATAAACATAGCAAACCATGGGATGAAAACTCACTTTTACCACCATATAAACAAATACACACACACACACACGAAGATGACTCACTGGACCTCCGAAGAAGAGATTGTGTTGGTGATCTGCTATAAAGACGCCTCGGACGACCCAATTCTACAACAATGTCAACGCTTGAGGGCCTCGGGCTCTGGCTCCTACCCGGAGGGTTTTTGGGACCGTGTGCTTGCCGATTTCAACCGCCACGTCGGCACCAATGACCGGACAATCGTGAGCCTGCAGCGGAAGTGGGCCGATCTCAACATAAAGTGTGATCGGTGGACCACCCTGTACGAAAATACGTTGAGGGGGGAGCCTGGCATCGAACCGTAGTGGGCTATCAAGTTCACGCATGTGGACTATGCGGTTCGATACGACAACAATTTTGACCATGTTGAGGCATGGCAAGTGTTGCGCCAACTCTAGGTTTTTTTATTTCTTTTAATGTATTTTATTTTCCTGTTTAATGTTTAATAGTAATGAATTTTAGTTTTTTATGTTTATCTTTAATGTTTTTTTATTTAATTAGATTTTAAAACAAACGTAAAAATTAAAAAGCAAACGGTTCAAACATTGAAAAAATAGCATTTATAAAACTCAAAAATAAAATAAAAACCGGTACCAGCACGGTACATACAACCAGTAAAACGGTCCACGGGAACACTACCAACATGGGTGGCGGCGGTGTTACCATGCTGGTAGTGAATACCCTTGAACAATTTGAGTGGCGCCACGTCGCCCCTTATAGTTCAATTCAGGGATTTACAAAACTTTACTAGATAAAGTTAAACCACGAACTGTGAATACCACCGATTTGTTTATGAGTTAATCGATCAAACACAAATAACCAAAAGTTTTTAAACAGATGGTACAAAACCAGTCAAAATTAGGGGTGTCCATAGTATGGTTCGACCTGATTTGATGAAAATTCTGAGCTAAACATTAACTATAGTTTTGAAAAACGACAAATCTTCGTTGGGTCATTCACTCGTTAGGCTAGCCAATTTGAGCGGTTTAGTTGTTCGATAGTTTGACGGTTTGAACCAATTGTTTTAATTCTTTAAGGGTTAGTTTGTATTAAAGATTTTAAATGAACTGTTAAACCATCATAAACAACCATAGAAAAAACTATACCTTCTTAAATATAATATGAAATCCTTACGTTTTGAATCTGTGGTAATTTTTATCATGTATAAACAAATATGTTATATCTTAGTTATTTGTACGCAAGTGACTGTTACGTATTTATTTCATCATAGTCTAAATGTGAGATTGCTATTAGCTAAATGATAACCAGCTTGCATTTAGTTGCTAATTAAACGTCGCTTTGATAGTTATATACATAGGATCGAATTTGAAATGAAGACACTTTATTCACTACAAAAATTAGTTTTCTAAGCACTTTTTTCATGAAAGAACGTACTTTATAGTAAATTCGTAACTAAATCAAACACATTTGCTTTAAGTGCAATTAATGATAGATTTCTTCTATTAGACCCGTATATATACATAGAATGTTAATTTCTTTTTATATATTACAACAAAGAATTATTTACACTAGCAGTGTGCCTGCGCAATGCGGCGGTAAACACAACTACTTTTCCTGGTATGCATAATTCGGTTCAATTCAGTTATTAGTCTCAACCAAAACCAAAGTCAACGGTTAAATAATCTTATTAACCGATCGGTTAATCAGTTCAATTTATTTGATTAGATTGTCGTTTTTCAGTCCGGTTAAGTTAATTTTGTTAATAACCAAAACTAAACTTTGGCCAAAGTATAAGTCTACTAAAGCATGGGCTTAGTGCCCCATCTTTTAGGGCCCTATTCTATGATGTTATTTATATTTGTCCCGAACTTGTTTATGTAGCATTGAATCGTAGCTTGTTCCAAAAAGAGGCAACACGATTAAGTTAAAAATGAAAGCGAGAAAGTAAGGAATGGAAATCGAATCGAATTGTGTAATAACGTTGAAAGGTCGTACACCTGAATCGTAAAATCACGATCATCAAAGTCCAACTATCTTCTGTTGCATTCTTGCTCTAATTATTTTTACAATTAAAATCAAAATCTAAGGTGTTGTAGTTAGCGACTTAGTTCATTTGAAATCGTCAATCAAAATTGTTAATTTGCTACGCATCCCTTAAAAGTAAATTGATAATCTATTAACTTTTACTACTCAACTGTTGATTTTTGCAGCTTGTGAATTATATAGATAAAATATGACATAATTTGGATGTTAATTCATGTTTTAAATAAAATGCTATGTCTTTACTTATATTTATATGTGATTAAAATAAAGATCGGAAATAAAAATTATGATTAAAATTTCGTTATGTTTATGTTAGTATAATCATATCTAATACTTAAATTTTGATATTCATATTATGTTTTAATTTTAGAATGCTTTTGATGTCATATACTCTTGGTTTTGTTTATATCATCTGGTTTAGTGCTTAATAAATTAACTGTTATGATTCTGCTTATAATTGATTCTTTTTACAATCACAATTCACGATCCATTAACAATTATATATCCATTGAAGTCTGTAACTTCTTTTAGCATCATTGCGCTACCCTGAGCATCAAGTTTGTCAAAATGTCATGTTGGGTCTGCTGACCTGGAGAAGAACAGATGATTAGAAAGCCAAAATATGCTAACAGTTTGATCCTTTTAATAAACAGTCTTTACAACTTACTTCTCCCAAAAGACTGCTGACCCTAACAACTGTTCTATCCAAACAACTGCTTAACAACTGCTGATACAAAGAACTGCTGAATAAACAACTGATGAAGAACAACTGCTGACCAAAGGTCTGATGAAGAACAACTGCTGATTCAAGTACTGAAGACCAAAGCACTGCTGGAACCAACAACACTTAGGCTCCAGCAGTGGATACAAGACCATCAGAGTTTTCCTACAACAGCTGTTTATTATCAGTGCTTTCAATGTAACAGTAGTTTGTATTAGGCAGATGTTTATGTTTGTTATTCTGTTAGAGGTCACTGTCTTAGGTGACGTCAGCTTAGGTCATCAGTGCTTTGAGTCTGTCTATAAATAGAACAGTGCCTGTACTGTTCTATTGCATCACACACACAAACATTCTCTCAGACAAACACTGTGTGATCAGGCTGAGGGGGAGTAATTGTACGATTGTAATCTTTTAGATAAATGAAAGCATTCGATCTGAAAACATTTACTCTCTTGTTTTGATTAACAATTTATTATTCCGCTGCAACTTCATTCTATTTTCGTTTCACTATTACCATATTTAGTTAAACAATCAAAACAATCAAACTCAGATCCTAACAATTGGTATCAGAGCTTGGTCAATTAAATTCGATCTAACAAATCAATTTAATAATCAGCTCACAATTATTGATATCGTTTGTCTGTTGGATTGAAAACAGAGTAATAGTTTAATTTCGTTTCAACCGTTTTTAAACAGACTTTGTTTTTTGAAAAATCAGAGAATGGCTTCAATCAATCACGATCCACATAACACTGGCACGAACAACAAGCCACCGATGCTTGTCAGATCTGAATACAATATCTGGCAACGTCGGATGAGCCATGTTCTAGCTCAACAAAACACTGGGTGTTGGAAGTCGGTTATCTTCGGACCACATGTTCCGACTGTGCCGAGTACTGAAGATCCCAAGGTGTTTGAGCCAAAGAAACTTGAAAACTACTCCGACCAGGATTTTCAGAAAATTGAGCTAGATGCTAAGGCCTTCAGTATTGTGGCCATGGCTCTACCCAATGATATATATGCTGGGTTGTTACACTGTAACAGTGCAAAGGAGTTGTGGGATGCACTGAAAGAACAGTTTGGTGGGACTGAGGAGGTTATTGAAAACAATCGTGAAATACTTAACCAACAATATGAAACATTCAGTCATGTCAAAGGAGAGTCATTAACTCAACAGTTTGAGAGGTTTAATTGCTTAATTAGTGAACTAAAATTGGTTGGTCTTACTTACCCTCATTCAACCTTGAACCATAGGTTTTTAAGATCATTACCAGACAAATGGGACACTATTGCTATTGTGATGAGAAACTCAATTGGATTTAAAGACCTATCACTGACCCAGCTTCATGGTAAGCTCTTGACCTATGAGAGAGAGCTTAACCAGAAAAAGAAGCTCCAGGACTCTGGAAAAGTGTCTGATGACTATGTATTTGGGAATACAGCACTTTTGGGTCATGATGAGGTGCCTGGAAACACTAAGGATCAGAGTTATGATCATTTCATTGACATAACTTCAGGTTTTAACTCAGGTTTTAACTCTGATTCTTATTCACCAAACTATGCTTTCACAGCAAGTGGTGGTGATATCTAGGCATCTGACAATATATCCTTTGAGTATGATGACCTGAAATACTTTGACCCTGATGATTTGGAAGAAATGGACATTATGCACCAATTGGCCCTTCTCAGTGTAAGAACTAATAACTTTTACAAGAAAACTGGGAGAAGGTTTCCAGGGTTAACTGGCAGATCTAAGGTTGGGTTGGATAAATCAAAGATAACGTGTTACAAATGTCATAGACTTGGTCATTTTGCTAGGGAATGTAGGGGTCAACATGGTACACCTATGATAACCTATCCAAATCAAAGACCACAGACCAACACTTATCAGAATTCCTATAATGCCCCTGGACCAAATGTGCAAAACACTGCTCATTTTGCACAGTCCTCAAACACTGTTCCTGTCCAGTATGTCCAAACCACTGTTCCTCAGATCCACTATGTGCAAACACCTGTTGCTCAAGCACCTGTGCAAACGACTGTTGCTCCATCCTCTGCTCCTGCAGAGACCAGTCAACAGAGCTTCTTTACACAAGGCTTTGTTGATTGGAGCAGTCTACCTGATGAGCTAACAGATGAAAATTTTGCACTAGTTGCCAAAGCTGAAAATGAACCAGAAAATTTTTGTTTCATGGCCATGGTGGATGAGATTGAATCTGAGGAGGTGGTAACTGAATCTGATGTTGTGACTGATGATGTTGTTAGTGAAGTTGTTACAGGTGAAAAACCTGAAGAAGAGGTTGTGAATCTCTCAGATCCCTGGGGTGCATCTGATGACTGTGAGTGCAAGTGTGATTGTGCATTGATGGCTGCTGCTAAGGTATCTCCTCAAATTCTTAAAGAATTGTGTTCTGACAAATGTGTGATAGCATTTGCTAACATCAAAGAGGTGAATGAAAACCTTAGAAAGAAAATTTTGGATGATGAAGTTAAATTTGAAAAACTTACAAAAGATTTAAAAACAAGTTTAACTGCAAAAGAGTCTGAAATAAGCAGCTTAAAACATGAAGCAACCATAACCAAAGACCAGCTCCAAACTATGATAGCAAAATATCAAAGTTGTAAAAGTGAGCTTAAGTCCACCCAAGTTGAATGTGAGAAATGGGTGGAATCATGTAGAGGTTTTGAAATGTTACTCAACAAACAAACTAAAAGTCATGTGAAGTTTGGCTTTGGTTTTGAAACCACTGCTCCAGCTTTTGAAAACACTGACAAAACGAGTCAAAAGTCTGTTGAGGTAGTACCAACAAACCTGCAGGGTCAAGAGATTAAAATCACTGAACCAAATGGTAAGAAAATTGTTCTTGAAAAACCAGAAGGTTCCTCATCTTTTACTGAACTTGAAAAGTATGAATTTAAACCTACTTGGTCTGATGAGTGTGATACTCTTGAGAATTTTAAACCTGTTGATTTCAAAACACCTGAGGGAAAGACAGCTCCTCAAGCAAAAGTCATTCCCCTGGAAAAAGTCATTCCCCTGAAAAATCTTCCAGCAGATGCTCAAACATCTGCTGAAAAGAAGGCTGAAAAGGGGAAGAAGAAAGAAAAGACTGTCAACTTGTTCTGTGATTTCCGTGAAAAGAAGAATCATGTCACTAAAAACTGTTTTCTTCTAAAAGCATATGACATTAACAAAGGAACAAGTGAATGTGATTCCAAAGCCACATGCTCAATATGTGGGAAAAAGAATCACAAGACCAAAGAGTGCTTGTATCTCAAAAATTTTGATGTAAAAATACAAGAATACAAAGCAAAAACTCTTGCAAACCCTGTGGTTAGTACTTCAAAAGGAAAGCCCAAACAGACCTTCACCCCTGTCCAAACACCTGTTACTAAAAGGCTTGAAACATCTGCTTCTAGAGATGTCCAAGTAACAGATGCTCCACCCTCAAGCAAATACCCAAGAGGTTATGGTCAACCACCATGTCACAGTCTGCCACATGTTTATGAGGAGCCAAAAAGACCCTCTAAACCAAGAGTGAACAGAAATCCATATGGGTATCATCATCTGTCAGGAAGTGATCAAACAACTGCTGCACCAAGTGTTGACATTCAAGCACTAGCAAATGGTCAGCAGCAGTTGTTGAACTTAATTCGGAAATTGGTCCAAACCACTGATCACCTTCCAAAGCTTGAGTCTGAAAGGTCTGAGGACCCATCCAAAGCCAAACTGGCTTTGGACACTCACCAAAACTAATCATTTACTGATGTGCAGGGAGCTTCTGCTTGTTTAGATAGTCTTTGGTATGTAGATAGTGGAGGCTCCAGGCACATGACAGGATGTAGAGCCCTTCTTCTGGACTTCTTGGCTCATGGAGGGGGTGATATATCCTTTGGTAATGATTCAAAAGGTAAGGTGTTGGGTTCAGGGACTGTACAAGCTGGAAAACTCAAGTTTGAAAATGTCAATCTTATTGATAATCTCAAGTTTAATCTTCTGAGTGTTTCACAAATGAGTGACAAAGGTTATGGCTCATTTTTCACAAAGAAAACTTGTAAGATTATTGGGCCAGAAGTGGTGAAAAAGATTGATACCATTATTGCTGAGAGCAAAGCACAACTTGTTGCTCATAGAAGTGGCAATGTGTATGTTGTTGATATGTTAAAGGACAATCCTATGGCAAATGTCTGTCTGTTTTCTGCTGCCTCCACTAAGGAAACAGAATTGTGGCATAGGAGATTGGGTCACACCAACCTTAATACTATCAACACACTCTCCAAACAAAGCCTTGTCAGAGGTTTACCATCAAAAGAATTTAAATGTGATGAGCATTGTGTTTCTTGCTTAAAAGGGAAACAACATAAAAGCTCTTACAAATCCATTGATGAGTCCAAAACTAGTCATTGTCTACAATTGTTGCACATGGACTTGTTTGGCCCTGTTAAAATCATGAGTCTAAGAAGAAAGAGATTTTGTCTTGTCATAGTTGATGATTTTTCTAGGTTTACATGGACTTACTTTTTACATTCTAAGGATGAGACTGCAGGTATATTGAAGGACTTTGTCACCAAAGTTGAAAAACAATATGACTTGCCAGTAAAAGTCTTCAGGAGTGACAATGGAACAGAGTTTAAAAATAAGGAGTTGGATGACTTCTGTGTGTCAAAAGGGATTGTGAGGCAGTTCAGCATCCCAAGAACACCAGAACAAAATGGGGTGGTTGAGAGGAAAAATAGAACTCTTATAGAAGCTGCAAGAACCATGCTAGCAGATTCTGGCTTGCCACTGTCCTTTTGGGCAGAAGCTGTAAACACTGCTTGCTATGTTCAAAACAGAGTTTTGATCAACCCCAGACATCAAAAAACTGCTTATGAAATTTTGTTCAAAATCAAACCATTAATTTCATTCTTCAAAATCTTTGGCTGCCCATGTTTCATTTTAAATCTCAAAGATTCCATTTCAAAATTTGCAGCCAAAGTAGACTGTGGTTATTTTCTGGGATATTCTTCTACTGCTAAGGCCTATAAAGTGTTTAACACAAGGACTAAGACAATAGAAGAAACTCTGAATGTAAAGTTCAATGAACTTTCATCTCTAAAAATCCCTGCAAACCCTGCTGAACTATTTGATTTAGATAAATTCAAATTTGAAGATATCCCTGTTAAAGCTAACATTGCAGGTATTCCACAGTCTCCACAACAAGATTACAGAACAGATGTTGTGATCCCTAGTCACTACAAAATCTATTCTGCCTTAGAGGAAGCAACTGTTCAAAACAATTGTCAAAACTCTGCCACAGCTGTGTCTGTCACACCCTCAAATTTCCACCTGCGGAGTTCTACCGCGAAGCGTGTGACATACCAGGATCCAAGTCAACGGTCACAATAAACGACGTCTAAACGTAAAAACATACGTAAATAAAACCATGCATAAGTTTAAAACCAACATTCAACAGTGCGGAAGCATTTTAAAGTTTACAAAAGTCATGCATAAATAAACATAAGTTCAAAAATTCATAATCCCAAAACGTGCAGACGAAACCCTAGACACGAGACGACTCCAGTGCGACCACGTGCGCCTATCCATATGCTGCTACCTTAGCGACCTGAGAAAACATGCTAAAAGAGTCAACATATAATGCTGGTGAGTTCACAGGTTTTAATTAAATGTTTACAGTGATCCTTCAAAAACGTTACCATCACAATTACTACTATGCTTTATAAGAACGCTAGCTAGGCGCAGAATAAGATACTCATACGGGTGAAACCATTGCTGACTAAGCCGAGTGTTACCCTTATTCCTATGGGCTACCGTCATCGCCGGTAGACCTTGTGTTGTTTAGAGACAATATGCACCCGCACGGCCTCCAGCCGTCGAGTGGGGTTTGTCAGTTCCCAATAGCGCTATCCACATTTCCCCGCCATATACCCATGTTAGTGGTTTCAAGGGATTTTCGATGAACCGTATAGTAAGATAAGTAAGCCATAGTATAACGTGATAACAAGTCATAAGTCATAAAATAGTTTGCAAGCATGTTTCTCACCCCGAAAGTAAAAACTGTAAAATGTGGGGCCGTGAACTCACCTTAGGTTGCGTATTCCGTTTAAGAGTAAACCGTATGCGTGATATGAGTAAACCGTCTGTAAGATATGATAACCCCAACTATTGGAGACCTATCATAAGATATGTGTCAAGTTAGACTAATAACCCATCGGGTTCATTAGTCCCTAAGTCCAGTCCATGACCATTATGTGTCCAAAAAGTATGTTTAACCGACAACCAGACTACGCAAGACAAGACTCGACATCCCATTGGTGACCCGACATTCCACGTGTTAGATAAATACAAGACAATCATGCCACATATGCAATTAAACATTTAATACGCGCAACAGTTCACCTAGTCTAGCATAATATCCGTTTAACGCATAAACAGGTCCGAATACGTGTTACTAAGTCATTGGGTGAATCCCGGGGTTCCTATCATGTTCCTAGGCGTCAAATCATGTTCCGGGATGTTAAAATATACATACAGCAGCATTACACGCGATTAGGAATCAAACTAGCAATTAGGAAAAGTCAACACGTGATTAGGGCTGGTCAACAGGCGATTACAGGGTCTAATCGCCTGTATTATACACGAGTAGGCTTCCTTATAGGCGAGTAGGCCTCCAATCGCCTATAACATAGGCGATTAGGATCCCTAATCGCCTATAGTGCAGCTGTTGTGGTTTTTCGCGCGCCGAACACTCCAAATCAGATCCGAAACATGTAAAAACACCCAATAATCATTCTAACATATAAACAAACATATTTCAAGCAAAACCCCTAAGTTTTCATCCTTCTAACAGTCCCGAATGCAAGCGTTTTCCCAAAATGGCAACTTAGCATGTAAACATCACATCAACATGCAAGAACTTACCTTAAATAGCAATTATTCAGATTTAACCACATAATCATGTTGTCCGATAGCATCCTATTGTTCTAGCATCATCCTAGAGCAAACCCTAACCTCATTCAATCAACAACACACCTCATAACATCCTTAATCATCTAAAATCCTTCAAATGGGTCAAAATATCAAATATCAACAATACACCACCAAAACCATCCAAACTCCTAGGACATCATCATACTAACTTATCTCAGCAATAAACATCAAAATAACATAAGAACAACCATGATTCAACCCTAAAAATCCTACCTTTAACACATATAATGCATATAACACATGTAAAGGTGTGGGTTTGTTTAAAAATGGTTTTAAATGGATTTTCAAAGATAAAAACATTTATAAGTCAGGTCTGGACGTTTAGGGAGCAAAACATAATCATTTAAAGGTTTGGGTTTGAAGAACACACCTTGTAATCAAGAGGTAATGATGGAATAAGCTTGAAAATGATGGTTTTGATGCAAAAACGAGTTCCAGAGGGTGTTTGGGTGTTGGGTTATGTTATGGGACGGCTAGGGTTGCACAAATAATGTTTTGGAGGTCAAGGGTGGTATTTATAGGCGTTTTTGGTCGTCCAGCACGTATCATGCGAGTGTGCAGGTTTTATACGCGAGTAGGGTGCCTAATCGCATGACTATTCATGCGAGTAGCCCTACTCGCCTATAGGCACCTTCCTACTCGCCCCAAAGTCATGCGATTAGGCTATCCACCAAGCCTAATCGCCTATAGCCCCAATGTTGGTGTGTTTTGCGCGTTAAACCCCGTTTTAACACATGTTAGCACATATTCACATACCGACAAGTCACATAATGATTGTAAACATATAATACATGATAAATGACACGTTCCCGCCCGATCACCAATTCCCGGGACCCGAGACTTGCGTATGTTAAAACCCTAATGATGTGCGACTCGACTCGACCATGTGTAACGTATGCGCGACTCGCTAAGGTAGACTTACTAAGTTTTCAAAAGTTAGTTACCGAGAGTTGCCGGGTGTCACATGTGTCAACCACTGTTGGCCATTCTTACCCTCAAACCACTGCTTCACCCCTCACAATCACTGACCTATCATCTGTTGACAAAAGTCAATCATCTGTTGACAAAAGTCAGTCAAGTTTCACACCACTTGGACCCATTCCTCCATTACCATTCCAAACATCTGATGGCACTACAGAAGTACCAACAGATGTTACACCAACAGAGTCACAAAACCTCTGTCCATCACCTCAAAATGCCATTGTCCCATATCAGGGAGATCTTATTTACTTAAGAGCTCATCCACCAGACCAGATCATTGGCAACATCAGAGAGGGTGTGCTCACAAGAAGCCAATCCTCAAATATCTGTCTTTTTGCAGGTTTCTTATCCCTCACACAACCTGTCAAGTACCAAGAGGCACTGAAAGACAACAGTTGGGTAGATGCCATGCAAGAAGAACTCCTTCAATTCAAAAGACAACAAGTATGGGAGCTTGTACCACTTCCTAAGGATGTTTGTCCTATAGGAACAAAGTGGGTCTTCAAAAACAAGACTGATGAAAGGGGTATTGTTGTCAAGAATAAAGCCAGGCTTGTGGTTCAAGGCTTTAGACAAGAAGAAGGAATAGATTATGATGAGACTTTTGCTCCTGTAGCAAGACTAGAAGCCATCAGACTCTTTTTAGCCTTTGCTGTCAACCACAACATAAAGGTGTATCAGATGGACATCAAATGTGCTTTCCTTTATGGCAAAATTCAGGAGGAGGTCTATGTATGTCAGCCACCTGGTTTTGAAGACACATTCAATCCTGACTATGTCTACAAGCTCAACAAAGCTTTGTATGGACTCAAACAAGCACCAAGAGCATGGTATGAAACTCTTTCCACATTTCTCTCACCCATTGGCTTCACAAGAGGTAAAATTGACAAAACTTTATTTCTTAAATGGAAAGGGAAACACTTAATGATTGTTCAAATATATGTGGATGACATCATTTTTGGATCCACATGTAACCAAATGTGTGAAGAGTTCAGAAAACTCATGACAGCAGAGTTTGAGATGAGTGCCATGGGTGAGCTTCAGTGTTTCCTTGGTCTTCAGGTGAAACAACTGCAAAATGGCACATTCATTCACCAAAACAAATATGTAAAGAATTTATTAACCAGATTTGAGATGAATGATTGTAAGCCATGTAGCACACCCATGAGTACAGTCAAGCTGCTCACTATTGATGACAAGGATGAACTGGTTGATCAAACACATTATAGATGTATGATTGGGTCTTTACTGTACCTAACTGCATCTAGGCCAGACATTATGTTTGCTACCTGTGTCTGTGCTAGATCCCAGGCTTCACCCAGAAAGTCAAACCTTATTGCTGTGAAAAGGATATTCAGATACCTCAAAGATGCTCCCACACTTGGTATCTGGTATCCTGCTAATGGAAACATTGAGCTTTCAGGTTATTCAGATAGTGACTTTGCTGGCTGTCACACCACAAGAAAATCCACATCAGGAGGGTGCCAATTTCTAGGGAATGCCTTAGTTTCATGGGAAAGCAAAAAGCAGGCAGCTGTTTCAACCTCAACAGCTGAAGCTGAATACATTGCTGCTGCAAGCTGTGCAGCCCAACTCATGTGGCTTCAAAATCAACTACTGGATTTTGGGATAACTGCACTTCAGACTCCACTCATGTTGGACAGTCAAGCTGCTGAAAATATCATCAAGAATCCAGTCTCTCACTCCACTACCAAACACATTGACATAAGACATCATTTTGTCAGAGACAGCTATGAAAAAGGTTTGATTTCTCTGCACCATGTTCCAACAGAGGATCAGTTGGCAGATGTGTTAACAAAAGCTTTAGACACATCTACCTTTACAAATCTGATTTCCAGAATTGGTATGTTAAACATGGATTAAACAAATAAATTTTCAATAAATCATAATAAAATGTTTCAGAAAATCAATTTTTTTTTTTCAAATAGCTGTTTGGTTGAAAAATCGGTTTATAACATCTGATCAGATAAAACAACCAATGTTTCATTCATATCCACTGTTGGTTGAAAAATCTGTTTCAGAACATCTGTTCAGATAAAACAACTGTCTCCTTATATATTTATACTATATCTATCTAAAAAAAACAACAGTTGGATCCATCAGCTGTTTGTATCAGTTGTTTGCCAAAAACAGCTGTTTTCCACCAGATGTTTCATCCATCAGATGATTGCCACGTCTGCTCATATAAGCAGAGGTTTGGCCACATCAGCGGTTTCATTGAGCCTATAAAAACCCTGTTTTACCACAACAGACGTTACACTGTCTCATTGTATTCAAAATACTGAAAACCGCCTTCTTCATTCTCAAACCCTCCATCAAACTTCAATCATCTTCACCTTCGAAATCCATTATAATGGATCTCCAAGCTAAAGCCACCCACAATTGTCTCCCCTATCTGATTAAAACAGATGACAACGTTTCATTTCATTCCACCATCGACATTTTTCTAAACTCCAAATACTTACCCATCTTAACCGCTAACGCCCCCATTTATCTCGATACTCTTCAAGAATTCTGGTTGAATGCTGAGTTTTTACTCCAAGACAAAAAGCCTACTTCCATTATTTCCAAAATTGGAGAAACCAGTATCGTAATTACCCCTGAAACCATATCCACAACCTTCACACTGAATGACCTGGCAGGTAAGGACTCTTTTACTAAAACAGAGCTTCACACTGAGTTCCAAGAAAGAGGGTATGAGGGTCAGATGACTGGATCAACTCTTTTCAAAAAGTTTTTCCCTCCAGTCATGAAATTTTTCTTCCATACTCTTCTTCTATGTGTCTCTGCTAAGTCCACATCCTTTAATGAAACTCCATTAAGGATGCAATATCTGGGTTATGCCATGTTGTCAAACTCTGACTTCAATCTTTCCCAGGGATTGTTCATGGACTTAGTATCAAATGTGAAAGCAGTCAAGTCTGGGTCTAACAATGCTTTTCTTATTTACCCAAGAATTCTTAGTGTAATCTTACAAAAAGTCTTACCAGAAAAAGTTTTCAAAAAGGGTGAGGCAATGCAAATGAAAAGCTTAACTGATGAAACTTTCACTAGAATGCTGGGTGGAAGCACCCAAGAAAAAGTGTCTAAAGTGTCAAAAGTTTCTAAAACACAAACAAAGAGGACAAAGACAACAACTGTTGTCAAAACCTCTGTTGTTGAGCCCACTGCTCCTGGTGATCATGGCACTACATCCAGTGCTGTGAAACCCACACCAGCCACTTCCAAAAGGAAACATCCATCCACAAAAACCACCACTCAACCACAAATGAGGCTTCTGGATGTTGAGGTACCAGAAGAAACCTCTGTTGCACCACAAAAGCAACCTGAAACCACTGTTGTTACTTCCTCACAACAGATGGATATACCTCCACCTGACCAAACTCCTCATGAATCCTCCCAAAAGGATCATGTTGTAAGCCAAGGGGACACACATCATGATACATTTGAGTCACTTGGCCAAATGTTCACAAGCCCCTCTCCCAGGGCTAATTCTCTTGTTACTCCTCCACCCTCACCATCACATCATGTCCCACAAACCATGCAACCTCTATTTGAGGCAATTGACAAATCTCAGGAAGATCCCAGTTCCTCTCTTCCACCTGTCACTGAGAGTATACTCCCACATGTGACTGGTCCTGAGAATATTCAGTCTGCTATCCAACAAACAGAAGAGGAGGTTACACCACCTGAGTTCAATGCAACTCTAGGTGAGTTTTCAAGTGGAGCAGCCACTACTGATGTAGAGACCACTGTCTCACATCAGGACAGTGATTACATTGTTAAGACTCCCTTGAAGGCAACAACTATTGAAGCCACTATAGTGTCTCCAAAAACAGTTGGAAGTCCCCAGTACCAAGAAAAAGGGGCATCTGATTCACCTATTAGGACTGAATCAGGTAGAACTACCACTGGTAGGGACTCAGATGATCCTATTAACTTAGGAGATGGGTCAAAATACCAAGAATTGACGGACAGAGTTTCTGTAATTGAATCCTCTGTAGCTGACATCAAATCTGATGTCAAGCTAATACTGGCCTCCATTGCAGACCTTTCCAAGAGTCAACCATCAACTGCTGATATAGCCAGTGAGCTATGGAAATCCGTTTCCCCCATCATCATAGCTCACAGAAAACTGGCTGATCAGACACATGAGACTTATATGGCTGAGATCAGAAATATGGTAGATGCAAGGTACAAAGATACCCATGCTGATATTAAAGCCATCAAGGACCACCTGCTGAAGACTACTGGCTCTGCCCCTACCACCATCCTCAGGGATGAAAATGATGATGCTTTCACGGCTGATGATGCTAAAAAGGGGGAGAGTGGCAGAGATAGGCTACCAAAGCTAGATCCCTTTGGTTGTCCTCCTTCTCAAAAAGGCCAAGCCAAGTCTGCCAACAAACCAGAGTCTACCAAATCAGCTCCACAACAACAACAACAACAACAACAACAAGCAACACCAACAGCACCACAACAAACCACTGACAAGAACAAAGCAGTTGATGACTCTGCAAACATAGAAGCTGAAAAGGCTGCTCAAGAAAAACAGAAAAGAGCTGACACTTTGGAAGTTAAAGCAGAGTCATTAGTAGAACTCAAGAAGAAACAACAACAGGAAACTGAAGATGTGGGATCCTCTAAAAGGATGAAAAGGCCTGCTAAGCATGTCAGAAAACCACCATCCAAGTTAAACACCTCTGTTGACAAAACCACTGCTACTGAAACCACTGCCACCCAAAACACTAAAACCACCCAAAACACTGCTTCCCAAACCACTGTACCCAAACCAACATACACACCTGAACAAACAACCACCAAACCTACATCACCAGCCAAATCCCCAACATCTGCTAGTTCTACTAAAAGGCCAACAGATGTTAATCCAACCACTGCTACCAAATCACCATCCCCTAAAATCATGTACACAAGGAAGAAAAAATCAACCTTTGTTGTACATGATGAAAACATACACACATCACCAAACACCACCTCAACTGCACAATCCACTCCTCCTATCACAGCCATACCAATCACATCATTCTCACAACACACATCCAAATTCAGATCCCATAGACCACCACCAACCATTAAACCATTGGTTGTTCAGTATCCCCTTGAACTTGATCTACTCAAGGGGGAATTACAATCCTTCTACAATACTGAACAGCCATCAGACAGATCCTTCCCATCTCTCCCAAACTTCCCTGTTCCCCTCAACATTGATACTTATCTGAAATACAAGGGTGAACAGGTGGATGCCATCATTAGGGAGAAATGCAAAGGGAAGGATGACAGGACTGCTCAGGGCATCCATTCAGCAGAGCTTAGCAAACTCAGAAGGATTGAAGACTTTGCTAAGACCCTGAGCAACTCCATGTCCTCCATGCCTCTCAGTAGTGACTTGGAAAGGGAGGTAAGGGAATCTCTTTTGGAACAGATTATGGCAACCAAGCCTTACAAAGCAACCAAGAAGCAGTTCAATGGTTGGACCACACATGCCTTGAGAGAAGAACTTCTCAGAATTGAAGAAATGACCAAAGACACCAAAGCTAAAGTTTCTACTCCTAATTTTGGCAAAGGCAGAGACCCAGTCAGAGCCTTAAAGTTTAAAAGGATGAGGCAAGAGATTGTAGCTGCAAATTATGGGGAAATGAGGTCAGTTTCTAGATGGTCTGAGCTAAGGTTGGTTGAGACATACAAAAGTCTGGAAGAAAACAGAAAGAAGGATCCTAGCCTACCAAGAAAACCAGTTTACACTGATGAGCCAATGATGAAGAGACCCCAACAGACCTTTACCTTGGACAGCTTACTTGATACCTTTGATCTAACAACTGCTGCAAGAAGACAGTTCAAGAAACAAAAGGAAATGTCAGAGGAAGATCAGAGGAAGTTTGCTGATACATTCATCAAGGAAGGGCTCTTCAATCAAGTACATTTCTTCTCTGATCCTACAACAGAGAAGCTCAGAGAACTCATTGGAAGACCACCTTCACCCAACTCATCAAGAATAAAAATTCAGCTCAGCAAATCCACTGACTCAAAAATTCTAAAATGGAAAGTCAACAAAGACAACCATGAATTGACATTGCTCAGGTCAGATGGAAGGGTTCAGAAGATCAGCATGGATGATGCTTGCAGCCTATGTGCAGAAGATCACCAAACATTGCTAAACCTGGACCTAGAAAGAGATGAAGAAGACTTGTTTGCTCTGAACTTTGAATTACAATTCAAAGGTCAAATCAGAGAAAGTCTGATGAGGAATAAAGATCAATAAATAAAGCTGAGTTTTGGCATCATCTGTTCTAGGGGGAGATTGTTGTGTCTGCTGACCTGGAGAAGAACAGATGATTAGAAAGCCAAAATATGCTAACAGTTTGATCCTTTTAATAAACAGTCTTTACAACTAACTTCTCCCAAAAGTCTGCTGACCCTAACAACTGTTCTATCCAAACAACTTCTTAACAACTGCTGATACAAAGAACTGCTGAATAAACAACTGATGAAGAACAACTGCTGACCAAAGGTCTGATGAAGAACAACTGCTGATTCAAGTACTGAAGACCAAAGCACTGCTGGAACCAACAGCACTTAGGCTCCAGCAGTGGATACAAGACCATCAGAGTTTTCCTACAACAGCTGTTTATTATCAGTGCTTTCAATGTAACAGTAGTTTGTATTAGGCAGATGTTTATGTTTGTTATTCTGTTAGAGGTCACTGTCTTAGGTGACGTCAGCTTAGGTCATCAGTGCTTTGAGTCTGTCTATAAATAGAATAGTGCCTGTACTGTTCTAATGCATCACACACACAAACATTCTCTCAGACAAACACTGTGTGATCAGGCTGAGGGGGAGTAATTGTACGATTGTAATCTTTTAGATAAATGAAAGCATTCGATCTGAAAACATTTACTCTCTTGTTTTGATTAACAGTTTATTATTCCGCTGCAACTTCATTCTATTTTCGTTTCACTATTACCATATTTAGTTAAAAATTCAGCTCAGCAAATCCACTGACTCAAAAATTCTAAAATGGAAAGTCAACAAAGACAACCATGAATTGACATTGCTCAGGTCAGATGGAAGGGTTCAGAAGATCAGCATGGATGATGCTTACAGCCTATGTGCAGAAGATCACCAAACATTGCTAAACCTGGACCTAGAAAGAGATGAAGAAGACTTGTTTGCTCTGAACTTTGAATTACAATTCAAAGGTCAAATCAGAGAAAGTCTGATGAGGAATAAAGATCAATAAATAAAGCTGAGTTTTGGCATCATCTGTTCTAGGGGGAGATTGTTGGGTCTGCTGACCTGGAGAAGAACAGATGATTAGAAAGCCAAAATATGCTAACAGTTTGATCCTTTTAATAAACAGTCTTTACAATTTACTTCTCCCAAAAGACTGCTGACCCTAACAACTGTTCTATCCAAACAACTGCTTAACAACTGCTGATACAAAGAACTGCTGAATAAACAACTGATGAAGAACAACTGCTGACCAAAGGTCTGATGAAGAACAACTGCTGATTCAAGTACTGAAGACCAAAGCACTGCTGGAACCAACAGCACTTAGGCTCCAGCAGTGGATACAAGACCATCAGAGTTTTCCTACAACAGCTGTTTATTATCAGTGCTTTCAATGTAACAGTAGTTTGTATTAGGCAGATGTTTATGTTTGTTATTCTGTTAGAGGTCACTGTCTTAGGTGACGTCAGCTTTGGTCATCAGTGCTTTGAGTCTGTCTATAAATAGAATAGTGCCTGTACTGTTCTATTGCATCACACACACAAACATTCTCTCAGACAAACACTGTGTGATCAGGCTGAGGGGGAGTAATTGTACGATTGTAATCTTTTAGATAAATGAAAGCATTCGATCTGAAAACATTTACTCTCTTGTTTTGATTAACAGTTTATTATTCCGCTGCAACTTCATTCTATTTTCGTTTCACTATTACCATATTTAGTTAAAAATTCAGCTCAGCAAATCCACTGACTCAAAAATTCTAAAATGGAAAGTCAACAAAGACAACCATGAATTGACATTGCTCAGGTCAGATGGAAGGGTTCAGAAGATCAGCATGGATGATGCTTACAGCCTATGTGCAGAAGATCACCAAACATTGCTAAACCTGGACCTAGAAAGAGATGAAGAAGACTTGTTTGCTCTGAACTTTGAATTACAATTCAAAGGTCAAATCAGAGAAAGTCTGATGAGGAATAAAGATCAATAAATAAAGCTGAGTTTTGGCATCATCTGTTCTAGGGGGAGATTGTTGGGTCTGCTGACCTGGAGAAGAACAGATGATTAGAAAGCCAAAATATGCTAACAGTTTGATCCTTTTAATAAACAGTCTTTACAACTTACTTCTCCCAAAAGACTGCTGACCCTAACAACTGTTCTATCCAAACAACTGCTTAACAACTGCTGATACAAAGAACTGCTGAATAAACAACTGATGAAGAACAACTGCTGACCAAAGGTCTGATGAAGAACAACTGCTGATTCAAGTACTGAAGACCAAAGCACTGCTGGAACCAACAACACTTAGGCTCCAGCAGTGGATACAAGACCATCAGAGTTTTCCTACAACAGCTGTTTATTATCAGTGCTTTCAATGTAACAGTAGTTTGTATTAGGCAGATGTTTATGTTTGTTATTCTGTTAGAGGTCACTGTCTTAGGTGACGTCAGCTTAGGTCATCAGTGCTTTGAGTCTGTCTATAAATAGAACAGTGCCTGTACTGTTCTATTGCATCACACACACAAACATTCTCTCAGACAAACACTGTGTGATCAGGCTGAGGGGGAGTAATTGTACGATTGTAATCTTTTAGATAAATGAAAGCATTCGATCTGAAAACATTTACTCTCTTGTTTTGATTAACAGTTTATTATTCCGCTGCAACTTCATTCTATTTTCGTTTCACTATTACCATATTTAGTTAAAAATTCAGCTCAGCAAATCCACTGACTCAAAAATTCTAAAATGGAAAGTCAACAAAGACAACCATGAATTGACATTGCCCAGGTCAGATGGAAGGGTTCAGAAGATCAGCATGGATGATGCTTACAGCCTATGTGCAGAAGATCACCAAACATTGCTAAACCTGGACCTAGAAAGAGATGAAGAAGACTTGTTTGCTCTGAACTTTGAATTACAATTCAAAGGTCAAATCAGAGAAAGTCTGATGAGGAATAAAGATCAATAAATAAAGCTGAGTTTTGGCATCATCTGTTCTAGGGGGAGATTGTTGGGTCTGCTGACCTGGAGAAGAACAGATGATTAGAAAGCCAAAATATGCTAACAGTTTGATCCTTTTAATAAACAGTCTTTACAACTTACTTCTCCCAAAAGACTGCTGACCCTAACAACTGTTCTATCCAAACAACTGCTTAACAACTGCTGATACAAATAACTGCTGAATAAACAACTGATGAAGAACAACTGCTAACCAAAGGTCTGATGAAGAACAACTGCTGATTCAAGTACTGAAGACCAAAGCACTGCTGGAACCAACAGCACTTAGGCTCCAGCAGTGGATACAAGACCATCAGAGTTGTCCTACAACAGCTGTTTATTATCAGTGCTTTCAATGTAACAGTAGTTTGTATTAGGCTGATGTTTATGTTTGTTATTCTGTTAGAGGTCACTGTCTTAGGTGACGTCAGCTTAGGTCATCAGTGCTTTGAGTCTGTCTATAAATAGAATAGTGCCTGTATATCACACACACAAACATTCTCTAAGACAAACACTGTGTGATCAGGCTGAGGGGGAGTAATTGTACGATTGTAATCTTTTAGATAAATGAAAGCATTCGATCTGAAAACATTTACTCTCTTGTTTTGATTAACAGTTTATTATTCCGCTGCAACTTCATTCTATTTTCGTTTCACTATTACCATATTTAGTTAAAAATTCAGCTCAGCAAATCCACTGACTCAAAAATTCTAAAATGGAAAGTCAACAAAGACAACCATGAATTGACATTGCTCAGGTCAGATGGAAGGGTTCAGAAGATCAGCATGGATGATGCTTACAGCCTATGTGCAGAAGATCACCAAACATTGCTAAACCTGGACCTAGAAAGAGATGAAGAAGACTTATTTGCTCTGAACTTTGAATTACAATTCAAAGGTCAAATCAGAGAAAGTCTGATGAGGAATAAAGATCAATAAATAAAGCTGAGTTTTGGCATCATCTGTTCTAGGGGAGATTGTTGGGTCTGCTGACCTGGAGAAGAACAGATGATTAGAAAGCCAAAATATGCTAACAGTTTAATCCTTTTAATAAACAGTCTTTACAACTTACTTCTCCCAAAAGACTGCTGACCCTAACAACTGTTCTATCCAAACAACTGCTTAACAACTGCTGATACAAAGAACTGCTGAATAAACAACTGATGAAGAACAACTACTGACCAAAGGTCTGATGAAGAACAACTGCTGATTCAAGTACTGAAGACCAAAGCACTGCTGGAACCAACAGCACTTAGGCTCCAGCAGTGGATACAAGACCATCAGAGTTTTCCTACAACAGCTGTTTATTATCAGTGCTTTCAATGTAACAGTAGTTTGTATTAGGCAGATGTTTATGTTTGTTATTCTGTTAGAGGTCACTGTCTTAGGTGACGTCAGCTTAGGTCATCAGTGCTTTGAGTCTGTCTATAAATAGAATAGTGCCTGTACTGTTCTATTGCATCACACACACAAACATTCTCTCAGACAAACACTGTGTGATCAGGCTGAGGGGGAGTAATTGTACGATTGTAATCTTTTAGATAAATGAAAGCATTCGATCTGAAAACATTTACTCTCTTGTTTTGATTAACAGTTTATTATTCCGCTGCAACTTCATTCTATTTTCGTTTCACTATTACCATATTTAGTTAAAAATTCAGCTCAGCAAATCCACTGACTCAAAAATTCTAAAATGGAAAGTCAACAAAGACAACCATGAATTGACATTGCTCAGGTCAGATGGAAGGGTTCAGAAGATCAGCATGGATGATGCTTACAGCCTATGTGCAGAAGATCACCAAACATTGCTAAACCTGGACCTAGAAAGAGATGAAGAAGACTTGTTTGCTCTGAACTTTGAATTACAATTCAAAGGTCAAATCAGAGAAAGTCTGATGAGGAATAAAGATCAATAAATAAAGCTGAGTTTTAGCATCATCTGTTCTAGGGGGAGATTGTTGGGTCTGCTGACCTGGAGAAGAACAGATGATTAGAAAGCCAAAATATGCTAACAGTTTGATCCTTTTAATAAACAGTCTTTACAACTTACTTCTCCCAAAAGACTGCTGACCCTAACAACTGTTCTATCCAAACAACTGCTTAACAACTGCTGATACAAAGAACTGCTGAATAAACAACTGATGAAGAACAACTACTGACCAAAGGTCTGATGAAGAACAACTGCTGATTCAAGTACTGAAGACCAAAGCACTGCTGGAACCAATAGCACTTAGGCTCCAGCAGTGGATACAAGACCATCAGAGTTTTCCTACAACAGTTGTTTATTATCAGTGCTTTCAATGTAACAGTAGTTTGTATTAGGCAGATGTTTATGTTTGTTATTCTGTTAGAGGTCACTGTCTTAGGTGACGTCAGCTTAGGTCATCAGTGCTTTGAGTCTGTCTATAAATAGAACAGTGTCTGTACTGTTCTATTGCATCACACACACAAACATTCTCTCAGACAAACACTGTGTGATCAGGCTGAGGGGGAGTAATTGTACGATTGTAATCTTTTAGATAAATGAAAGCATTCGATCTGAAAACATTTACTCTCTTGTTTTGATTAACAGTTTATTATTCCGCTGCAACTTCATTCTATTTTCGTTTCACTATTACCATATTTAGTTAAAAATTCAGCTCAGCAAATCCACTGACTCAAAAATTCTAAAATGGAAAGTCAACAAAGACAACCATGAATTGACATTGCTCAGGTCAGATGGAAGGGTTCAGAAGATCAGCATGGATGATGCTTACAGCCTATGTGCAGAAGATCACCAAACATTGCTAAACCTGGACCTAGAAAGAGATGAAGAAGACTTGTTTGCTCTGAACTTTGAATTACAATTCAAAGGTCAAATCAGAGAAAGTCTGATGAGGAATAAAGATCAATAAATAAAGCTGAGTTTTAGCATCATCTGTTCTAGGGGGAGATTGTTGGGTCTGCTGACCTGGAGAAGAACAGATGATTAGAAAGCCAAAATATGCTAACAGTTTGATCCTTTTAATAAACAGTCTTTACAACTTACTTCTCCCAAAAGACTGCTGACCCTAACAACTGTTCTATCCAAACAACTGCTTAACAACTGCTGATACAAAGAACTGCTGAATAAACAACTGATGAAGAACAACTGCTGACCAAAGGTCTGATGAAGAACAACTGCTGATTCAAGTACTGAAGACCAAAGCACTGCTGGAACCAATAGCACTTAGGCTCCAGCAGTGGATACAAGACCATCAGAGTTTTCCTACAACAGCTGTTTATTATCAGTGCTTTCAATGTAACAGTAGTTTGTATTAGGCAGATGTTTATGTTTGTTATTCTGTTAGAGGTCACTGTCTTAGGTGACGTCAGCTTAGGTCATCAGTGCTTTGAGTCTGTCTATAAATAGAACAGTGTCTGTACTGTTCTATTGCATCACACACACAAACATTCTCTCAGACAAACACTGTGTGATCAGGCTGAGGGGGGGTAATTGTACGATTGTAATCTTTTAGATAAATGAAAGCATTCGATCTGAAAACATTTACTCTCTTGTTTTGATTAACAGTTTATTATTCCGCTGCAACTTCATTCTATTTTTGTTTCACTATTACCATATTTAGTTAAACAATCAAAACAATCAAACTCAGATCCTAACATGTCATATTGAGAAAATAAGTTAATCAATGAACTTGTAAGCCGATTGAGTAAAGCTTCTTGTGTGTTATTGATTTATTATTCTCGCACCAACAAAGATGATTGAAGAAACAATAGTCGAACCTCCTAGTAGGGATGTCAGTCAATTGATCCACAGGGTTGATCCTTCACCGATGAAGCTAGGGCTGAGATAAATCCGAAAGATAAGGTGTAGGGTAAGGAGTGTGCTATAATCGTGGACGTTTATAAGAAAAATGGGTGATCTTGTATACTACAGTTTTAGTTTCTCGTGTTAGCAAAAAGTGTCCTTCATAAGGTGATCAAGACCCCCATATATAGAAGTGACATATGCCAACATCACTAGATCCTAATCTGGTGGGCCGAGGCCCGATTAGGTTCTCCCTACCCTAATGCAAGTTAGTAATCACAATTAAGAAATAAACACTTAAATATGGAAATGGAATCAATACCGCCTTAATTGCCGAATGTATTCCCGAAAGGGACATGTGCACGTGTCCTAAGCTTATGTCTAATCATGTGGACATGTAGTTAGTGGAGATATCTGATGACGTGACATGCAATCTATCATTGGTGAACGTGTACAGGCGTCCCTGTTGCACGTGTGACTTTCTGGCTCCGCCTGTACGATACACTACGCGCCCTACCATTAGGTTGTAAAGGCATAAGGCCTGTGTTACGTTTCCGGATGTCTGCGCCCAGAGCTTCCTGGCGGGGGACATTCTTAGAAACGTGTGATTACGCTCACCCAAGTGGTCACTTTTGGGACTCGCGTTGTACGGGTTAGGCCAATCCATATGAGGATTTGGTATCCAATATCTTCAATGATATGATTTTTTTTTATTGTGGTCTCTGTTATGCTAAAAGAGCCTCAAATTTAAAATTCATTTTAGGCCCCTAAAATGGTCGAGTCGGTCCTGGTAAATCACATAATACATCAACTTTTTAAAATTAAAAAATATATTAGCATTATTATACTCAAATTAAAGAGAATAAAATTCTCGTTTTTATGATAAAATTTTTTTAAATAAAAATTAACTGTACGAAAAAATTATGGCTGTTCAAAAATCGTGGTAGTAGCTTCCTTAAAACAAGGGAAAACAAGTAGCTATTATTTTTCATCTAATTTGGTTCGTTTTCGTTTCAGTTATTACTTAAACCTATCATATCATTTTTTATATAAAAAAACTATACCTATACTATACTCAAATTAAAAAAAAATGCTAGTTTATATGGTGTAATAATATTAAGAAAATTATAATGCACAAAAAGTTATGAACGTTTAAAAATCATGGGAGTAGTTTGTTAAATTAAGGGTGCAAAAGTGTAATTAGTATTTAAATAAATAAAAGTTGAGTAAAGATGAAGGGGCACATGTGTAAGTATTGTTTTAAAATACATGTTTACCCTAAAGAAGTAGTTAATATCTGATTGTGTTTCGTACTCTAAGCAATGTCCTTGTAAAACTTGAATTTTAAGAGATCATTGGGAAATGTATTATAATAAAGTTTAGATTATTTCACTTTGTTTTCGTTTTTTTCTTTTGTTTTCGTTTCGGTTATTGCTTATCTCTAACATATAATATTTTAAAATTTTAAAAACTATAGTAATACTATACTCAAATTAAAGAAATAAAATGTTCTTTTATACGATGTAATAATATTAAGAAAACGTTATCGTTTGAAAAAGTTATGAACTTTTAAAAATCGTGGGGGTAGTTGATTAAAATAAAGGTGCAAAAGTGTAATTACCATTTAAATAAAAAGAAATTGAGTAAAGCTGATGGGGCAAATATTTAAATATTGTATAAAACTAGTTGGCGTTTCCGCGCGTTGCGGCGGAGAATGTATGTGTTTAAATGCATTTACTATGGATTTTAAAAGTGAAAAGTTATAAAAGTGTAAAAAAAGGTACAAAATAAAAAAAAATGAATAAATATGAATTGATCATTTCTCTAGAAAAATTAAAAAACAAATATAAAAAGATAAGCAATTAAACATATCAATATATACTTGCAAACACAACACTTGATGAAGATTAATCACACCTAATTAACTATACTTGCAAACACAACACCAGATGAAAATTAATCACACCTAAAATCATCTAGAAAATACATTGAACATAAAATCCAATTTGTTTTACACCACCTATTTGTGTATCAGGGATGGTGAACCCACCCCAAGAACCTTGATTCTTGATTTGTTGAATATTCTTAATCTAAAAGTTAAATGAAACAACTAAATATGGTTGCTAAGCTATTGCTTCCTTCAAATCGCTCCTTACCTAAATTGCGCGTGGTGGCTGAAGAAAACACGAAAACATTAATATTAACATTAACTTGTTCCAAATACAAAGCTAATATAAAACTGAAAGAACTTTTGAAACTAACATACGGGTAATTTGTTACAATATTCTAATAGTGAATATTAATGATCATAAACCAAAATATGGGCAATTCACAAATGCAATGACCATAAATGACCTGCTTAGTGTTGGGGCTAAAAAATAAATATGATTATTTTTATATCTACTTTGTTGATTTATAATGCCTAATCCCAAAAGCATAAGAACTCAAATAATATACAGAAGTGATTTACCATACCATCGACCTAAAGAAGAATGCGTTTATCACGCCCTACAAATGTTGTGGGTTTTTCGACAGACAACTTCATAACATTAACAATAAACAAAAGGGCAATAAAAATGAGAAGAATATAGATCCATAACCTTAATGAGAAACAAACCAAAATGTAACATTCTTGGCTGTTGTTGTTAACATATCAAAACTGTAGCTGTGTAAATTGAGTAATAGTTGCAAAATTTCCTCGTTAATCCATGACGTACTGCATATCAGTTACATTTCAAAGTAATAGGTCAATAATAATGAAACTTTTTTTTTGTGGAATTCGATTGGGAGGCGTAGCGATTGTCAAATAGTTAATAAGTTTTTTTAATATGAAGTTTCATGGCAAATTTAGGGGTTCTTACACCTACTAACAATGTCAGACAACCAACTGGAAATCATACAATTGCCTTCATGCACACTATAAACAACACCTAAACACAGCCGGAGAGCAGATGAAAGCAAAAAAATGAAACCTTCTCAATGCTTACCAATGAAGGGGAGATGAATTCTGGAAGCTAACACTACAATTGGATAAATGAGTCTCTAGGGTAAAACATATCTCAGTGACGTACTCCCAAGAAGAATAACATAAAATTATGGTGCTATGTTGGAAGCTAACACTACAAATGGATAGGAAATAACTTATTAACTATTTGACAATCGCTACGCCTCACAAATGAATAACATAAAATTGAAGGCATAGATATCACAAAAATGAGATAATGCTTAAAAAAATCGAAACGAAACAACACCTAAACATTTGAACAGAAAGAGCGAAAAACGCATATTTAGAGGCTGTTTTGTTATTTGAAAAAAAAAACACACATAAGTACTACCAATACAATGCTTTGTTTTTATTGAGTTCCATAGATGCATCGTTTGCTTTTCATTTTGGGTAACACCAACAGTGTCGTCAACCAACTAAAATATATTAGAAGTAAATATTTAAAAGCTAATTGATAAAGAATAAATTAAATATGAAGATGATTATCTGTCATCAAACATATAAATCATTCAAGTCTGTAATCACAAGTCTCTCCAAACCCCTAGAAAAAAACAATTCTTCCACCATCTTCTAATCAGTGAGTTTTGACCATTAACAACCATCATTGGGTTTGTTTTACACCATCTTTAATCTCTCGAGAACACATGACCAAAACCCAAAACCCAAGAACAAACCCTAGTGAAGTTTCACATGATTGTATGATAAAATCATACTTACCTTTTGAAACAGGGCAATATCCAAGAGTTTGATTGAAGAGATCTTCAATTTCTGTATCAAGATTATTTCAAAATCTCATTTTAAAGAATTGAAATTTTTAGGGATTTCACTTTCTTCTAGAATCCACCCAGTTGTTCAAGAATTCAGACTTGCACAAAAAAAAAAAACGTAAAAGAAAGTGTATAAATAACAATCGTCAGTGACTTATTCGTAAAAATCAAAGAGCAGAGATGAAGCGAACACAATCTTGAAACCCGGCTTTGATAACGATTTCAAATAATAAAAGAAAGATAATTATACTGGAGCGGTTATCTTAAACCAAAGGAAAACCGTTAAGGGGGAAGCGGACAACGTTAATACTTAACACCGTTAATGAAAACGTTAAGTTGCTAATTGTTATTATATATAATTATAATATAGTATAAATTAATAAAGGGAAAAACTGTAACTAATAAGGGGTATATGTGCAAGTTATGTTTGAAAAGACATAAATCCCTTTAAAAAGTAGTTATTATATCTATCATGTGTTGTACTTCAAGCATTTATAATTCTATTACTTAAAAATTAGAGAAAATTGCTCGAATAGTCTTTGTGGTTTACACAATTTTCACCTATAGTCCCCAAGTTTTTAAAATTACATGTATAGTCCTTAACTTTTGGTGTTTCTTAACTCGGATAGTCCTTGGAGTGGCTGTGAAATTACTAAATTACCCTTTTGATGGATGGAGGTTAAATAATCCAGTTAAATAGATGTAAAATTACTAAATTACCCTTACCCCAATAAAATAATTAAAAATTATGTGGGCCCCACCCACTTCTTATTCCACCCTTCATCTTCCTCAATCATCACCTTCATAAACCACCACCCATCTCCATTTTCACCACCATCACTACCACCCACATCCTACCCACCACAGCCACCACCACTAAACCCATCATAAATCCCAACAAAAACCCACTCGTACTCGTCAGACTACAATACAACCCATCATTCTCATCATGTAAACTATACTCACTGCTCAAATTAACACTACTAATAGTCAAATTATTATTATTATTATTATTATTATTATTATTATTACTATTATTATTATTATTATTATTACTATTATTATTATTATTATTATTATTATTATTATTATTATGATTAGACTTGGATGGAGTGAAGCAGCCATGATTGCATGTGTCAGGGATATTTCTATTTCCCCTTCCATTGTTGGATCTATTCCACGCAAAGAAGCTGCCCTTTGTTGACGACCAAGTGGTTCTAAGTCCCTACAGTCCTCCTCCGCCAGTTCTGTGGTCGTCGAATAGGAACCCTAGCCGCCACCGTCTCTCTCTCTCTTTCTCTCTCTAGATCTGGTTTCTTCTCACACAGTGTGTGATTTTCATAAGATCAAGGGGTGGGTGAGTGGTAGATGGGAGTGGCGCTGGTGGGTTTCAACGGAGCTCTGTCATACGTGGCCACGGACCACCGCCCCAGTTTCTCTCTCCCTTTATCTCTGCTTTCTATCTCACGAGTGTGTATGCCTGGGTTTTATAAATGGTGTACGTGTATTAAGAATTGGGGACAAATAAAAGGGATGAGGTAAATGAGGTGGTGGTGGTGGGTGGTGATGATAAGGTGGGGAAGATGAAGTTGGTGGGTCCCACTAAAATAGGTGGAGAAAAATAATTGGCTAAGGGGTTAAGTGGGCCCTCTTTATATTTTATTAATTAATTGAATTTTTTTATTTTTATTGGGGTAAGGGTAATTTAGTAATTTTACATCTATTTAACTGGATTATTTAACCTCCATCCATCAAAAGGGTAATTTAGTAATTTCACAGCCACTCCAAGGACTATCCGAGTTAGGAAACACCAAAAGTTAAGGACTATACATGTAATTTTAAAACCTTGGAGACTATAGGTGAAAATTGTGCAAACCACAGGGACTATTCGAGCAATTTTCTCTAAAAATTAAGAGTTTCTTTTGAAATGCTTTATAAGATAGTTTTGATGTATAAGTTTTTCTAAAGGTTTTCTCTTATATATTTTATTTACATATATATAACTTTTAGTTTTGACACATTAACAGTTAAACTCATCGTTCAAAAAAACCTATTTACGCAACTAAACACATTAGCCGAATATTGTTTAAAATACACTTTTATGCCTAATAAAATAAAACTGACTAGTGACAACAACAAAATAGAAGATCGACAATCGGGTTTATTGATTGATAGCTTTGAATAGTAGGTAAATTAGCCGCTTTTTTTTAGCCATGGGAATGTTAATTTGTAAGGTTCGTTTTTGCACAAAATATGTATTTATAATAGTTCTATACACAAAAGTTGTATGATGTAACTCGAAAAATTAAATCGTGTTTTCCATTGATCAAATACAATGAAACATATACCGATACCGGTTCTGACAACACCGATTCCAGTAGTGAAGGGATAGGGAGCCTAATCTGAAAGGCGCCCCTATCCCCACTAACATACCCGCGCCACGTCATGGCGCAGGAGCGTACTCGCGCGAGGACAGCTAATCAAGATCCTCGCGCGACCGGCACAGGTGATAAGCAACTGATACATGATACGCGCGTGCCATCACACGCGGAAGATTCCCTTGACACATCAAAGGAGGTACAAGGGACGACAAAAGGAAGATTCATAGGATCCGCGTCAGAGCACAGACCAACAGAAGAAGGACATGTGGCAGATAGTACAAAAGAGGAACGGCTGCACTGTACACGCCGTCGTGAACAGTGACCAGCAGGCATTACTTCCTCCACTGTCAGGTGTCAAATCAGCCAGCAGAGATTGCCTGGACACTGTAGCAAGTACGACGCTACTGTGCACCACCAGGAGGCGGACACGTGTCCAACTACAACAACGACCACACTGTAGGCTGACGTCATCAACAGTACCTCGTCCTTTCCCGCCATTTCCAGAAAGGCCATGGGCTTGGGCCCTGGTTGGGCCCGGGCCAATGATGTCACTAGTGGGCCTCTCCATGCGGTCCACTACTAAGTCTATAAATAGCATCAGACACAACTCATGTATTCATTCACATACACAACCACCACTACTGTACTTATCACTTGTAATTCTCTTCTGTTAGTAATAACATTCCGGTACCCTTACAGTGGACGTAGGTCATTAACGACCGAACCACTTAAATCTCTTGTTCATATCACATACAACACCCATCACACTCACCTTAACAAACTCTCGGGTTGTCATAACGGTTTGGGTAAAGGATTAAACCTGTAGTTACGTAAGTATTAACTCCCCAGAGATTAGTCCTAATCTCCGGTATACTTATTGTTTCTTCAAGTAGTGTTGTTGTTTGGTCGATAATGATTCACCTCGTCACAATACCACTATATCGAATACAACTTTGTTTTCAATATAATTTTCATTGAGACGTTTGAGTGAAAAATAGTTAAAAGCAACCGTTTATTTTATTTCTATTAACATTAATAACAAAAGCTATAAGAGTTGAGCCCGGTGAGAGCTGGGCACGACCAAGCACAAGCCCAGCCCAAATTCCGTGGGTGAGTACCCGTCGATCAATGGGGACTATGTATATACGCACAAAATACATATACACACATTGCACATATATATACACACACATTGTTGCACATATATGTACACACACAATACATATACATGCATACACCTAAAAAGACAAAATAAAACAACTTTTTTAACACATTAAAAAAGGCCAAAATAAGAAAGGACTTTTATCAAAACCAAATAACTTGGGCCTGGGGTGTTTGTTCCCCGACCAGGGGGGTTGCCACCTAGACTCCCGACCACCTCTCGTCTCCGACAACCCTAAGCCTAAATTTTTAGTATTTTCTGAAAGTGGATGAGAAGTAAAGATAATAATAAAAATGTAAAAATATATTATTTAGTTGAAAATGAAAGAGAAATGCAGTGAGTTTTAATGTAAATATAAAGATTGTGATGGAGTGTCAAATGTGAATGCTTTATTCGGAGTTCTGTCCTATGAATTAGACCGTGTTAATCACCGATCACTTGGTCTTCAACTTGTTTTTATTTGTATCTAACAAATCTGACTGAAAGTTAATTAACGATAAATACCGATTTGCATTGTTAAGGTGCAAGAAGATGCAAAATGGTTCACAACGTTGGGGGTTATTTGGTATTTTTAATTGAAACTCCATGCACAATCAAGATTTGGGCAGTTGGGATTTGAAATGTGAAAATATTGTCATTGTCATACAGTATTGGCCATTGTTATCACGTCAGCAAAATTTATGGAGATCTTTGTTGTGATTTTCTTATATGAAAATTCTGTCGACAAACATGTATTTCTTAAAGTTTGGTTCGTATTGGTCGACTTATTGTATGAAGTTCTTAGAAAATGATATGGGGAGCGTAGTTATTGACGCTTCTTAAGCAAGTCCTCCTCTTGCTTATATACACACACAGTCATTGATCAGTTAAAGCACCAGACTTTGAGAGGAAAATCCTTCTAGGAAACAAATTTTACCTGGAAAATTCAACTTTAGTGTCATAAAGATCCAATATACATACTTGTAAATTAAAAAACACAAAGATGTCAAATAAGAATCAAAATCATTAAAGCATTAGTTCCAAATTAGAAGAGGTTAATTTTTTCACAGAACTCTCGAACCCAAACTTAAAAAACAACCCCAGTATTTACAGTTGCGATGTAATTGATTGTAAGATGTCTTATTTGATCATTTGTAATGTTTTTCTTAACACAACAAAGATTATGTTTCCCATTAATTGGCCCAACCAAACTTCCTATCGAACACACTTATGCGATATACAATCACAATTTGCCCAACCGAACTTCCCATCAAACACGCCAATGCGATATACAGGTGTGATATTTCAAGCTTCCCATCGGGCTCGGATTGTTTTGCTATCCCCTAATAATGTTAGGATCTATAGAAAATGAAAATTGTCATTAAAGCTCTAATGTTATCATTCAAAGTAAATTGAGAAAAATTTGTAATTTATTTTTAAAATTTCAAGTGAAATCAACAAAACTTCAAATTTATACTCAAATGATGACATAGGAAGGCATGACTGTGAGCACCAATTATAATCTAAGTTGTCAAAGGTGCGTGCCAGGGGCGCGGTGCTCAAGGTCAGCTCAACGCACCATATGAGTAGTTAACTGAAAGACATGGTTTCTAGCTCTTATGAGTGTGCGTATGCACCTTGACATGATAGATTACAATATAAATCTTTCACACACATCACTATCCAATGTCAATAAGATGGGATTTGCTTCTTTTTCCTTATTGTAAACCATGCGGGTAAAACGAAAATGACAATTGGAAGCGAATATCACATTATAACCGTAGAAGAAAATAAGTGTACTTTAGAGAATATAACATAAACTAAAATATGTATGTATATGGAAATGGGTTGATGAGCTGTGATGTCTCCAAAACAAAACAGATTTGATCCTAAAAAATAAACAATTCAATTGAATTATAAACATGAAACCACAATTTACAGAAATTGAAATAAAAAACTGTAAAAGAAAACACAGACAAAATAATGAAAAAAACATATATAAGAACTAACAAAAAGCTTTAAAACTAAATAACTAAATAAATAAATATACATAAAGAATATACAAGATTATAAGTGTTCGCTTACCAACATAATAATCCATAGTGCAAGACTACAAGTGTTGAATAATATAATTCGATGGCTGCTTCCAAGAGAAATAAAGAAAATGGTGTGATAAGGCAATGGTACGAGGGGTTTTAGAGATTAAATTGAAGAATGTTGATTTTAATTCATCATTGAAGATGAGAAAAGAAAAATGTGAGGCATTGAATCTCAAATTTAATTCATTAAAGATGAGAAAACCAAAAGGTGAAGCAAATAATAATAGAGATGACTTGCATTAATTATTTGTACAATTGTAATCAAATGTTGCACAAAGGGGCATAAAGGGAAGGATTTGCCAAAAAGATAGTTGTTTACCTTATGACCATTTGTATGTCATCTTAAAATTGACATAAAGTGACTATTTAGCCATCTCTCCTCCTTTATAATGTAGTATAGATATAGATATAAATTATAGATTATAGATATATTTAAACTCTTCAAAAATCATAAATTCACCTTATTATTCGAATTTTAATATATATATTGTTTTCCTAGAAAAAAAAAAAGAAAAATTAAAGAAACTGGCCTTTTGAAACCCTAATGAACCGTCCTTTACAACAAAAAGCAACCCACACACTAAATAAAGCAAAACAAAAAGTACTTTGACATAGATATATGTATTACAAATTAACAAAAACATAAATAGTATGTGTACTTTCTTTTGCAATCAATCATGTTAAACACTAAATTTAACTTGTTATAAAGGAATACAAGTTCAATTTGTGTGTTTTCAGTTGAAGAGAAATGATAGATTGTAATACTATGTGTTTTGGCTTCCATATACATGTGAAAGTTTTTTTTATACAGAACTAAACAAGAAAATAGAATCAATTGCAATACATATTTATTTCTTCTTGCATTATTTTCTTAAATTAGAAGGTATCACAAGAATTATATGCATCCATCTAGTGCTATAGTATAGAGTGACCAACCAACATGAAGCTTGGCTTGATAGTTCGACGAGACCTTAAGTAAGACTCTAGTACGCCATAAAGAAAAGCTAATATTGATCCGCTAACCTTAAGCAAGAGTCCACCACCAACCATCGTTGTCAATAGGGGTGTGAATTTCTGATACGATCCGAACCTAACACGAAATTAGCGGATTTGGGTTTAATCTAAATGGGTTCGGGTGAGATTCGGGTTGAGTCTAAAACACGACCCGAACCTGCCACCCGCCACCACCTCCGTTACCCGCCACCATTACCGACCACAGTTGTCGCCCGCCACCACCAACGACCATCGTCGCCTCCACCAACCACCGACGCCGCCCACTACCACTGACTGCCACTGCCATAACCCACCACCGCCGCCATCAACCGGCCATTGCAACCGTCGCCGTAGCCACCCACTGCTACCATTAACCATCACCACCTACCAATGCGCCACCCTCCGCCTCCACCGCGAAGCCACTCACCACCGACCACCGTTACCACCCATCGCCACCGTTGACCATCGCCGCTGCTACCCTCCGCCTCCACCACCAATCACCACCACCATCACCCCACCCACCATTGCCACCACTCACTGTCACCACCAACCATCAATTTTATTCTTTCGTCTTTTTCTGCCTACCAAACAACACAAAGAAGTGATACATTTCATTCCTTGGCCCCTTCCTTTGCCTCGTCTATTCCATTCCATCGTTTATTCTACTACCCCATATCAAACATACCTTGAGTCGATCTCCATGACCGCTTTAAGTAAAGTCACTTAACATGGTGTTCTTTCCAGTTGTTTCAATTGCCAAATGATTGTTGGAGCTAGGATGCACATTAGTTTTGGCCGAGTGGATGGTTAACCAGTTGGTTATAGTGAAGTTGGCATTTGAGAAGGTAATTTCTGACCCGATTACACTCTAAGATTGCACTCTCAGCACAATATTTCTGACCCAATTACACTCTAAGATTACACTCTAAGGTTACACTCTAAGGTTGCAGCGGATAATGATGAGAGGGAGACAAGAGAAGAAATGAAGATCCATAGACTCTGATACCATGTAAAAGAATGAAAAACACCTATCGTATTGTGTATTATTAGTTAGCTATCTATAACAATATAATAAAGATAATTACAAATGAAACCAAATATAACTACCATAAAACCTAACTAATATATTTTGTATAATATATATAGAATATAATTACCATAAATTACAACAAATATACTCTATCTAATATACCAGAGTTAATTACAAAAAAGGTTGAAGTATATTAATAAATATCACAAGGAGATACGAAGGTGTGTAAATGATGTCCTTCCCTCGTGACAAGGAATGACGCCTTTAGCAACGACAATTGTCACCGCTAATACTCATATGTAATGTTTAAAATATCGCCGCTAATTCTTTAAGGGCATTAGCAGTGACTACTCTTTGAATGAAATAACCTTAGCCGTTAAACCTGTACATAAATGAATGCTTAGATTTGCAACTTAAAAAAGGACGGGGATCACATTTCACAGACCCTTAGTGGCGACAACCCTGTGTTGCCGCTAAAGGCAACATTTCTTTTGGTGCCTATGAGGTCTATGGTTCCCGTTGTAGACAATTGTGCAGAACTAGAAGTAAATTATATTGATATTTAAGAAAACGATAACTACAACAAATTCTAACTAATATATTTATTGGGAAAAAATCATATTATAGACAATTTGTCCCACTTTATGCAGATCGGTGTTTCGGTAGATCTTCCTAATCCTTCTCAAGATAATTATGTATATGAAACAATGTTGAAGTTTTTTTTTTTTGGCTGTCGGCAACTAAAATAGTTTTGATTGCTGATGTGGTGGATGCTAAATGCTAAATGCTAACTACTATCATTCCCAACTTTATATATTGGTTTTAGCGTTTAATTTCATATATGATGGATAACTCATGGTTACTTTATAATCTTTGCCAATAGATAGAAACATTGAGAGCAAAGATAATTATTTTTGTGAATAAAGTCACTATGTACCATAGTATGTTGTGTGTACTGTGTGGTGGAGATAGAAATGGAATGACACAAAGAGTCAACTCATCAAAAGGTAAAATTACTTGCCTAGAGCTACAGGATAGAGCAGGCACAATATTGTACACTAGATTTGTATTGTAGTGTTCTTACCCCAAGAAGATAAAAATAATAATAATAATAATAATAATAATGCTACTTTTCTTCTTATAATTTCTTAATTAGTTTTGAAAGTTGTATGATTTTTTAAATTTAGAGCACCTGTATTCTGGCGTTAATGGCAACGTTAAATTCATTTTAGTGCCCCCGGCCTATAGCAATACGTAGGGGCGCTAAAACCTAAAATGGGGCAATGGCTTTAAATTTTTAACGCTAAACTGGGAAAGAAGATAGCCAATTAAATGGCGTCACATCAGACAAACCAAACCTAACGTTTAAATTTTTTTGAACGGTCAAAAATCCCCCCCCCCCCCCCCCACCGTCTCTTTTTAACGTTTAATTTTTGTTTTGCTTTTTTTTTTTTTTTTTTTTCAATTTCAGCTATATATATAAACCACACTACAAAGCATATTTTTATAAACCACACAAAACCAATTATCTCAAACATTCAAAGATATGGTTGTGGTTATCCTAACGAGCCTGGCGGACCTTCCACTCTCCGGCGATACTCTTGCTGCAGACGTCGTCAACCAGTGTCCTTTTCTCCTCCTCAATCAATGTCATCTCCTCCTCCTCCTATAGTGTACACTCCTCCTCGTCAACCAGTGTACACTCCTCCTCGTCAATCAGTGTACACTCCTACTCGTTCACCAGTGTACACTCCTCGTCGAGTAACTACCATTCCTCCTTTACCAGGTTACATAGTAACCGATCCAGATGCTCCTCTTAAAAATGAGAAGTGTATCTGGTGTATTGACTACACCATGACTGTCATGGGATTGGGGCAGCTACAACTGGTGGAGACCTAACCCAACCTCACCCCAAACCCTCCTGCTCTGGAGCCAAATGAGGAATGGTACGAAACAGATATTGGTGGGGAGTATATGAGTATGGATGATGAACCATACTATCTTTCAACTCCTGACTTTGGTTGCACCCGCTCGGATGCTAAGCCGGACGGTCGTGATAGCGATCGTTCTATGTCTTCGCCAGAGTATACACTAGAGGATTGTGATAACCATTCTCCGTATGTGTTTTTAAGTAATTTAGGTTTAATAAATGTTTTAATTTAGGATTATATAATGTTTTAATATTATTTGTGTGGTTTTAATATTATTTGTAACTTTTTATTATTATTTGTGTTTTTTATTACTTTTAATTGATTAATTAACAAAAATAATAATAACTACCAATCATTGGATGTGGCCTTAAATTTAACGTCCCACTACTACACCCCATTTTATTTTAAAGCCCCGTACTCACTAATCTGTCACGTAGACCAATCACTAAGAGGAACCTTAAATTTAAAGCACCCCACTACACATGATCTTTAGGGGGGGGGGGGGGGGCGCTACCAGAATTGGTCACGGGTACTCCACTACCGGCACGGTAACACCGCGTCACCCATGCTGGTAGTGGTCCCGTGAACCAAATTCGGGTTCCAGTTACCGTGCTGGTTCACTGATGTGGCACAAACTTTCACACAATTTTATTATTCTTTATTCATTTACTACAATAATTAAACAAATAGAGATGGTTTATTGAGGAGAAGAAGATTTTCAAGAAAAAAAAAACAGAGCATGAAAAGGTGAAGGGAGAAGGAGATGGTTTTTAGAAGGAGATAGATATTATTATATATTATTATTATTATTATACTATGAGGTTGTGTTTGGTGGGAATTTGGAAGTTAGTCAAAATTTTATTATTATTATTATTATTATTATTATTATTATTATTATTATTATTATTATTATTATTATTATTATTATTATTATTATTAAAAAATCGGTCAAAAGTTCTTATATATTATTATTATTATTATTATGTGTGAAATAATGGATAGTTAGGTAAAGAATCAGTGGAGTGCTGCCTATAAAAAAGTGTTTCAGTGAAGTGATGTGTCAGTGCAGGATTGGTAGAAATCAGTGAAGTGAAAATAATTTCAGTGGAGCGCCCCTTGTGCCCTTAGTTCGGCTACCTGTTAAATGAATACAAAAAGACTAATAATAAATACTAATCAGTTAATGCGGTGGAAAATCGAATATCGGTAGAGGGCCGATATTTGATATATAGGTTATCGCGGTGGAATATCGGGGGGATATCGGTAATTTTAATATCATGTAGAATTTTAATATTTATATATTAACATAATATAAAACCTAAATTACTAATAGTAATATCAAAAGTCAAGACTCCAAAGTGTTAATATTTGAAATGTTATCTATATATAACCTAAAACATAATAATATATAACACTTACAGATTTTATGGCAGTCACAGACGAATGGCAGAAGATGAAGGAGAGACAAATCTGTTCACTTTAGGGTTTTGGAAGTGTTTTTGGGTAGTTGGGCTCTTAATATTTATGGGCTTATTCCCAAAAAAAAAAAAAAAAAAAAAAAAAAAAAAAAAAAGAAGAAGATTATTATTGGCTTTTAGTGTAATTTGGCTTATAAAAAAGCAAAACCTGGAAATGCGGCGCTATAACCGATATATGAGAATCAAAATATCAGTGGGATATCGGCAAATATCACTGATAATATCGGTACCGATATTTGCCACCGATATTTGACACCGAATATCGGTGAGGGTCCGATAACCAATATCCCACCGATATCTCACTGATATTGACCGCTTAGAATACTATGCAAAGAGACTAATGATAAATACGACATTAATATTAGTTTATGTTTTGAACCTATTTATAATATCGAAATGGTGGTGGTCCCAAATGAAGCACTACACGAAGGCAATAAAACTGAGCACGTGAAATACTTTTTGTAAAGATATCCGGCTCCTGAAACTTGGTACTTGGTACGTAAAACTTAGAGGGTGTTTGGGATTGAGTTTCAAAATAACTTATTGACTTATTGGCTTTTCCAAAAAGCCAATAAGTCAATAAGCTGTTTGTGTAACCCAAAAGCACTTTCTGTTTTGACTTTTGGCTTTTGGTTTTTAAGGGTGGAAAAGCTGTTTTTGAAAAGTTAGAAATCCTGGCTTTTGGCTTTTGGCTTTTGACTTTTGGAAAAAAATTACAAATCTACCACCCATACAACCAATATTTACAATAAGTTAAGCGAAACACTTAAAAAAACAACAATTTATTGACTTTTTGACGTTTCTCATCCCAAAAGCTAATCCAAACACTTTTTTTAAAACTCCTTTTCAAAAAGTCATAAGCCAATAAGCACTTTTGACCAAAAGCACTTTTGCATCTTCAAACTCAATCCCAAACACCCTCTTAGTATACAATTTCCCTAAAGAACTAGTGCTTGTATATGAGTTATTAAATTTTGAGTCACAATGAAAGCACTTTGTTGTCACACAATAGCATTTGTAGATTAGATGACAAGGCATAACCCACTTTAATGCCTCGTAAAGTTCCGGTGCCCTTTCCTTTTAACGCCAATTAATACCACTTGAGAGTGGTGTTAACGCTGCCACACAGGAGTAACGCACTGGGCGTGTTAGTATACCACTAGACCATGTGTAGTGGTTCAAGCCCTTTAGGGACATTTTCTGCCATGTGGACGCCATGTCAGCAAGGAATTTTTTAGCCAAAAATTGGTGTAGTGATTCAAGCCCCTTTCTTGCCTCTTCAATCATTGCCAAATTATTAAGTACTTTTACAATCTTTTTATTCAATTAATTTCTAAATAAAAATGATACAAAAAAAAAAAAAAACATAAAATATTTCATTAAAACTTGAAAAAAGTACAAACTTAAAAGACAAACCTTTTCATCAAAATTTTAAAAAAAGTACATAACCAAAAAAATAAAAAACATTTCATTCGTCACCAACGAGGCTATATTTGTTTTTTATTCGTTCTTGCAATTTCAAGGCGAGCTCACGTTTCAAGCCTGGAACTTCGGGGATGGGTTTCGACAAAATTTCAAGATCAATAGCCATTTGTCGATCTTTTTTTAGTTCAAGACGTTCTTTCTTTTCCGTTTCTTGTTTTTGCTTTAGCTCTAAATGTCTTTGTCTGTTAGGACAAAAAGGATTGGTGACACCACTTTTGTAAACCTTAGTCTAATTCACTTCTGCAAAATATCCTAAGTATAGAACTACTGAAAAAAGAAGACTAAAGTACCGAAGAAGGATTCAACAAGTACTGAAGAAGAAGTATCAGAAGTTCTGAAGTCTAACCAGACAGTTCAATGAAGAAATACTGAAGACAAACTACTCATCAGTAGTTTGTCATTCATCAGCTCTTGTTCAAAGATCTTTCTAACCGACTTATGTTTTAGTAGTTTATTAGTTTAGTATTACTTTATCTTTTGTACAAGTTCCAAGAATGCAACTTGTTGCAACTTGTTACTGACTTACTTTTAGCAAGGTTCATGTATATGTAGATTCCGCAGAAGCCACATATTTAATAAAAGATATTCACGAAGGCACATGCGGATTACACGCAGGGCCTCGAATGGTCCTGGCCAAACTTATGAACGCTGGATACTTTTGGCCTGGAATGCACCTTGACGCGGTAAGAGAGCTGCGCAAATGTGATGCATGTCAGCGGCATGCGCCTGGTACACTTAGACCAAAGAACAACTTGATACCAGTTACCACAGCATGGCCATTCCAAAAATGGGCCATTGATCTCGTGGGACCTTTCCCTACGGCGCCAGGCAACGTCAAATACTTAGTGGTCGCCATTGACTACTTCACTAAATGGGTGGAAGCAAAGACGTTAGCCACAATTGACGGACGCAACATCAAGAAATTTATATGGGAATTTATCATTTGCAGATTTGGTCTACCACTGGAAATTGTAAGCGACAATGGAACGTAGTTTGTGGACCAACACTTACAAGAATGGCTCTCTTCAATGAAAATCAAACAGATATTCATTTCCGTAGCGCATCCTCAAGGCAATGGCCAGGTCGAGCGCGCAAACAGAAGTATCGTTGAAGGCATTAAAACACGACTGGGAACGAGACACAGCGGGTGGGTAGATGAATTACCCCATGTCCTTTGGGCTCACCGCACGCTTTCCAAAACAAGCACTGGGGAAACACCGTCCAGCCTAACATATGGAACTGAAGCGGTTATCCCAACAGAAGTCACAAATCCGTCCCCAAGAGTTCTACTCGCGTAAACAACTGACAACGATAAAGAGTTGAGAATGAATCTAGACTTTCTAGATGAACGCCGAGATTTGGACTGTGTCCGAGAAGCCTCATACAAGAGACAGCTAGAAAGATACTACAACGCGCGAGTCAAAGAACAAGCTTTCCGCATTGGCGATTTCGTTTTCCGCAATAATGAAGCTTCAAATGCGGAAAAACTAGGGAAGCTTGCTCTAACTTGGGAAGGACCTTAAAAAATCCAAGTGGTATTGGGAAAAGGAGCATATGCTCTAGAACGACTAGACGGTTCGCCAATACCACGTACTTGGAATGCAGCTCAACTACGTATATGCTACATGTAATCTGATATTTCATGATTTTGTAATAAGGACTTTATGCCCAACTTCATTTATATTACAAAAAGCATTTATCATACAAGCCATTGATCAACAGTACAATCTACACACCTAATACGTAGACTACTGCTACATATACAAAAAAGGGGGTCAACCAAAAAACAAATTACACCCCATAGACATTATGATTCAACAGCAATTTCAAAAAGACTTTACTTATACACATAAGGGCTTCAACATACTGGAAAGACACCTTAACCCCTAACCTTCCTGGTTTTAGCTTTATTTGCATCCCCTAGCTCTGATAGCTTCTTCATCTTCAATGGTTTCCCATCAGAAGTACCCTGATCATCCAAGTTATCAGGTCGCATGTCTTCTTGGGACAACGATGTTCACAATATTCTACCAGACGATCAAGAGCGTCAGTTGAAGACCGATCACAGCTAGGATGCTGAGATAGCCTCACCATCCCCTGCATTGCTAACCTCTCCATGACCCCAAGGTTGTTGGGGGGGGGGGGGGGTTAGTCGCCATTTTTTCAGAGAGAATGGTGTAAGTTTTTAAAACAAGAGAATAATGGAAAAGATGAAAGCTATACTTACTATATATAGAAGAGAGAGGTTATGGCCATTAATTACTATTAATGGTAACCACTCAATTACCCTAGGGAAGTGTGACAGTCGCCCTGACAATCGTCGGCACAACCGTCACATCAATCAGGAGGTAGACTGACAGGCCCTGGTGTCAGGAAGTAAAGATGACATCATCAAATGATTAGCATACAACCAAAGGACACGTTGCATTAAACAATAAATTGATGGGATTGGGTACCGAATACACCATTCCGCATACCCAAACTCGGCACAACATCACCGCGCGGACGAAAACCTACGCGCAGGAAGTGGTCAAAACACATTAATGACCGGTCAATGGTCAAGTCTCGGTCAAGACGGATATCATGCATGGTCAACAACCATGCATAAATCACGTAGACTCAATATTAAAGGCGGTATAATGTTCCATTATCCCCATTAATTTAGCTTTCCTTATTTCACCATACTAACAAAACTTAGGGTGATGGAGACAACCTAACCATGGTTAGGACTTGGGTAATGGTGGCATACGGACTCTCCTATAAAAGGGGTCACATCCCCAATAGGAGAGGACACTTTCTACTGACCTGGAGATCTATCACACTTGATAGTATCTCCATTCACCCCATTTTTGTTATAAACAACTACCTTGTGTAGTCGTCACCACACCCCCATATTCACTCTTGTTTGCAGGTTCCTCCAATCCATAGCTGTTAGTGAAGGATCAACCCTATGGATACTTATAATCTTATCATCCCTAACCGGTGGTGAGACTATTTGTTTCTTCAGAAATGAATACAATATGTGGCAAAGGAGAATGGCACATACATTATCACAGACCAACACTGGTTGCTGGAAATCTGTGATATATGGTCCTCACAAACCAGTAAATATCAATCTTGAAACTAAAGAAGAAATAACAAAAGACCCAAAAGACTATACAGATGATGATTTCCTAAAACTTGAGCTTGATGCTAAAGCTTTCTCTATGTTGGCAATGGCACTCCCAAATGAAATCTACTCTGGCCTATTACATTGTGATAGTGCCAAAGAGCTTTGGAACTGCCTCAAAGAATAGTTTGGAGGAACTGAAGAGGTGATCGCCAACACCAGAGAAATCCTGGCTCAACAATATGAAACTTTTGCTCACATTAATGGGGAAACTTTAACTCAACAATTTGAAAGATTCTCCTCATTAATATCTGAGCTAAAATTAAATGGTCAGACCTATACAACTGTATCTATGCTTCATAGATTTTTAAGGTCTTTACCAGAAAAATGGGAAACATATTCTATAGTCTTAAGATCTTCACCAGACTTTAGCTCCCTCACTCTTACAAAATTACATGGGAGATTATTAACTTTTGAAAGAGAAATCGATCAAAAGAAGAAATTACAAAGTTCTGGTAAAACTGCTGATGACTATCTACCAGGTAGTACAACACTATTGGGACAAGATTCACCTACTTGTTCAAATAGTTTTGGATCTTTTGACCACATTGACATAACTGCTGGGATCTCATCAGAAATATCATTCCCAGGTTATGACAATGAGGAATATAGTCAAACTGCTGATAACATGTGTTTCATCATGGATGATTTAAAAAATTTCAGCAATGATGACTTAGAAGAAATGGACATTTTACACCAACTGGCCATGTTAAGTATCAAAACAAACAAATTTTACAAAAGGTCAGGAAGGAAATTTCCAGGACTTAACAGTTCTACAAAAATTGGTTTTGACAAATCTAAACTTAGATGTCACAAGTGTCAGAAGTTAGGACACTTTGCTAGAGAGTGTAGAAGCTCTAGCTACAACCAATCTCAGTCTGGAAATCTGTATAACCCTAGTTATAATAGGAATAATGGAACACAGGGGAGTGCACATTTTGTACAGGCACAAGCTCCACAAATCCAATATGTGCCACAAGTACAATATGTACAGATGCCTGCTCAACAGATGCAGAGCCAACAATCAATCCCTTCCATTCCAGCTGCTCAACAACCTCCACAGACTCAGCAACCCTTACAACAAAGCTTGTTCACCTCAGGGTATGTTGACTGG